>OZ024865.1:22054610-22654610 GCA_964017155.1 Oasisia sp. SBJ-2009
CACTCCACCCAACCTCCGCACTCCACCCAACTTCCGCACTCCATCAAACCTCCCCACTCCACCCAACCTCCCCACTTCACCCAACCTCCCCAATCCACCAAACCTCCCCACTCCATCCTACCTCCCCACTTCACCCAACCTCCTCACACCATCCTACCTCCCCACTTCACCCAACCTCCGCACTCCATCCAACCTCCGAACTCCACCCAACCTCCGCACTCCACCCAAATTCTGCAATCCACCCAACCTCCGCACTCCATGCAACCTCCGCACTCCACCAAGTTCCACACTCCCCCCAACCTCCCCACTTCACCCAACCTCCCCACTCCATCCTACCTCCCCACTTCACCCAACCTCCGCACTCCATCCAACCTCCGAACTCCACCCAACCTCCGCACTCCACCCAACTTCTGCACTCCACCAAACTTCCGGTTTCCACCCAAATTCCGCAATCCACCCAACCTCCGCACTCCACCCAACCTCCGTACTCCACCCAAATTCCGCACTCCACCCAACCTCCCCACTCCACCCAACCTCCCCACTCCACCCAACCTCCCAACTCCACCCAGCCTCCCCACTCCACCCAACTTCCCCACTGCCCCCAACCTCTCCACTGCACCCAACCTCCCCACTCCTCCCAACCTCCCCACTCCACCCAACCTCCCCACTTCACCCAACCTCCCAAATCCACCAAACCTCCCCACTCCACCCAACCTCCGCACTCCACTATACCTCCCACTCCACACAACCTCCCCACTGCACCCAACCTCCCCACTTCACCCAACCTCCCCACTCCACCCAACCTCCCCACTTCACCCAACCTCCCCACTCCACCCAACTTCCGCAATCCACTATACCTCCCAATCCACACAACCTCCCCACTGCACCCAACCTCCCCACTCCACACTACCTCCCCACTTCACCCAACCTCCCCACTCCAACCAACCTCCCCACTTCACCCAACCTCCGCACTCCATCCAACCTCCGCACTCCACCGAACCTCCGCACTCCATCCAACTTCCGAACTCCACCCAACCTCCGCACTCCACCCAAATTCCGCAATCCACCCAACCTCCGCACTCCATCCAACCTCCGCACTCCACCAAGTTCCACACTCCCCCAACCTCCCCACTCCACCCAGCCCCCCCCCCACTCCACCCAACTTCCCCACTGCCCCCAACCTCTCCACTGCACCCAACCTCTCCACTCCTCCCAACTTCCCCGCTCCACCCAACCTCCCCACTTCACCCAACCTCCCCAATCCACCAAACCTCCCCACTCCACCCAACCTCCGCACTCCACTATACCTCCCACTCCACACAAACTCCCCACTGCACCCAACCTCCCCACTTCACCCAACCTCCCCACTCCAACCAACCTCCCCACTTCACCCAACCTCCGCACTCCATCCAACCTCCAAACTCCACCCAACTTCCGCACTCCAACGAACTTCCGCACTCCACCCAACCTCCGGACTCCACCCAACTTCTGCACTCCACCCAACTTCCGGACTCCACCCAAATTCCGCAATCCACCCAACCTCCGCACTCCACCCAACCTCCGCACTCCTCCCAAATTCCGCACTCCACCCAACCTACCCACTCCACCCAACCTCCCCACTTCACCCAATCTCCCCACTTCACCCAACCTCCCCAATCCACCAAACCTCCCCACTCCACCCAACTTCCGCACTCCACTATACCTCCCAATCCACACAACCTCCCCACTGCACCCAACCTCCCCACTCCACCCAACCTCCCCACTTCACCCAACCTCCCCACTCCAACCAACCTCCCCACTTCACCCAACCTCCGCACTCCATCCAACCTCCGCACTCCACCCAACCTCCGCACTCCAACGAACTTCCGCACTCCACCCAACCTCCGCACTCCACCCAACTTCCGCACTCCATCAAACCTCCCCACTCCACCCAACCTCCCCACTTCACCCAGCCTCCCCAATCCACCAAACCTCCCCACTCCACCCAAACTCCGCACTCCACTATACCTCACCCTCCTTCCAAACTCCCCACTGCACCCAACCTCCCCACTTCACCCAACCTTCCCACTCCATCCTACCTCCCCACTTCACCCAACCTCCGCACTCCATCCAACCTCCGAACTCCACCCAACCTCCGCACTCCACCCAACTTCCGCACTCCATCCAACCTCCGCACTCCACCCAAGTTCCGCACTCCACCCAAACTCCCCACTCCACCCAACCTCCCCACTCCACCCAACCTCCCCACTCCACCCAGCCTCCCCACTCCACCCAACTTCCCCACTGCCCCCAACCTCTCCACTGCACCCAACCTCCCCACTCCTCCCAACCTCCCCACTCCACCCAACCTCCCCACTTCACCCAACCTCCCCAATCCACCAAACCTCCCCACTGCACCCAACCTCCGCACTCCACTATACTTCCCACTCCACACAACCTCCCCACTGCATCCAACCTCCCCACTTCACCCAACCTCCCCACTGCACCCAACCTCCCCACTTCCCCCAACCTCCCCACTTCACCCAACCTCCCCAATCCACCAAACCTCCCCACTCCAACCAAACTCCGCACTCCACTATACCTCCCACTTCACCCAACCTCCCCACTCCACCCAACCTCCCCACTTCACCCAACCTCCCCACTCCATCCTACCTCCCCACTTCACCCAACCACCGCACTCCATCCAACCTCCGAACTCCACCCAACCTCCGCACTCCAACGAACTTCCGCACTCCACCCAACCTCCGCACTCCACCCAACTTCTGCACTCCACCCAACTTCCGGACTCCACCCAAATTCCGCAATCCACCCAACCTCCGCACTCCACCCAACCTCCGCACTCCACCCAAATTCCGCACTCCACCCAACCTCCCCACTCCACCCATCTCCCCACTCCACCCTACCTCCCAACTCCACCCAGCCTCCCCACTCCACCCAACTTCCCCACTGCCCCTAACCTCTCCACTGCACCCAACCTCCCCACTCCTCCCAACCTCCCCACTCCACCCAACCTCCCCACTTCACCCAACCTCCCCAATCCACCAAACCTCCCCACTCCACCCAACCTCCGCACTCCACTATACCTCCCACTCCACACAACCTCCCCACTGCACCCAACCTCCCCACTTCACTCAACTTCCACAATCCACCAAACCTCCCCACTCCACCCAACCTCCGCACTCCACTATACCTCCCACTCCACACAACCTCCCCACTGCATCCAATCTCCCCACTTCACCCAACCTCCCCACTCCACCCAACCTCCCCACTTCTCCCAACCTCCCCACTCCATCCTACCGCCCCACTTCACCCAACCTCCGCACTCCATCCAATCTCCGAACTCCACCCAACCTCCGCACTCCAACCAACTTCCGCACTCCACCCAACCTCCGCACTCCACCCAACTTCCGCACTCCACCCAACTTGCGGACTCCACCCAAATTCCGCAATCCACCCAACCTCCGCACTCCATCCAACCTCCGCACTCCACCCAAATTCCGCACTCCACCCAACCTCCCCACTCCACCCAACCTCCCCACTCCACCCAACCTCCCCACTCCACCCAGCCTCCCCACTCCACCCAACTTCCCCACTGCCCCCAACCTCTCCACTGCACCCAACCTCCCCACTCCTCCCAACCTCCCCACTCCACCCAACCTCCCCACTTCACCCAACCTCCCCAATCCACCAAACCTCCCCACTGCACCCAACCTCCGCACTCCACTATACCTCCCACTCCACACAACCTCCCCACTGCACCCAACCTCCCCACTTCACCCAACCTCCCCACTCCACCCAACCTCCCTACTTCACCCAACCTCCCCACTCCATCCTACCTCCCCACTTCACCCAACCTCCGCACTCCATCCAACCTCCGAACTCCACCCAACCTCCGCACTCCACCCAACTTCTGCACTCCACCAAACTTCCGGTTTCCACCCAAATTCCGCAATCCACCCAACCTCCGCACTCCACCCAACCTCCGCACTCCACCCAAATTCCGCACTCCACCCAACCTCCCCACTCCACCCAACCTCCCCACTCCACCCAACCTCCCAACTCCACCCAGCCTCCCCACTCCACCCAACTTCCCCACTGCCCCCAACCTCTCCACTGCACCCAACCTCCCCACTTCACCCAACCTCCCAAATCCACCAAACCTCCCCACTCCACCCAACCTCCGCACTCCACTATACCTCCCACTCCACCCAACCTCCCCACTTCACCCAACCTCCCCACTCCACCCAACCTCCCCACTTCACCCAACCTCCCCACTCCACACTACCTCCCCACTTCACCCAACCTCCCCACTCCAACCAACCTCCCCACTTCACCCAACCTCCGCACTCCATCCAACCTCCGCACTCCACCCAACCTCCGCACTCCAACGAACTTCCGCACTCCACCCAACCTCCGCACTCCACCCAACTTCCGCACTCCATCAAACCTCCCCACTCCACCCAACCTCCCCACTTCACCCAACCTCCCCAATCCACCAAACCTCCCCACTCCATCCTACCTCCCCACTTCACCCAAACTCCTCACACCATCCTACCTCCCCACTTCACCCAACCTCCGCACTCCATCCAACCTCCGAACTCCACCCAACCTCCGCACTCCACCCAAATTCTGCAATCCACCCAACCTCCGCACTCCATCCAACCTCCGCACTCCACCAAGTTCCACACTCCCCCCAACCTCCCCACTTCACCCAACCTCCGCACTCCATCCAACCTCCGAACTCCACCCAACCTCCGCACTCCACCCAACTTCTGCACTCCACCAAACTTCCGGTTTTCACCCAAATTCCGCAATCCACCCAACCTCCGCACTCCACCCAACCTCCGTACTCCACCCAAATTCCGCACTCCACCCAACCTCCCCACTCCACCCAACCTCCCCACTCCACCCAACCTCCCAACTCCACCCAGCCTCCCCACTCCACCCAACTTCCCCATTGCCCCCAACCTCTCCACTGCACCCAACCTCCCCACTCCTCCCAACCTCCCCACTCCACCCAACCTCCCCACTTCACCCAACCTCCCAAATCCACCAAACCTCCCCACTCCACCCAACCTCCGCACTCCACTATACCTCCCACTCCACACAACCTCCCCACTGCACCCAACCTCCCCACTTCACCCAACCTCCCCACTCCACCCAACCTCCCCACTTCACCCAACCTCCCCACTCCACCCAACTTCCGCAATCCACTATACCTCCCAATCCACACAACCTCCCCACTGCACCCAACCTCCCCACTCCACACTACCTCCCCACTTCACCCAACCTCCCCACTCCAACCAACCTCCCCACTTCACCCAACCTCCGCACTCCATCCAACCTCCGCACTCCACCCAACCTCCGCACTCCAACGAACTTCCGCACTCCACCCAACCTCCGCACTCCACCCAACTTCCGCACTCCATCAAACCTCCCCACTCCACCCAACCTCCCCACTTCACCCAACCTCCCCAATCCACCAAACCTCCCCACTCCACCCAAACTCCGCACTCCACTATACCTCACACTCCTTCCAAACTCCCCACTGCACCCAACCTCCCCACTTCACCCAACCTCCTCACACCATCCTACCTCCCCACTTCACCCAACCTCCGCACTCCATCCAACCTCCGAACTCCACCCAACCTCCGCACTCCACCCAAATTCTGCAATCCACCCAACCTCCGCACTCCATCCAACCTCCGCACTCCACCAAGTTCCACACTCCCCCCAACCTCCCCACTTCACCCAAACTCCCCACTCCATCCTACCTCCTCACTTCACCCAACCTCCGCACTCCATCCAACCTCCGAACTCCACCCAACCTCCGCACTCCACCCAACTTCTGCACTCCACCAAACTTCCGGTTTCCACCCAAATTCCGCAATCCACCCAACCTCCGCACTCCACCCAACCTATGCACTCCACCCAAATTCCGCACTCCACCCAACCTCCCCACTCCACCCAACCTCCCCACTCCACCCAACCTCCCAACTCCACCCAGCCTCCCCACTGCACCCAACCTCCCCACTTCACCCAACCTCCCCACTCCAACCAACCTCCCCACTTCACCTAACCTCCCCACTCCATCCTACCTCCCCACTTCACCCAACCCCCGCACTCCATCCAATCTCCAAACTCCACCCAACCTCCGCACTCCAACGAACTTCCGCACTCCACCCAACCTCCGCACTCCAACCAACTTCTGCACTCCACCCAACTTCCGGACTCCACCCAAATTCCGCAATCCACCCAACCTCCGCATTCCACCCAACCTCCGCACTCCACCCAAATTCCGCACTCCACCCAACCTCCCCACTCCACCCAACCTCCCCACTCCACCCAACCTCCCAACTCCACCCAGCCTCCCCACTCCACCCAACTTCTCCACTGCCCCCAACCTCTCCACTGCACCCAACCTCCCCACTCCTCCCAACCTCCCCACTCCACCCAACCTCCCCACTTCACCCAACCTCCCAAATCCACCAAACCTCCCCACTCCACCCAACCTCAGCACTCCACTATACCTCCCACTCCACACAACCTCCCCACTGCACCCAACCTCCCCACTTCACCCAACCTCCCCACTCCACCCAACCTCCCCACTTCACCCAACCTCCCCACTTCACCCAAACTCCCCAATCCACCAAACCTCCCCACTCCACCCAACTTCCGCAATCCACTATACCTCCCAATCCACACAACCTCCCCACTGCACCCAACCTCCCCACTCCACACTATCTGCCCACTTCACCCAACCTCCCCACTCCAACCAACCTCCCCACTTCACTCAACCTCCGCACTCCATCCAACCTCCGCACTCCACCCAACCTCCGCACTCCAACGAACTTCCGCACTCCACCCAACCTCCGCACTCCACCCAACTTCCGCACTCCATCAAACCTCCCCACTCCACCCAACCTCCCCACTTCACCCAACCTCCCCAATCCACGAAACCTCCCCACTCCACCCAAACTCCGCACTCCACTATACCTCACACTCCTTCCAAACTCCCCACTGCACCCAACCTCCCCACTTCACCCAACCTCCTCACACCATCCTACCTCCCCACTTCACCCAACCTCCGCACTCCATCCAACCTCCGAACTCCACCCAACCTCCGCACTCCACCCAAATTTCGCAATCCACCCAACCTCCGCACTCCATCCAACCTCCGCACTCCACCAAGTTCCACACTCCCCCCAACCTCCCCAATCCACCCAGCCCCCCCCCACTCCACCCAACTTCCCCACTGCCCCCAACCTCTCCACTGCACCCAACCTCTCCACTCCTCCCAACCTCCCCGCTCCACCCAACCTCCCCACTTCACCCAACCTCCCCAATCCACCAAACCTCCCCACTGCACCCAACCTCCGCACTCCACTATACTTCCCGCTCCACCCAACCTCCCCACTCCACCCAACCTCCCCACTCCACCCAACCTCCCCACTTCACCCAACCTCCCCACTCCAACCAACCTCCCCACTTCACCCAACCTCCGCACTCCATCCAACCTCCCCACTCCACCCAACCTCCCCACTCCACCCAGCCTCCCCACTCCACCCAACTTCCCCACTGCCCCCAACCTCTCCACTGCACCCAACCTCCCCACTCCTCCCAACCTCCCCACTCCACCCAACCTCCCCACTTCACCCAACCTCCCCAATCCACCAAACCTCCCCACTGCACCCAACCTCCGCACTCCACTGTACCTCCCACTCCACACAACCTCCCCACTGCACCCAACCTCCCCACTTCACCCAACCTCCCCACTCCACCCAACCTCCCCACTTCACCCAACCTCCCCACTCCATCCTACCTCCCCACTTCACCCAACCTCCGCACTCCATCCAACCTCCGAACTCCACCCAACCTCCGCACTCCACCCAACTTCTGCACTCCACCAAACTTCCGGTTTCCACCCAAATTCCGCAATCCACCCAACCTCCGCACTCCACCCAACCTCCGCACTCCACCCAAATTCCGCACTCCACCCAACCTCCCCACTCCACCCAACCTCCCCACTCCACCCAACCTCCCAACTCCACCCAGCCTCCCCACTCCACCCAACTTCCCCACTGCCCCCAACCTCTCCACTACACCCAACCTCCCCACTTCACCCAACCTCCCAAATCCACCAAACCTCCCCACTCCACCCAACCTCCGCACTCCACTATACCTCCCACTCCACCCAACCTCCCCACTTCACCCAACCTCCCCACTCCACCCAACCTCCCCACTTCACCCAACCTCCCCACTCCACACTACCTCCCCACTTCACCCAACCTCCCCACTCCAACCAACCTCCCCACTTCACCCAACCTCCGCACTCCATCCAACCTCCGCACTCCACCCAACCTCCGCACTCCAACGAACTTCCGCACTCCACCCAACCTCCGCACTCCACCCAACTTCCGCACTCCATCAAACCTCCCCACTCCACCCAACCTCCCCACTTCACCCAGCCTCCCCAATCCACCAAACCTCCCCACTCCACCCAAACTTCGCACTCCACTATACCTCACCCTCCTTCCAAACTCCCCACTGCACCGAACCTCCCCACTTCACCCAACCTTCCCACTCCATCCTACCTCCCCACTTCACCCAACCTCCGCACTCCATCCAACCTCCGAACTCCGCCCAACCTCCGCACTCCACCCAACTTCCGCACTCCATCCAACCTCCGCACTCCACCCAAGTTCCGCACTCCACCCAAACTCCCCACTCCACCCAACCTCCCCACTCCACCCAACCTCCCCACTCCACCCAGCCTCCCCACTCCACCCAACCTCCCCACTTCACCCAACCTCCCCAATCCACCAAACCTCCCCACTGCACCCAACCTCCGCACTCCACTATACTTCCCACTCCACACAACCTCCCCACTGCATCCAACCTCCCCACTTCACCCAACCTCCCCACTGCACCCAACCTCCCCACTTCCCCCAACCTCCCCACTTCACCCAACCTCCCCAATCCACCAAACCTCCCCACTCCAACCAAACTCCGCACTCCACTATACCTCCCACTTCACCCAACCTCCCCACTCCACCCAACCTCCCCACTTCACCCAACCTCCCCACTCCATCCTACCTCCCCACTTCACCCAACCTCCGCACTCCATCCAACCTCCGAACTCCACCCAACCTCCGCACTCCAACGAACTTCCGCACTCCACCCAACCTCCGCACTCCACCCAACTTCTGCACTCCACCCAACTTCCGGACTCCACCCAAATTCCGCAATCCACCCAACCTCCGCACTCCACCCAACCTCCGCACTCCACCCAAATTCCGCACTCCACCCAACCTCCCCACTCCACCCATCTCCCCACTCCACCCAAGCTCCCAACTCCACCCTGCCTCCCCACTCCACCCAACTTCCCCACTGCCCCTAACCTCTCCACTGCACCCAACCTCCCCACTCCTCCCAACCTCCCCACTCCACCCAACCTCCCCACTTCACCCAACCTCCCCAATCCACCAAACCTCCCCACTCCACCCAACCTCCGCACTCCACTATACCTCCCACTCCACACAACCTCCCCACTGCACCCAACCTCCCCACTTCACTCAACTTCCACAATCCACCAAACCTCCCCACTCCACCCAACCTCCGCACTCCACTATACCTCCCACTCCACACAACCTCCCCACTGCATCCAATCTCCCCACTTCACCCAACCTCCCCACTCCACCCAACCTCCCCACTTCACCCAACCTCCCCACTCCATCCTACCTCCCCGCTTCACCCAACCTCCGCACTCCATCCAATCTCCGAACGCCACCCAACCTCCGCACTCCAACCAACTTCCGCACTCCACCCAACCTCCGCACTCCACCCAACTTCCGCACTCCACCCAACTTGCGGACTCCACCCAAATTCCGCAATCCACCCAACCTCCGCACTCCATCCAACCTCCGCACTCCACCCAAATTCCGCACTCCACCCAACCTCCCCACTCCACCCAACCTCCCCACTCCACCCAACCTCCCCACTCCACCCAACCTCCCCACTCCATCCTACCTCCCCACTTCACCCAACCTCCGCACTCCATCCAACCTCCGAACTCCACCCAACCTCCGCACTCCACCCAACTTCTGCACTCCACCAAACTTCCGGTTTCCACCCAAATTCCGCAATCCACCCAACCTCCGCACTCCACCCAACCTCCCCACTCCACCCAAATTCCGCACTCCACCCAACCTCCCCACTCCACCCAACCTCCCCACTCCACCCAACCTCCCAACTCCACCCAGCCTCCCCACTCCACCCAACTTCCCCACTGCCCCCAACCTCTCCACTGCACCCAACCTCCCCACTCCACCCAGCCTCCCCACTGCACCCAACCTCCCCACTTCACCCAACCTCCCCACTCCAACCAACCTCCCCACTTCACCTAACCTCCCCACTCCATCCTACCTCCCCACTTCACCCAACCTCCGCACTCCATCCAATCTCCAAACTCCACCCAACCTCCGCACTCCAACGAACTTCCGCACTCCACCCAACCTCCGCACTCCAACCAACTTCTGCACTCCACCCAACTTCCGGACTCCACCCAAATTCCGCAATCCACCCAACCTCCGCATTCCACCCAACCTCCGCACTCCACCCAAATTCCGCACTCCACCCAACCACCCCACTCCACCCAACCTCCCCACTCCACCCAACCTCCCAACTCCACCCAGCCTCCCCACTCCACCCAACTTCTCCACTGCCCCCAACCTCTCCACTGCACCCAACATCCCCACTCCTCCCAACCTCCCCACTCCACCCAACCTCCCCACTTCACCCAACCTCCCAAATCCACCAAACCTCCCCACTCCACCCAACCTCAGCACTCCACTATTCCTCCCACTCCACACAACCTCCCCACTGCACCCAACCTCCCCACTTCACCCAACCTCCCCACTCCACCCAACCTCCCCCCTTCACCCAACCTCCCCAATCCACCAAACCTCCCCACTCCACCCAACTTCCGCAATCCACTATACCTCCCAATCCACACAACCTCCCCACTGCACCCAACCTCCCCACTCCACACTACCTGCCCACTTCACCCAACCTCCCCACTCCAACCAACCTCCCCACTTCACCCAACCTCCGCACTCCATCCAACCCCCGCACTCCACCCAACCTCCGCACTCCAACGAACTTCCGCACTCCACCCAACCTCCGCACTCCAACCAACTTCCGCACTCCATCAAACATCCCCACTCCACCCAACCTCCCCACTTCACCCAACCTCCCCAATCCACCAAACCTCCCCACTCCACCCAAACTCCGCACTCCACTATACCTCACACTCCTTCCAAACTCCCCACTGCACCCAACCTCCCCACTTCACCCAACCTCCTCACACCATCCTACCTCCCCACTTCACCCAACCTCCGCACTCCATCCAACCTCCGAACTCCACCCAACCTCCGCACTTCACCCAAATTCCGCAATCCACCCAACCTCCGCACTCCATCCAACCTCCGCACTCCACCAAGTTCCACACTCCCCCCAACCTCCCCAATCCACCCAGCCCCCCCCCCACTCCACCCAACTTCCCCACTGCCCCCAACCTCTCCACTGCACCCAACCTCTCCACTCCTCCCAACCTCCCCGCTCCACCCAACCTCCCCACTTCACCCAACCTCCCCAATCCACCAAACCTCCCCACTGCACCCAACCTCCGCACTCCACTATACTTCCCACTCAAAACAACCTCCCCACTGCATCCAACCTCCCCACTTCACCCAACCTCCCCACTCCACCCAACCTCCCCACTTCACCCAACCTCCCCACTTCACCCAACCTCCCCAATCCACCAAACCTCCCCACTCCACCCAACCTCCGCACTCCACTATACCTCCCACTCCACACAACCTCCCCACTGCACCCAACCTCCCCACTTCACCCAACCTCCCCACTCCAACCAACCTCCCCACTTCACCTAACCTCCCCACTCCATCCTACCTCCCCACTTCACCCAACCTCCGCACTCCATCCAATCTCCAAACTCCACCCAACCTCCGCACTCCAACGAACTTCCGCACTCCACCCAACCTCCGCACTCCAACCAACTTCTGCACTCCACCCAACTTCCGGACTCCACCCAAATTCCGCAATCCACCCAACCTCCGCATTCCACCCAACCTCCGCACTCCACCCAAATTCCGCACTCCACCCAACCTCCCCACTCCACCCAACCTCCCCACTTCACCCAACCTCCCCACTCCACCCAACCTCCCCACTTCACCCAACCTCCCCACTTCACCCAACCTCCCCAATCCACCAAACCTCCCCACTCCACCCAACTTCCGCACTCCACTATACCTCCCAATCCACACAACCTCCCCACTGCACCCAACATCCCCACTCCACCCAACCTCCCCACTTCACCCAACCTCCCCACTCCAACCAACCTCCCCACTTCACCCAACCTCCGCACTCCATCCAACCTCCGCATTCCACCCAACCTCCGCACTCCAACGAACTTCCGCACTCCACCCAACCTCCGCACTCCACCCAAGTTCCGCACTCCACCCAACCTCCCCACTCCACCCAACCTCCCCACTCCACCCAGCCTCCCCACTCCACCCAACTTCCCCACTGCCCCCAACCTCTCCACTGCACCCAACCTCCCCACTCCTCCCAACCTCCCCACTCCACCCAACCTCCCCAATCCACCAAACCTCCCCACTTCACCCAACCTCCGCACTCCATCCAACCTCCGAACTCCACCCAACCTCCGCACTCCACCCAACTTCCGCACTCCACCCAACCTCCGCACTCCACCCAAGTTCCGCACTCCACCCAACCTCCCCACTCCACCCAACCTCCCCACTCCACCCAGCCTCCCCACTCCACCCAACTTCCCCACTGCCCCCAACCTCTCCACTGCACCCAACCTCCCCACTCCTCCCAACCTCCCCACTCCACCCAACCTCCCCAATCCACCAAACCTCCCCACTTCACCCAACCTCCCCACTCCAACCAACCTCCCCACTTCACCCAACCTCCGCACTCCATCCAACCTCGGCATTCCACCCAACCTCCGCACTCCAACGAACTTCCGCACTCCACCCAACCTCCGCACTCCACCCAAGTTCCGCACTCCACCCAACCTCCCCACTCCACCCAACCTCCCCACTCCACCCAGCCTCCCCACTCCACCCAACTTCCCCACTGCCCCCAACTTCTGCACTCCATCAAACCTCCCCACTCCACCCAACCTCCCCACTTCACCCAACCTCACCAATCCACCAAACCTCCCCACTTCACCCAACCTCCGCACTCCATCCAACCTCCGAACTCCACCCAACCTCCGCACTCCACCCAACTTCCGCACTCCATCCAACCTCTGCACTCCACCCAAGTTCCGCACTCCACCCAACCTCCCCACTCCACCCAACCTCCCCACTCCACCCAGCCTCCCCACTCCACCCAACTTCCCCACTGCCCCCAACCTCTCCACTGCACCCAACCTCCCCACTCCTCCCAACCTCCCCACTCCACCCAACCTCCCCACTTCACCCAACCTCCCCACTCCACCCAACCTCCCCACTCCACCCAGCCTCCCCACTCCACCCAACTTCCCCACTGCCCCCAACCTCTCCACTGCACCCAACCTCCCCACTCCTCCCAACTTCCCCACTCCACCCAACCTCCCCACTCCACTATTCCTCCACACTTCACCCAACTTCCGCACTCCATCCAAATTCCGCACTCGAACCAACCTCCCCACTCCACCCAACCTCCCCACTCCAACCAACCTCCCTACTCCACCCAACCTCCCCACGGCACCCAACCTCCCCACTTCACCCAACCTCCCCACTTCACCCAACCTCCGCACTCCAATCAACCTCCGCACTCCACCCAAGTTACGCACTCCACCCAACTTCAGCACTCCATCCAACTTCCGCACTCCACCCAACTTCAGCACTCCACCCAACTTCCGCACGTCATCCAACCTCCGCACTCCACCCAACCTCCGCACTGCACCCAAATTCCGCACTCCACCCAACCTCCCCACTCCACCCAACCTCCCCACTTCACCCAAACTCCCCACTCCACCCAACCTCACCTCTCCACCCAACCTCCCCACTGCACCCAACCTCCCCACTCATCCCAACCTTCCCATTCATCCCAACCTCCGCACTCCACCTAACATCCCCACTCCACTATTCCTCCACACTTCACCCAACTTCCGCACTCCATCCAAATTCCGCACTCGAACCAACCTCCCCACACCACCCAACCTCCCCACTCCACCCAACCTCCCCACTCCAACCAACCTCCCTACTCCACCCAACCTCCCCACGGCACCCAACCTCCCCACTTCACCCAACCTCCCCACTCCACCCAACCTCCCCACTTCACTCAACCTCCCCACTCCACGCAACCTACCCACTCCACCAAACCTCCCCACTCCACCCAACTTCCCCACTTCACCCAACCTCCCCACTTCACCCAACCTCCCCACTCCACCAAACCTCCCCGCTTCACCCAACCTCCCCACTCCACCCAACCCCCCGACTTCACACAACCTCAGCACTCAATCCAACCTCCGCACTCCACCCAACCTCCGCACTCCACCCAAATTCCGCACTCCACCCAACTTCCGCACTCCACCCAAATTCCACACTCCACCCAACCTCCGCACTCCACCCAACTTCCTCACTCTACCCAACTTCCGCACACCACCCAAATTCCGCATTCCACCAAACTTCCGGTTTCCACCCAAATTCCGCAATCCACCCAACCTCCGCACTCCACCCAACCTCCGCACTCCACCCAAATTCCGCACTCCACCCAACCTCCCCACTCCACCCAACCTCCCCACTCCACCCAACCTCCCAACTCCACCCAGCCTCCCCACTCCACCCAACTTCCCCACTGCCCCCAACCTCTCCACTGCACCCAACCTCCCCACTCCACCCAACCTCCCCACTTCACCCAACCTCCCCACTCCATCCTACCTCCCCACTTCACCCAACCTCCGCACTCCATCCAACCTCCGCACTCCACCCAAATTCTGCAATCCACCCAACCTCCGCACTCCATCCAACCTCCGCACTCCACCAAGTTCCACACTCCCCCCAACCTCCCCACTTCACCCAACCTCCCCACTCCATCCTACCTCCCCACTTCACCCAACCTCCCCACTCCACCCAACCTCCCAACTCCACCCAGCCTCCCCACTCCACCCAACTTCCCCACTGCCCCCAACCTCTCCACTGCACCCAACCTCCCCACTCCTCCCAACCTCCCCACTCCACCCAACCTCCCCACTTCACCCAACCTCCCAAATCCACCAAACCTCCCCACTCCACCCAACCTCCGCACTCCACTATACCTCCCACTCCACCCAACCTCCCCACTTCACCCAACCTCCCCACTCCACACTACCTCCCCACTTCACCCAACCTCCCCACTCCAACCAACCTCCCCACTTCACCCAACCTCCGCACTCCATCCAACCTCCGCACTCCACCCAACCTCCGCACTCCAACGAACTTCCGCACTCCACCCAACCTCCGCACTCCACCCAACTTCCGCACTCCATCAAACCTCCCCACTCCACCCAACCTCCCCACTTCACCCAACCTCCCCAATCCACCAAACCTCCCCACTCCATCCTACCTCCCCACTTCACCCAACCTCCTCACACCATCCTACCTCCCCACTTCACCCAACCTCCGCACTCCATCCAACCTCCGAACTCCACCCAACCTCCGCACTCCACCCAAATTCTGCAATCCACCCAACCTCCGCACTCCACCCAACCTCCGCACTCCAACCAACTTCCGCACTCCACCCAACCTCCGCACTCCAACCAACTTCCGCACTCCACCCAACCTCCGCACTCCACCCAACTTCCGCACTCCACCCAACTTGCGGACTCCACCCAAATTCCGCAATCCACCCAACCTCCGCACTCCATCCAACCTCCGCACTCCACCCAAATTCCGCACTCCACCCAACCTCCCCACTCCACCCAACCTCCCCACTCCACCCAACCTCCCCACTCCACCCAGCCTCCCCACTCCACCCAACTTCCCCACTGCCCCCAACCTCTCCACTGCACCCAACCTCCCCACTCCTCCCAACCTCCCCACTCCACCCAACCTCCCCACTTCACCCAACCTCCCCAATCCACCAAACCTCCCCACTGCACCCAACCTCCGCACTCCACTATACCTCCCACTCCACCCAACCTCCCCACTTCACCCAACCTCCCCACTCCACACTACCTCCCCACTTCACCCAACCTCCCCACTCCAACCAACCTCCCCACTTCACCCAACCTCCGCACTCCATCCAACCTCCGCACTCCACCCAACCTCCGCACTCCAACGAACTTCCGCACTCCACCCAACCTCCGCACTCCACCCAACTTCCGCACTCCATCAAACCTCCCCACTCCACCCAACCTCCCCACTTCACCCAACCTCCCCAATCCACCAAACCTCCCCACTCCATCCTACCTCCCCACTTCACCCAACCTCCTCACACCATCCTACCTCCCCACTTCACCCAACCTCCGCACTCCATCCAACCTCCGAACTCCACCCAACCTCCGCACTCCACCCAAATTCTGCAATCCACCCAACCTCCGCACTCCATCCAACCTCCGCACTCCACCAAGTTCCACACTCCCCCCAACCTCCCCACTTCACCCAACCTCCCCACTCCATCCTACCTCCCCACTTCACCCAACCTCCGCACTCCATCCAACCTCCGAACTCCACCCAACCTCCGCACTCCACCCAACTTCTGCACTCCACCAAACTTCCGGTTTCCACCCAAATTCCGCAATCCACCCAACCTCCGCACTCCACCCAACCTCCGTACTCCACCCAAATTCCGCACTCCACCCAACCTCCCCACTCCACCCAACCTCCCCACTCCACCCAACCTCCCAACTCCACCCAGCCTCCCCACTCCACCCAACTTCCCCACTGCCCCCAACCTCTCCACTGCACCCAACCTCCCCACTCCTCCCAACCTCCCCACTCCACCCAACCTCCCCACTTCACCCAACCTCCCAAATCCACCAAACCTCCCCACTCCACCCAACCTCCGCACTCCACTATACCTCCCACTCCACACAACCTCCCCACTGCACCCAACCTCCCCACTTCACCCAACCTCCCCACTCCACCCAACCTCCCCACTTCACCCAACCTCCCCACTCCACCCAACTTCCGCAATCCACTATACCTCCCAATCCACACAACCTCCCCACTGCACCCAACCTCCCCACTCCACACTACCTCCCCACTTCACCCAACCTCCCCACTCCAACCAACCTCCCCACTTCACCCAACCTCCGCACTCCATCCAACCTCCGCACTCCACCGAACCTCCGCACTCCATCCAACTTCCGAACTCCACCCAACCTCCGCACTCCACCCAAATTCCGCAATCCACCCAACCTCCGCACTCCATCCAACCTCCGCACTCCACCAAGTTCCACACTCCCCCAACCTCCCCACTCCACCCAGCCCCCCCCCACTCCACCCAACTTCCCCACTGCCCCCAACCTCTCCACTGCACCCAACCTCTCCACTCCTCCCAACTTCCCCGCTCCACCCAACCTCCCCACTTCACCCAACCTCCCCAATCCACCAAACCTCCCCACTCCACCCAACCTCCGCACTCCACTATACCTCCCACTCCACACAAACTCCCCACTGCACCCAACCTCCCCACTTCACCCAACCTCCCCACTCCAACCAACCTCCCCACTTCACCTAACCTGCCCACTCCATCCTACCTCCCCACTTCACCCAACCTCCGCACTCCATCCAACCTCCAAACTCCACCCAACCTCCGCACTCCAACGAACTTCCGCACTCCACCCAACCTCCGGACTCCACCCAACTTCTGCACTCCACCCAACTTCCGGACTCCACCCAAATTCCGCAATCCACCCAACCTCCGCACTCCACCCAACCTCCGCACTCCTCCCAAATTCCATACTCCACCCAACCTACCCACTCCACCCAACCTCCCCACTTCACCCAATCTCCCCACTTCACCCAACCTCCCCAATCCACCAAACCTCCCCACTCCACCCAACTTCCGCACTCCACTATACCTCCCAATCCACACAACCTCCCCACTGCACCCAACCTCCCCACTCCACCCAACCTCCCCACTTCACCCAACCTCCCCACTCCAACCAACCTCCCCACTTCACCCAACCTCCGCACTCCATCCAACCTCCGCACTCCACCCAACCTCCGCACTCCAACGAACTTCCGCACTCCACCCAACCTCCGCACTCCACCCAACTTCCGCACTCCATCAAACCTCCCCACTCCACCCAACCTCCCCACTTCACCCAGCCTCCCCAATCCACCAAACCTCCCCACTCCACCCAAACTCCGCACTCCACTATACCTCACCCTCCTTCCAAACTCCCCACTGCACCCAACCTCCCCACTTCACCCAACCTTCCCACTCCATCCTACCTCCCCACTTCACCCAACCTCCGCACTCCATCCAACCTCCGAACTCCACCCAACCTCCGCACTCCACCCAACTTCCGCACTCCATCCAACCTCCGCACTCCACCCAAGTTCCGCACTCCACCCAAACTCCCCACTCCACCCAACCTCCCCACTCCACCCAACCTCCCCACTCCACCCAGCCTCCCCACTCCACCCAACTTCCCCACTGCCCCCAACCTCTCCACTGCACCCAACCTCCCCACTCCTCCCAACCTCCCCTCTCCACCCAACCTCCCCACTCCACCCAACCTCCGCACTCCACCCAAGTTCCGCACTCCACCCAAACTCCCCACTCCACCCAACCTCCCCACTCCACCCAACCTCCCCACTCCACCCAGCCTCCCCACTCCACCCAACTTCCCCACTGCCCCCAACCTCTCCACTGCACCCAACCTCCCCACTCGTCCCAACCTCCCCACTCCACCCAACCTCCCCACTCCACCCAAATTCCGCAATCCACCCAACCTCCGCACTCCATCCAACCTCCGCACTCCACCAAGTTCCACACTCCCCCAACCTCCCCACTCCACCCAGCCCCCCCCCCACTCCACCCAACTTCCCCACTGCCCCCAACCTCTCCACTGCACCCAACCTCTCCACTCCTCCCAACTTCCCCGCTCCACCCAACCTCCCCACTTCACCCAACCTCCCCAATCCACCAAACCTCCCCACTCCACCCAACCTCCGCACTCCACTATACCTCCCACTCCACACAAACTCCCCACTGCACCCAACCTCCCCACTTCACCCAACCTCCCCACTCCAACCAACCTCCCCACTTCACCCAACCTCCGCACTCCATCCAACCTCCAAACTCCACCCAACCTCCGCACTCCAACGAACTTCCGCACTCCACCCAACCTCCGGACTCCACCCAACTTCTGCACTCCACCCAACTTCCGGACTCCACCCAAATTCCGCAATCCACCCAACCTCCGCACTCCACCCAACCTCCGCACTCCACCCAAATTCCGCACTCCACCCAACCTCCCCACTCCACCCAACCTCCCCACTCCACCCAACCTCCCCACTCCACCCAGCCTCCCCACTCCACCCAACTTCCCCACTGCCCCCAACCTCTCCACTGCACCCAACCTCCCCACTCCTCCCAACCTCCCAACTCCACCCAACCTCCCCACTTCACCCAACCTCCCCACTCCATCCTACCTCCCCACTTCACCCAACCTCCGCACTCCATCCAACCTCCGAACTCCACCCAACCTCCGCACTCCACCCAACTTCTGCACTCCACCAAACTTCCGGTTTCCACCCAAATTCCGCAATCCACCCAACCTCCGCACTCCACCCAACCTCCCCACTCCACCCAAATTCCGCACTCCACCCAACCTCCCCACTCCACCCAACCTCCCCACTCCACCCAACCTCCCAACTCCACCCAGCCTCCCCACTCCACCCAACTTCCCCACTGCCCCCAACCTCTCCACTGCACCCAACCTCCCCACTCCACCCAGCCTCCCCACTGCACCCAACCTCCCCACTTCACCCAACCTCCCCACTCCAACCAACCTCCCCACTTCACCTAACCTCCCCACTCCATCCTACCTCCCCACTTCACCCAACCTCCGCACTCCATCCAATCTCCAAACTCCACCCAACCTCCGCACTCCAACGAACTTCCGCACTCCACCCAACCTCCGCACTCCAACCAACTTCTGCACTCCACCCAACTTCCGGACTCCACCCAAATTCCGCAATCCACCCAACCTCCGCATTCCACCCAACCTCCGCACTCCACCCAAATTCCGCACTCCACCCAACCACCCCACTCCACCCAACCTCCCCACTCCACCCAACCTCCCAACTCCACCCAGCCTCCCCACTCCACCCAACTTCTCCACTGCCCCCAACCTCTCCACTGCACCCAACATCCCCACTCCTCCCAACCTCCCCACTCCACCCAACCTCCCCACTTCACCCAACCTCCCAAATCCACCAAACCTCCCCACTTCACCCAACCTCAGCACTCCACTATACCTCCCACTCCACACAACCTCCCCACTGCACCCAACCTCCCCACTTCACCCAACCTCCCCACTCCACCCAACCTCCCCACTTCACCCAACCTCCCCAATCCACCAAACCTCCCCACTCCACCCAACTTCCGCAATCCACTATACCTCCCAATCCACACAACCTCCCCACTGCACCCAACCTCCCCACTCCACACTACCTGCCCACTTCACCCAACCTCCCCACTCCAACCAACCTCCCCACTTCACCCAACCTCCGCACTCCATCCAACCCCCGCACTCCACCCAACCTCCGCACTCCAACGAACTTCCGCACTCCACCCAACCTCCGCACTCCAACCAACTTCCGCACTCCATCAAACATCCCCACTCCACCCAACCTCCCCACTTCACCCAACCTCCCCAATCCACCAAACCTCCCCACTCCACCCAAACTCCGCACTCCACTATACCTCACACTCCTTCCAAACTCCCCACTGCACCCAACCTCCCCACTTCACCCAACCTCCTCACACCATCCTACCTCCCCACTTCACCCAACCTCCGCACTCCATCCAACCTCCGAACTCCACCCAACCTCCGCACTTCACCCAAATTCCGCAATCCACCCAACCTCCGCACTCCATCCAACCTCCGCACTCCACCAAGTTCCACACTCCCCCCAACCTCCCCAATCCACCCAGCCCCCCCCCCACTCCACCCAACTTCCCCACTGCCCCCAACCTCTCCACTGCACCCAACCTCTCCACTCCTCCCAACCTCCCCGCTCCACCCAACCTCCCCACTTCACCCAACCTCCCCAATCCACCAAACCTCCCCACTGCACCCAACCTCCGCACTCCACTATACTTCCCACTCAAAACAACCTCCCCACTGCATCCAACCTCCCCACTTCACCCAACCTCCCCACTCCACCCAACCTCCCCACTTCACCCAACCTCCCCACTTCACCCAACCTCCCCAATCCACCAAACCTCCCCACTCCACCCAACCTCCGCACTCCACTATACCTCCCACTCCACACAACCTCCCCACTGCACCCAACCTCCCCACTTCACCCAACCTCCCCACTCCAACCAACCTCCCCACTTCACCTAACCTCCCCACTCCATCCTACCTCCCCACTTCACCCAACCTCCGCACTCCATCCAATCTCCAAACTCCACCCAACCTCCGCACTCCAACCAACTTCTGCACTCCACCCAACTTCCGGACTCCACCCAAATTCCGCAATCCACCCAACCTCCGCATTCCACCCAACCTCCGCACTCCACCCAAATTCCGCACTCCACCCAACCTCCCCACTCCACCCAACCTCCCCACTTCACCCAACCTCCCCACTCCACCCAACCTCCCCACTTCACCCAACCTCCCCACTTCACCCAACCTCCCCAATCCACCAAACCTCCCCACTCCACCCAACTTCCGCACTCCACTATACCTCCCAATCCACACAACCTCCCCACTGCACCCAACATCCCCACTCCACCCAACCTCCCCACTTCACCCAACCTCCCCACTCCAACCAACCTCCCCACTTCACCCAACCTCCGCACTCCATCCAACCTCCGCATTCCACCCAACCTCCGCACTCCAACGAACTTCCGCACTCCACCCAACCTCCGCACTCCACCCAAGTTCCGCACTCCACCCAACCTCCCCACTCCACCCAACCTCCCCACTCCACCCAGCCTCCCCACTCCACCCAACTTCCCCACTGCCCCCAACCTCTCCACTGCACCCAACCTCCCCACTCCTCCCAACCTCCCCACTCCACCCAACCTCCCCAATCCACCAAACCTCCCCACTTCACCCAACCTCCGCACTCCATCCAACCTCCGAACTCCACCCAACCTCCGCACTCCACCCAACTTCCGCACTCCACCCAACCTCCGCACTCCACCCAAGTTCCGCACTCCACCCAACCTCCCCACTCCACCCAACCTCCCCACTCCACCCAGCCTCCCCACTCCACCCAACTTCCCCACTGCCCCCAACCTCTCCACTGCACCCAACCTCCCCACTCCTCCCAACCTCCCCACTCCACCCAACCTCCCCAATCCACCAAACCTCCCCACTTCACCCAACCTCCCCACTCCAACCAACCTCCCCACTTCACCCAACCTCCGCACTCCATCCAACCTCGGCATTCCACCCAACCTCCGCACTCCAACGAACTTCCGCACTCCACCCAACCTCCGCACTCCACCCAAGTTCCGCACTCCACCCAACCTCCCCACTCCACCCAACCTCACCACTCCACCCAGCCTCCCCACTCCACCCAACCTCCCCACTTCACCCAACCTCACCAATCCACCAAACCTCCCCACTTCACCCAACCTCCGCACTCCATCCAACCTCCGAACTCCACCCAACCTCCGCACTCCACCCAACTTCCGCACTCCATCCAACCTCTGCACTCCACCCAAGTTCCGCACTCCACCCAACCTCCCCACTCCACCCAACCTCCCCACTCCACCCAGCCTCCCCACTCCACCCAACTTCCCCACTGCCCCCAACCTCTCCACTGCACCCAACCTCCCCACTCCTCCCAACCTCCCCACTCCACCCAACCTCCCCACTTCACCCAACCTCCCCACTCCACCCAACCTCCCCACTCCACCCAGCCTCCCCACTCCACCCAACTTCCCCACTGCCCCCAACCTCTCCACTGCACCCAACCTCCCCACTCCTCCCAACTTCCCCACTCCACCCAACCTCCCCACTCCACTATTCCTCCACACTTCACCCAACTTCCGCACTCCATCCAAATTCCGCACTCGAACCAACCTCCCCACTCCACCCAACCTCCCCACTCCAACCAACCTCCCTACTCCACCCAACCTCCCCACGGCACCCAACCTCCCCACTTCACCCAACCTCCCCACTTCACCCAACCTCCGCACTCCAATCAACCTCCGCACTCCACCCAAGTTACGCACTCCACCCAACTTCAGCACTCCATCCAACTTCCGCACTCCACCCAACTTCAGCACTCCACCCAACTTCCGCACGTCATCCAACCTCCGCACTCCACCCAACCTCCGCACTGCACCCAAATTCCGCACTCCACCCAACCTCCCCACTCCACCCAACCTCCCCACTTCACCCAAACTCCCCACTCCACCCAACCTCACCTCTCCACCCAACCTCCCCACTGCACCCAACCTCCCCACTCATCCCAACCTTCCCATTCATCCCAACCTCCGCACTCCACCTAACATCCCCACTCCACTATTCCTCCACACTTCACCCAACTTCCGCACTCCATCCAAATTCCGCACTCGAACCAACCTCCCCACACCACCCAACCTCCCCACTCCACCCAACCTCCCCACTCCAACCAACCTCCCTACTCCACCCAACCTCCCCACGGCACCCAACCTCCCCACTTCACCCAACCTCCCCACTCCACCCAACCTCCCCACTTCACTCAACCTCCCCACTCCACGCAACCTACCCACTCCACCAAACCTCCCCACTCCACCCAACTTCCCCACTTCACCCAACCTCCCCACTTCACCCAACCTCCCCACTCCACCAAACCTCCCCGCTTCACCCAACCTCCCCACTCCACCCAACCCCCCGACTTCACACAACCTCAGCACTCA
This sequence comes from Oasisia sp. SBJ-2009, assembly GCA_964017155.1. NCBI lineage: Eukaryota > Metazoa > Annelida > Polychaeta > Sabellida > Siboglinidae > Oasisia > Oasisia sp. SBJ-2009. The sequence continues at coordinate 22,078,728 of OZ024865.1, forward strand.
ATCCAACCTCCGCACTCCACCCAACCTCCGCACTCCACCCAAATTCCGCACTCCACCCAACTTCCGCACTCCACCCAAATTCCACACTCCACCCAACCTCCGCACTCCACCCAACTTCCTCACTCTACCCAACTTCCGCACACCACCCAAATTCCGCATTCCACCAAACTTCCGGTTTCCACCCAAATTCCGCAATCCACCCAACCTCCGCACTCCACCCAACCTCCGCACTCCACCCAAATTCCGCACTCCACCCAACCTCCCCACTCCACCCAACCTCCCCACTCCACCCAACCTCCCAACTCCACCCAGCCTCCCCACTCCACCCAACTTCCCCACTGCCCCCAACCTCTCCACTGCACCCAACCTCCCCACTCCTCCCAACCTCCCCACTCCACCCAACCTCCCCACTTCACCCAACCTCCCAAATCCACCAAACCTCCCCACTCCACCCAACCTCCGCACTCCACTATACCTCCCACTCCACACAACCTCCCCACTGCACCCAACCTCCCCACTTCACCCAACCTCCCCACTCCACCCAACCTCCCCACTTCACCCAACCTCCCCACTTCACCCAACCTCCCCAATCCACAAAACCTCCCCACTCCACCCAACTTCCGCACTCCACTATACCTCCCAATCCACACAACCTCCCCACTGCACCCATCCTCCCCACTCCACACTACCTCCCCACTTCACCCAACCTCCCCACTCCAACCAACCTCCCCACTTCACCCAACCTCCGCACTCCATCCAACCTCCGCACTCCACCCAACCTCCGCACTCCAACGAACTTCCGCACTCCACCCAACCTCCGCACTCCACCCAACTTCCGCACTCCATCAAACCTCCCCACTCCACCCAACCTCCCCACTTCACCCAGCCTCCCCAATCCACCAAACCTCCCCACTCCACCCAAACTCCGCACTCCACTATACCTCACCCTCCTTCCAAACTCCCCACTGCACCGAACCTCCCCACTTCACCCAACCTTCCCACTCCATCCTACCTCCCCACTTCACCCAACCTCCGCACTCCATCCAACCTCCGAACTCCACCCAACCTCCGCACTCCACCCAACTTCCGCACTCCGTCCAACCTCCGCACTCCACCCAAGTTCCGCACTCCACCCAAACTCCCCACTCCACCCAACCTCCCCACTCCACCCAACCTCCCCACTCCACCCAGCCTCCCCACTCCACCCAACCTCCGCACTCCATCCAACCTCCGAACTCCACCCAACCTCCGCACTCCACCCAACCTCCCCACTCCACCCAAATTCCGCACTCCACCCAACCTCCCCACTCCACCCAACCTCCCCACTCCACCCAACCTCCCAACTCCACCCAGCCTCCCCACTCCACCCAACTTCCCCACTGCCCCCAACCTCTCCACTGCACCCAACCTCCCCACTCCTCCCAACCTCCCCACTCCACCCAGCCTCCCCACTGCACCCAACCTCCCCACTTCACCCAACCTCCCCACTCCAACCAACCTCCCCACTTCACCTAACCTCCCCACTCCATCCTACCTCCCCACTTCACCCAACCTCCGCACTCCATCCAATCTCCAAACTCCACCCAACCTCCGCACTCCAACGAACTTCCGCACTCCACCCAACCTCCGCACTCCAACCAACTTCTGCACTCCACCCAACTTCCAGACTCCACCCAAATTCCGCAATCCACCCAACCTCCGCATTCCACCAAACCTCCGCACTCCACCCAAATTCCGCACTCCACCCAACCTCCCCACTCCACCCAACCTCCCCACTCCACCCAACCTCCCAACTCCACCCAGCCTCCCCACTCCACCCAACTTCTCCAGTGCCCCCAACCTCTCCACTGCACCCAACCTCCCCACTCCTCCCAACCTCCCCACTCCACCCAACCTCCCCACTTCACCCAACCTCCCAAATCCACCAAACCTCCCCACTCCACCCAACCTCAGCACTCCACTATACCTCCCACTCCACACAACCTCCCCACTGCACCCAACCTCCCCACTTCACCCAACCTCCCCACTCCACCCAACCTCCCCACTTCACCCAACCTCCCCACTTCACCCAACCTCCCCAATCCACCAAACCTCCCCACTCCACCCAACTTCCGCAATCCACTATACCTCCCAATCCACACAACCTCCCCACTGCACCCAACCTCCCCACTCCACACTACCTGCCCACTTCACCCAACCTCCCCACTCCAACCAACCTCCCCACTTCACCCAACCTCCGCACTCCATCCAACCCCCGCACTCCACCCAACCTCCGCACTCCAACGAACTTCCGCACTCCACCCAACCTCCGCACTCCACCCAACTTCCGCACTCCATCAAACCTCCCCACTCCACCCAACCTCCCCACTTCACCCAACCTCCCCAATCCACCAAACCTCCCCACTCCACCCAAACTCCGCACTCCACTATACCTCACACTCCTTCCAAACTCCCCACTGCACCCAACCTCCCCACTTCACCCAACCTCCTCACACCATCCTACCTCCCCACTTCACCCAACCTCCGCACTCCATCCAACCTCCGAACTCCACCCAACCTCCGCACTCCACCCAAATTCCGCAATCCACCCAACCTCCGCACTCCATCCAACCTCCGCACTCCACCAAGTTCCACACTCCCCCCAACCTCCCCAATCCACCCAGCCCCCCCCCACTCCACCCAACTTCCCCACTGCCCCCAACCTCTCCACTGCACCCAACCTCTCCACTCCTCCCAACCTCCCCGCTCCACCCAACCTCCCCACTTCACCCAACCTCCCCAATCCACCAAACCTCCCCACTGCACCCAACCTCCGAACTCCACTATACTTCCCACTCAAAACAACCTCCCCACTGCATCCAACCTCCCCACTTCACCCAACCTCCCCACTCCACCCAACCTCCCCACTTCACCTAACCTCCCCACTTCACCCAACTTCCCCAATCCACCAAACCTCCCCACTCCACCCAACCTCCGCACTCCACTATACCTCCCACTCCACACAACCTCCCCACTGCACCCAACCTCCCCACTTCACCCAACCTCCCCACTCCAACCAACCTCCCCACTTCACCTAACCTCCCCACTCCATCCTACCTCCCCACTTCACCCAACCTCCGCACTCCATCCAATCTCCAAACTCCACCCAACCTCCGCACTCCAACGAACTTCCGCACTCCACCCAACCTCCGCACTCCAACCAACTTCTGCACTCCACCCAACTTCCGGACTCCACCCAAATTCCGCAATCCACCCAACCTCCGCATTCCATCCAACTTCCGGACTCCACCCAAATTCCGCAATCCACCCAACCTCCCCACTCCACCCAACCTCCCCACTTCACCCAACCTCCCCACTCCACCCAACCTCCCCACTTCACCCAACCTCCCCACTTCACCCAACCTCCCCAATCCACCAAACCTCCCCACTCCACCCAACTTCCGCACTCCACTATACCTCCCAATCCACACAACCTCCCCTCTGCACCCAACATCCCCACTCCACCCAACCTCCCCACTTCACCCAACCTCCCCACTCCAACCAACCTCCCCACTTCACCCAACCTCCGCACTCCATCCAACCTCCGCATTCCACCCAACCTCCGCACTCCAACGAACTTCCGCACTCCACCCAACCTCCGCACTCCACCCAACTTCTGCACTCCATCAAACCTCCCCACTCCACCCAACCTCCCCACTTCACCCAACCTCCCCAATCCACCAAACCTCCCCACTCCACCCAAACTCCGCACTCCACTATACCTCACCCTCCTTCCAAACTCCCCACTGCACCCAACCTCCCCACTTCACCCAACCTTCCCACTCCATCCTACCTCCCCACTTCACCCAACCTCCGCACTCCATCCAACCTCCGAACTCCACCCAACCTCCGCACTCCACCCAACTTCCGCACTCCATCCAACCTCTGCACTCCACCCAAGTTCCGCACTCCACCCAACCTCCCCACTCCACCCAACCTCCCCACTCCACCCAGCCTCCCCACTCCACCCAACTTCCCCACTGCCCCCAACCTCTCCACTGCACCCAACCTCCCCACTCCTCCCAACCTCCCCACTCCACCCAACCTCCCCACTTCACCCAACCTCCCCACTCCACCCAACCTCCCAACCTCCCCACGGCACCCAACCTCCCCACTTCACCCAACCTCCCCACTCCACCCAACCTCCCCACTTCACTCAACCTCCCCACTCCACGCAACCTACCCACTCCACCAAACCTCCCCACTCCACCCAACTTCCCCACTTCACCCAACCTCCCCACTTCACCCAACCTCCCCACTCCACCAAACCTCCCCGCTTCACCCAACCTCCCCACTCCACCCAACCCCCCGACTTCACACAACCTCAGCACTCAATCCAACCTCCGCACTCCACCCAACCTCCGCACTCCACCCAAATTCCGCACTCCACCCAACCTCCGCACTCCACCCAAATTCCGCACTCCACCCAACTTCCGCACTCCACCCAAATTCCACACTCCACCCAACCTCCGCACTCCACCCAACTTCCTCACTCTACCCAACTTCCGCACACCACCCAAATTCCGCATTCCACCAAACTTCCGCACTCCACCCAAATTCCGCACTCCACCCAACTTCCGCACTCCTCCCAACCTCCCCACTCCACCCAACCTCCCCACTTCACCCAACCTCCCAAATCCACCAAACCTCCCCACTCCACCCAACCTCCGCACTCCACTATACCTCCCACTCCACACAACCTCCCCACTGCACCCAACCTCCCCACTTCACCCAACCTCCCCACTCCACCCAACCTCCCCACTTCACCCAACCTCCCCACTTCACCCAACCTCCCCAATCCACCAAACCTCCCCACTCCACCCAACTTCCGCACTCCACTATACCTCCCAATCCACACAACCTCCCCACTGCACCCATCCTCCCCACTCCACACTACCTCCCCACTTCACCCAACCTCCCCACTCCAACCAACCTCCCCACTTCACCCAACCTCCGCACTCCATCCAACCTCCGCACTCCACCCAACCTCCGCACTCCAACGAACTTCCGCACTCCACCCAACCTCCGCACTCCACCCAACTTCCGCACTCCATCAAACCTCCCCACTCCACCCAACCTCCCCACTCCACCCAACCCCCCGACTTCACACAACCTCAGCACTCAATCCAACCTCCGCACTCCACCCAACCTCCGCACTCCACCCAAATTCCGCACTCCACCCAACCTCCGCACTCCACCCAAATTCCGCACTCCACCCAACTTCCGCACTCCACCCAAATTCCACACTCCACCCAACCTCCGCACTCCACCCAACTTCCTCACTCTACCCAACTTCCGCACACCACCCAAATTCCGCATTCCACCAAACTTCCGCACTCCACCCAAATTCCGCACTCCACCCAACTTCCGCACTCCTCCCAACCTCCCCACTCCACCCAACCTCCCCACTTCACCCAACCTCCCAAATCCACCAAACCTCCCCACTCCACCCAACCTCCGCACTCCACTATACCTCCCACTCCACACAACCTCCCCACTGCACCCAACCTCCCCACTTCACCCAACCTCCCCACTCCACCCAACCTCCCCACTTCACCCAACCTCCCCACTTCACCCAACCTCCCCAATCCACCAAACCTCCCCACTCCACCCAACTTCCGCACTCCACTATACCTCCCAATCCACACAACCTCCCCACTGCACCCATCCTCCCCACTCCACACTACCTCCCCACTTCACCCAACCTCCCCACTCCAACCAACCTCCCCACTTCACCCAACCTCCGCACTCCATCCAACCTCCGCACTCCACCCAACCTCCGCACTCCAACGAACTTCCGCACTCCACCCAACCTCCGCACTCCACCCAACTTCCGCACTCCATCAAACCTCCCCACTCCACCCAACCTCCCCACTTCACCCAGCCTCCCCAATCCACCAAACCTCCCCACTCCACCCAAACTCCGCACTCCACTATACCTCACCCTCCTTCCAAACTCCCCACTGCACCGAACCTCCCCACTTCACCCAACCTTCCCACTCCATCCTACCTCCCCACTTCACCCAACCTCCGCACTCCATCCAACCTCCGAACTCCACCCAACCTCCGCACTCCACCCAACTTCCGCACTCCATCCAACCTCCGCACTCCACCCAAGTTCCGCACTCCACCCAAACTCCCCACTCCACCCAGCCTCCCCACTCCACCCAACCTCCGCACTCCATCCAACCTCCGAACTCCACCCAACCTCCGCACTCCACCCAACTTCTGCACTCCACCAAACTTCCGGTTTCCACCCAAATTCCGCAATCTACCCAACCTCCGCACTCCACCCAACCTCCGCACTCCACCCAAATTCCGAACTCCACCCAACCTCCCCACTCCACCCAACCTCTCCACTCCACCCAACCTCCCAACTCCACCCAGCCTCCCCACTCCACCCAACTTCCCCACTGCCCCCAACCTCTCCACTGCACCCAACCTCCCCACTCCTCCCAACCTCCCCACTCCACCCAACCTCCCCACTTCACCCAACCTCCCAAATCCACCAAACCTCCCCACTCCACCCAACCTCCGCACTCCACTATACCTCCCACTCCACACAACCTCCCCACTGCACCCAACCTCCCCACTTCACCCAACCTCCCCACTCCACCCAACCTCCCCACTTCACCCAACCTCCCCACTTCACCCAACCTCCCCAATCCACCAAAGCTCCCCACTCCATCCAAACTCCGCACTCCACCCAACCTCCGCACTCCAACGAACTTCCGCACTCCACCCAACCTCCGCACTCCACCCAACTTCCGCACTCCATCAAACCTCCCCACTCCACCCAACCTCCCCACTTCACCCAACCTCCCCAATCCACCAAACCTCCCCACTCCACCCAAACTCCGCAATCCACTATACCTCCCAATCCACACAACCTCCCCACTGCACCCAACCTCCCCACTCCACACTACCTCCCCACTTCACCCAACCTCCCCACTCCAACCAACCTCCCCACTTCACCCAACCTCCGCACTCCATCCAAACTCCGCACTCCACCCAACCTCCGCACTCCAACGAACTTCCGCACTCCACCCAACCTCCGCACTCCACCCAACTTCCGCACTCCATCAAACCTCCCCACTCCACCCAACCTCCCCACTTCACCCAACCTCCCCAATCCACCAAACCTCCCCACTCCACCCAAACTCCGCACTCCACTATACCTCACACTCCTTCCAAACTCCCCACTCCACCCAACCTCCCCACTTCACCCAACCTCCTCACACCATCCTACCTCCCCACTTCACCCAACCTCCGCACTCCATCCAACCTCCGAACTCCACCCAACCTCCGCACTCCACCCAAATTCCGCAATCCACCCAACCTCCGCACTCCATCCAACCTCCGCACTCCACCAAGTTCCACACTCCCCCCAACCACCCCACTCCACCCAACCTCCCCACTCCACCCAACCTCCCCACTCCACCCAGCTCCCCCCCCCACTCCACCCAACTTCCCCACTGCCCCCAACCTCTCCACTGCACCCAACCTCTCCACTCCTCCCAACCTCCCCGCTCAACCCAACCTCCCCACTTCACCCAACCTCCCCAATCCACCAAACCTCCCCACTGCACCCAACCTCCGCACTCCACTATACTTCCCACTCAACACAACATTCCCAACTGCATCCAACCTCCCCACTTCACCCAACCTCCCCACTCCACCCAACCTCCCCACTTCACCCAACCTCCCCACTTCACCCAACCTCCCCAATCCACCAAACCTCCCCACTCCACCCAACCTCCGCCCTCCACTATGCCTCCCACTCCACACAACCTCCCCACTGCACCCAACCTCCCCACTTCACCCAACCTCCCCACTCCAACCAACCTCCCCACTTCACCTAACCTCCCCACTCCATCCTACCTCCCCACTTCACCCAACCTCCGCACTCCATCCAATCTCCAAACTCCACGCAACCTCCGCACTCCAACGAACTTCCGCACTCCACCCAACCTCCGCACTCCAACCAACTTCCCCACTCCACCCAACCTCCCCACTCCACTATTCCTCCACACTTCACCCAACTTCCGCACTCCATCCAAATTCCGCACTCGAACCAACCTCCCCACTCCACCCAACCTCCCCACTCCACCCAACCTCCCCACTCCAACCAACCTCCCTACTCCACCCAACCTCCCCACGGCACACAACCTCCCCACTTCACCCAACCTCCCCACTCCACCCAACCTCCCCACTTCACTCAACCTCCCCACTCCACGCAACCTACCCACTCCACCAAACCTCCCCACTCCACCCAACTTCCCCACTTCACCCAACCTCCCCACTTCACCCAACCTCCCCACTCCACCAAACCTCCCCGCTTCACCCAACCTCCCCACTCCACCCAACCCCCCGACTTCACACAACCTCAGCACTCAATCCAACCTCCGCACTCCACCCAACCTCCGCACTCCACCCAAATTCCGCACTCCACCCAACTTCCGCACTCCACCCAAATTCCACACTCCACCCAACCTCCGCACTCCACCCAACTTCCTCACTCTACCCAACTTCCGCACACCACCCAAATTCCGCATTCCATCCAACCTCCGAACTCCACCTAACCTCCGCACTCCACCCAAATTTTGCACTCCACCCAACCTACCCACTCCAACCAACCTGCCCACTTCACCCAACCTCCCCACTCCACCCAACCTCCCCACTCTACCCAACCTCCCCACTCCAACCAACCTCCCCATTCCACCCAACCTCCCCACTCCACCCAACCTCCCCACTCCACCCAACCTCCCCACTTCACCCAACCTCCCCACTCCACCCAACCTCCCCACTGCACCAAACCTCCCCACTTCACCCAACCTCCCCACACCACCCAACCTCCCCACTGCACCCAACCTCCCCACTTCACCCAACCTCCCCACTCCACCCAACCTCCCCACTGCACCAAACCTCCCCACTTCACCCAACCTCCCCACTTCACCCAACCTCCGCACTCCAATCAATCTCCGCACTCCACCCAACTTCCGCACTCCACCCAACTTCAACACTCCACCCACCTTCCGCACTCCACCCAACTTCAGCACTCCACCCAACTTCCGCACGTCATCCAACCTCCCCACTCCACCCAACCGCCCCACTTCACCCAACCTCCCCACTCCACCCAACCTCCCCACTTCACCCAACCTCCCCACTTCACCCAACCTCCCCAATCCACCAAACCTCCCCACTCCACCCAACTTCCGCATTCCACTATACCTCCCAATCCACACAACCTCCCCACTGCACCCAACCTCCCCACTCCACCCAACCTCCCCACTTCACCCAACCTCCCCACTCCAACCAACCTCCCCACTTCACCCAACCTCCGCACTCCATCCAACCTCCGCATTCCACCCAACCTCCGCACTCCAACGAACTTCCGCACTCCACCCAACCTCCGCACTCCACCCAACTTCCGCACTCCATCAAACCTCCCCACTCCACCCAACCTCCCCACTTCACCCAACCTCCCCAATCCACGAAACCTCCCCACTCCACCCAAACTCCGCACTCCACTATACCTCACCCTCCTTCCAAACTCCCATCTGCACCCAACCTCCCCACTTCACCCAACCTTCCCACTCCATCCTACCTCCCCACTTCACCCAACCTCCGCACTCCATCCAACCTCCGAACTCCACCCAACCTCCGCACTCCACCCAACTTCCGCACTCCATCCAACCTCCGCACTCCACCCAAGTTCCGCACTCCACCCAACCTCCCCACTCCACCCAACCTCCCCACTCCACCCAGCCTCCCCACTCCACCCAACTTCCCCACTGCCCCCAACCTCTCCACTGCACCCAACCTCCCCACTCCTCCCAACCTCCCCACTCCACCCAACCTCCCCACATAACCCAACTTCCCCACTCCACCCAACCTCCCCACTCCACTATTCCTCCACACTTCACCCAACTTCCGCACTCCATCCAAATTCCGCACTCGAACCAACCTCCCCACTCCACCCAACCTCCCCACTACACCCAACCTCCCCACTCCAACCAACCTCCCTACTCCACCCAACCTCCCCACGGCACCCAACCTCCCCACTTCACCCAACCTCCCCACTTCACCCAACCTCCGCACTCCAATCAACCTCCGCACTCCACCCAAGTTACGCACTCCACCCAACTTCAGCACTCCATCCAACTTCCGCACTCCACCCAACTTCAGCACTCCACCCAACTTCCGCACGTCATCCAACCTCCGCACTCCACCCAACCTCCGCACTGCACCCAAATTCCGCACTCCACCCAACCTCCCCACTCCACCCAACCTCCCCACTTCACCCAACCTCCCCACTCCACCCAACCTCACCTCTCCACCCAACCTCCCCACTGCACCCAACCTCCCCACTCATCCCAACCTTCCCATTCATCCCAACCTCCGCACTCCACCTAACATCCCCACTCCACTATTCCTCCCCACATCAACCAACTTCCCCACTCCACCCAACCTCCCCACTACACTATTCCTCCACACTTCACCCAACTTCCGCACTCCATCCAAATTCCGCACTCGAACCAACCTCCCCACTCCACCCAACCTCCCCACTCCACCCAACCTCCCCACTCCAACCAACCTCCCTACTCCACCCAACCTCCCCACGGCACCCAACCTCCCCACTTCACCCAACCTCCCCACTCCACCCAACCTCCCCACTTCACTCAACCTCCCCACTCCACGCAACCTACCCACTCCACCAAACCTCCCCACTCCACCCAACTTCCCCACTTCACCCAACCTCCCCACTTCACCCAACCTCCGCACTCCACCAAACCTCCCCGCTTCACCCAACCTCCCCACTCCACCCAACCCCCCGACTTCACACAACCTCAGCACTCAATCCAACCTCCGCACTCCACCCAACCTCCGCACTCCACCCAAATTCCGCACTCCACCCAACTTCCGCACTCCACCCAAATTCCACACTCCACCCAACGTCCGCACTCCACCCAACTTCCTCACTCTACCCAACTTCCGCACACCACCCAAATTCCGCATTCCACCCAACCTCCGAACTCCACCTAACCTCCGCACTCCACCCAAATTTTGCACTCCACCCAACCTACCCACTCCAACCAACCTGCCCACTTCACCCAACCTCCCCACTCCACCCAACCTCCCCACTCTACCCAACCTCCCCACTGCAACCAACCTCCCCAATCCACCCAACCTCCCCACACCACCCAACCTCCCCACTGCACCCAACCTCCCCACTTCACCCAACCTCCCCACTCCACCCAACCTCCCCACTGCACCAAACCTCCCCACTTCACCCAACCTCCCCACACCACCCAACCTCCCCACTTCACCCAACCTCCGCACTCCAATAAATCTCCGCACTCCACCCAACTTCCGCACTCCACCCAACTTCAACACTCCACCCACCTTCCGCACTCCACCCAACTTCAGCACTCCACCCAACTTCCGCACGTCATCCAACCTCCGCACTCCACCCAACCTCCGCACTGCACCCTAACTCCCCACTTCACCCAACCTCCGCACTCCACCCAACCTCCCCACTCCACGCAACCTACCCACTCCACGAAACCTCCCCACTCCACCCAACCTCCCCACGGCACCCAACCTCCCCACTTCACCCAACCTCCCCACTCCACCCAACCTCCCCACTACACCCAACCTCACCACTCCACCCAGTCTCCCCACTGCACCCAACCTCCCCACTGCACCAACCTCCCCACTTCACCCAACCTCCCCACTCCACCCAACCTGCCTACTTCACCCAACATCCGCACTCCAACCAACCTCCGCACTTCACCCAACCTCCGCACTCCACCCAACCTACCCACTTCCCCCAACCTCCGCACTCCATCGAACCTCCGAACTCCACCCAACCTCCGCGCTCCAACTAACTTCCGCACTCCACCCAACCTCCGCACTCCACCCAACTTCCGCCCTCCACCCAACCTCCCCACTCCACCCAACCTCTTCACTCCACCCAACCTCCCCACTCCACCCAACCTCCCCACTCCACCCAACTTCCCCACTGCACCCAACCTCCCCACTCCACCCAACCTCCCCACTCATCCCAACCTCCCCACTCCACCCAACCTCCGCACTCCACCTAACCTCCCCACTCAGCTATTCCTCCCCACATCACCCAACTTCCCCACTTCACCCAACCTCCCCACTCCACTATTCCTCCACACTTCACCAAACTTCCGCACTGCATCCAAATTCCGCACTGCAACCAACCTCCCCACTCCACCCAACCTCCCCACTCCACCCAACCTCCCCACTCCATCCAACCTCCCCACTCCACCCAACATCCCCACTGCACCCAACCTCCCCACTTCACCCAACGTCCGCACTCCACCCAACCTCCGTACTCCACCCAAATTTTGCACTCCACCCAACCTCCCCACTGCATTCAACCTCCCCACTTCACCCAACATCCCCATTCCACCCAAACTCCCCACTTCACCCAACCTCCGCACTCTACCCAACCTCCGCACTCCACCCAACTTCCGCACTCCACGCAACTTCCGCACTCCACCCAATTTCCGCACTCCACCCAACCTCCCCACTCCACCCAACCTCCCCACTGCACCCAACCTCCCCACTCATCCCAACCTCCCCACTCATCCCAACCTCCGCACTCCACCTAACATCCCCACTCCACTATTCCTCCCCACATCACCCAACTTCCCCACTCCACCCAACCTCCCCATTCCACTATTCCTCCACACTTCACCCAACTTCCGCACTCCATCCAAATTCCGAACTCGAACCAACCTCCCCACTCCACCCAACCTCCCCACTCCACCCAACCTCCCCACTCCAACCAACCTCCCTACTCCACCCAACCTCCCCACTGCACCCAACCTCCCCACTTCACCCAACCTCCCCACTCCACCCAACCTCCCCACTTCACCCAACCTCCGCACTCCACCCAACCTCCCCACTCCACGCAACCTACCCACTCCACTAAACCTTCCCACTCCACCCAACCTCCCCACTTCACCCAACCTCCCCACTTCACCCAACCTCCCCACTCCACCCAACCTCCCCACTTCACCCAACCTCCGCACTCCACCCAACCTCCCCACTCCACGCAACCTACCCACTCCACCAAGCCTCCCCACTCCACCCAACCTCCCCACTTCACCCAACCTCCCCACTTCACCCAAACTCCCCACTCCACCAAACCTCCCCACTCCACCCAACCTCCCCACTTCACCCAACCTCCCCACTTCACCCAACCTCCCCACTCCACCAAACCTCCCCACTTCACCCAACCTCCCCACTCCACCCAACCCCCCGACTTCACACAACCTCAGCACTCAATCCAACCTCCGCACTCCACCCAACCTCCGCACTCCACCCAAATTCCGCACTCCACCCAACTTCCGCACTCCACCCAAATTCCACACTCCACCCAACCTCCGCACTCCACCCAACTTCCTCACTCTACCCAACTTCCGCACACCACCGAAATTCCGCATTCCACCCAACCTCCGAACTCCACCTAACCTCCGCACTCCACCCAAATTTTGCACTCCACCCAATCTACCCACTCCAACCAACCTGCCCACTTCACCCAACCTCCCCACTCCGCCCAACCTCCCCACTCCACCCAACCTCCCCACTTCAAACAACCTCCCCATTCCACCCAACCTCCCCACTCCACCCAACCTCCCCACTCCACCCAACCTCCCCACTTCACCCAACCTCCCCACTCCACCCAACCTCCCCACTGCACCAAACCTCCCCACTTCACCCAACCTCCCCACACCACCCAACCTCCCCACTTCACCCAACCTCCGCACTCCAATCAATCTCCGCACTCCACCCAACTTCCGCACTCCACCCAACTTCAACACTCCACCCACCTTCCGCACTCCACCCAACTTCAGCACTCCACCCAACTTCCGCACGTCATCCAACCTCCGCACTCCACCCAACCTCCGCACTGCACCCAACCTCCCCACTTCACCCAACCTCCGCACTCCACCCAACCTCCCCACTCCACGCAACCTACCCACTCCACTAAACCTTCCCACTCCACCCAACCTCCCCACTTCACCCAACCTCCCCACTTCACCCAACCTCCCCACTCCACCCAACCTCCCCACTTCACCCAACCTCCGCACTCCACCCAACCTCCCCACTCCACGCAACCTACCCACTCCACCAAGCCTCCCCACTCCACCCAACCTCCCCACTTCACCCAACCTCCCCACTTCACCCAAACTCCCCACTCCACCAAACCTCCCCACTCCACCCAACCTCCCCACTTCACCCAACCTCCCCACTTCACCCAACCTCCCCACTCCACCAAACCTCCCCACTTCACCCAACCTCCCCACTCCACCCAACCCCCCGACTTCACACAACCTCAGCACTCAATCCAACCTCCGCACTCCACCCAACCTCCGCACTCCACCCAAATTCCGCACTCCACCCAACTTCCGCACTCCACCCAAATTCCACACTCCACCCAACCTCCGCACTCCACCCAACTTCCTCACTCTACCCAACTTCCGCACACCACCGAAATTCCGCATTCCACCCAACCTCCGAACTCCACCTAACCTCCGCACTCCACCCAAATTTTGCACTCCACCCAATCTACCCACTCCAACCAACCTGCCCACTTCACCCAACCTCCCCACTCCGCCCAACCTCCCCACTCCACCCAACCTCCCCACTTCAAACAACCTCCCCATTCCACCCAACCTCCCCACTCCACCCAACCTCCCCACTCCACCCAACCTCCCCACTTCACCCAACCTCCCCACTCCACCCAACCTCCCCACTGCACCAAACCTCCCCACTTCACCCAACCTCCCCACACCACCCAACCTCCCCACTTCACCCAACCTCCGCACTCCAATAAATCTCCGCACTCCACCCAACTTCCGCACTCCACCCAACTTCAACACTCCACCCACCTTCCGCACTCCACCCAACTTCAGCACTCCACCCAACTTCCGCACGTCATCCAACCTCCGCACTCCACCCAACCTCCGCACTGCACCCTAACTCCCCACTTCACCCAACCTCCGCACTCCACCCAACCTCCCCACTCCACGCAACCTACCCACTCCACGAAACCTCCCCACTCCACCCAACCTCCCCACGGCACCCAACCTCCCCACTTCACCCAACCTCCCCACTCCACCCAACCTCCCCACTACACCCAACCTCACCACTCCACCCAGTCTCCCCACTGCACCCAACCTCCCCACTGCACCAACCTCCCCACTTCACCCAACCTCCCCACTCCACCCAACCTGCCTACTTCACCCAACATCCGCACTCCAACCAACCTCCGCACTTCACCCAACCTCCGCACTCCACCCAACCTACCCACTTCCCCCAACCTCCGCACTCCATCGAACCTCCGAACTCCACCCAACCTCCGCGCTCCAACTAACTTCCGCACTCCACCCAACCTCCGCACTCCACCCAACTTCCGCCCTCCACCCAACCTCCCCACTCCACCCAACCTCTTCACTCCACCCAACCTCCCCACTCCACCCAACCTCCCCACTCCACCCAACTTCCCCACTGCACCCAACCTCCCCACTCCACCCAACCTCCCCACTCATCCCAACCTCCCCACTCCACCCAACCTCCGCACTCCACCTAACCTCCCCACTCAGCTATTCCTCCCCACATCACCCAACTTCCCCACTTCACCCAACCTCCCCACTCCACTATTCCTCCACACTTCACCAAACTTCCGCACTGCATCCAAATTCCGCACTGCAACCAACCTCCCCACTCCACCCAACCTCCCCACTCCACCCAACCTCCCCACTCCATCCAACCTCCCCACTCCACCCAACATCCCCACTGCACCCAACCTCCCCACTTCACCCAACGTCCGCACTCCACCCAACCTCCGTACTCCACCCAAATTTTGCACTCCACCCAACCTCCCCACTGCATTCAACCTCCCCACTTCACCCAACATCCCCATTCCACCCAAACTCCCCACTTCACCCAACCTCCGCACTCTACCCAACCTCCGCACTCCACCCAACTTCCGCACTCCACGCAACTTCCGCACTCCACCCAACTTCCGCACGCCATCCAACCTTCGCACTCCACCCAACCTCCGCACTCCACCCAATTTCCGCACTCCACCCAACCTCCCCACTCCACCCAACCTCCCCACTGCACCCAACCTCCCCACTCATCCCAACCTCCCCACTCATCCCAACCTCCGCACTCCACCTAACATCCCCACTCCACTATTCCTCCCCACATCACCCAACTTCCCCACTCCACCCAACCTCCCCATTCCACTATTCCTCCACACTTCACCCAACTTCCGCACTCCATCCAAATTCCGAACTCGAACCAACCTCCCCACTCCACCCAACCTCCCCACTCCACCCAACCTCCCCACTCCAACCAACCTCCCTACTCCACCCAACCTCCCCACTGCACCCAACCTCCCCACTTCACCCAACCTCCCCACTCCACCCAACCTCCCCACTTCACCCAACCTCCGCACTCCACCCAACCTCCCCACTCCACGCAACCTACCCACTCCACTAAACCTTCCCACTCCACCCAACCTCCCCACTTCACCCAACCTCCCCACTTCACCCAACCTCCCCACTCCACCCAACCTCCCCACTTCACCCAACCTCCGCACTCCACCCAACCTCCCCACTCCACGCAACCTACCCACTCCACCAAGCCTCCCCACTCCACCCAACCTCCCCACTTCACCCAACCTCCCCACTTCACCCAAACTCCCCACTCCACCAAACCTCCCCACTCCACCCAACCTCCCCACTTCACCCAACCTCCCCACTTCACCCAACCTCCCCACTCCACCAAACCTCCCCACTTCACCCAACCTCCCCACTCCACCCAACCCCCCGACTTCACACAACCTCAGCACTCAATCCAACCTCCGCACTCCACCCAACCTCCGCACTCCACCCAAATTCCGCACTCCACCCAACTTCCGCACTCCACCCAAATTCCACACTCCACCCAACCTCCGCACTCCACCCAACTTCCTCACTCTACCCAACTTCCGCACACCACCGAAATTCCGCATTCCACCCAACCTCCGAACTCCACCTAACCTCCGCACTCCACCCAAATTTTGCACTCCACCCAATCTACCCACTCCAACCAACCTGCCCACTTCACCCAACCTCCCCACTCCGCCCAACCTCCCCACTCCACCCAACCTCCCCACTTCAAACAACCTCCCCATTCCACCCAACCTCCCCACTCCACCCAACCTCCCCACTCCACCCAACCTCCCCACTTCACCCAACCTCCCCACTCCACCCAACCTCCCCACTGCACCAAACCTCCCCACTTCACCCAACCTCCCCACACCACCCAACCTCCCCACTTCACCCAACCTCCGCACTCCAATCAATCTCCGCACTCCACCCAACTTCCGCACTCCACCCAACTTCAACACTCCACCCACCTTCCGCACTCCACCCAACTTCAGCACTCCACCCAACTTCCGCACGTCATCCAACCTCCGCACTCCACCCAACCTCCGCACTGCACCCAACCTCCCCACTTCACCCAACCTCCGCACTCCACCCAACCTCCCCACTCCACGCAACCTACCCACTCCACTAAACCTTCCCACTCCACCCAACCTCCCCACTTCACCCAACCTCCCCACTTCACCCAACCTCCCCACTCCACCCAACCTCCCCACTTCACCCAACCTCCGCACTCCACCCAACCTCCCCACTCCACGCAACCTACCCACTCCACCAAGCCTCCCCACTCCACCCAACCTCCCCACTTCACCCAACCTCCCCACTTCACCCAAACTCCCCACTCCACCAAACCTCCCCACTCCACCCAACCTCCCCACTTCACCCAACCTCCCCACTTCACCCAACCTCCCCACTCCACCAAACCTCCCCACTTCACCCAACCTCCCCACTCCACCCAACCCCCCGACTTCACACAACCTCAGCACTCAATCCAACCTCCGCACTCCACCCAACCTCCGCACTCCACCCAAATTCCGCACTCCACCCAACTTCCGCACTCCACCCAAATTCCACACTCCACCCAACCTCCGCACTCCACCCAACTTCCTCACTCTACCCAACTTCCGCACACCACCGAAATTCCGCATTCCACCCAACCTCCGAACTCCACCTAACCTCCGCACTCCACCCAAATTTTGCACTCCACCCAATCTACCCACTCCAACCAACCTGCCCACTTCACCCAACCTCCCCACTCCGCCCAACCTCCCCACTCCACCCAACCTCCCCACTTCAAACAACCTCCCCATTCCACCCAACCTCCCCACTCCACCCAACCTCCCCACTCCACCCAACCTCCCCACTTCACCCAACCTCCCCACTCCACCCAACCTCCCCACTGCACCAAACCTCCCCACTTCACCCAACCTCCCCACACCACCCAACCTCCCCACTTCACCCAACCTCCGCACTCCAATCAATCTCCGCACTCCACCCAACTTCCGCACTCCACCCAACTTCAACACTCCACCCACCTTCCGCACTCCACCCAACTTCAGCACTCCACCCAACTTCCGCACGTCATCCAACCTCCGCACTCCACCCAACCTCCGCACTGCACCCAAATTCCGCACTCCACCCAACCTCCCCACTTCACCCAAACTCCCCACTCCACCCAACCTCCCCACTTCACCCAACCTCCCCACTTCACCCAACCTCCCCACTCCACCAAACCTCCCCACTTCCCCCAACCTCCCCACTTCACTCAACCTCCCCACTCCACTCAACCTACCCACTCCACCAAACCTCCCCACTCCACCCAACTTCCCCACTTCACCCAACCTCCCCACTTCACCCAACCTCCCCACTCCACCAAACCTCCCCGCTTCACCCAACCTCCCCACTCCACCCAACCCCCCGACTTCACACAACCTCAGCACTCAATCCAACCTCCGCACTCCACCCAACCTCCGCACTCCACCCAAATTCCGCACTCCACCCAACTTCCGCACTCCACCCAAATTCCACACTCCACCCAACCTCCGCACTCCACCCAACTTCCTCACTCTACCCAACTTCCGCACACCACCGAAATTCCGCATTCCACCCAACCCCCGAACTCCACCTAACCTCCGCACTCCACCCAAATTTTGCACTCCACCCAACCTACCCACTCCAACCAACCTGCCCACTTCACCCAACCTCCCCACTCCACCCAACCTCCCCACTCCACCCAACCTCCCCACTCCAACCAACCTCCCCATTCCACCCAACCTCCCCACTCCACCCAACCTCCCCAATGCACCCAACCTCCCCACTTCACCCAACCTCCCCACTCCACCCAACCTCCCAACTGCACCAAACCTCCCCACTTCACCCAACCTCCCCACACCACCCAACCTCCCCACTTCACCCAACCTCCGCACTCCAATCAATCTCCGCACTCCACCCATCTTCCGCACTCCACCCAACTTCAACACTCCACCCACCTTCCGCACTCCACCCAACTTCAGCACTCCACCCAACTTCCGCACGTCATCCAACCTCCGCACTCCATCCAACGTCCGCACTCCACCCAAATTCCGCACTCCACCCAACCTCCCCACTTCACCCAAACTCCCCACTTCACCCAACCTCCGCACTCCACCCAACCTCCCCACTCCACGCAACCTACCCAATCCACGAAACCTCCCCACTCCACCCAACCTCCCCACGGCACCCAACCTCCCCACTTCACCCAACCTCCCCACTCCACCCAACCTCCCCACTCCACCCAACCTCACCACTCCACCCAATCTCCCCACTGCACCCAACCTCCCCACTGCACCCAACCTCCCCACTTCACCCAACCTCCCCCCTCCACCCAACCTCCCTACTTCACCCAACATCCGCACTCCAACCAACCTCCGCACTTCACCCAACCTCCGTACTCCACCCAACCTACCCACTTCACCCAACCTCCGCACTCCATCGAACCTCCGAACTCCACCCAACCTCCGCGCTCCAACTAACTTCCGCACTCCACCCAACCTCCCCACTTCACTCAACCTCCCCACTCCACTCAACCTACCCACTCCACCAAACCTCCCCACTCCACCCAACTTCCCCACTTCACCCAACCTCCCCACTTCACCCAACCTCCCCACTGCACCCAACCTCCCCACTTCACCCAACCTCCCCCCTCCACCCAACCTCCCTACTTCACCCAACATCCGCACTCCAACCAACCTCCGCACTTCACCCAACCTCCGTACTCCACCCAACCTACCCACTTCACCCAACCTCCGCACTCCATCGAACCTCCGAACTCCACCCAACCTCCGCGCTCCAACTAACTTCCGCACTCCACCCAACCTCCGCACTCCACCCAACTTCCGCCCTCCACCCAACCTCCCCACTCCACCCAACCTCTTCACTCCACCCAACCTCCCCACTCCACCCAACCTCCCCACTCCACCCAACTTCCCCACTGCACCCAACCTCTCCACTCCACCCAACCTCCCCACTCATCCCAACCTCCCCACTCCACCCAACCTCCGCACTCCACCTAACCTCCCCACTCAGCTATTCCTCCCCACATCACCCAACTTCCCCACTTCACCCAACCTCCCCACTCCACTATTCCTCCACACTTCACCAAACTTCCGCACTGCATCCAAATTCCGCACTGCAACCAACCTCCCCACTCCACCCAACCTCCCCACTCCACCCAACCTCCCCACTCCATCCAACCTCCCCACTCCACCCAACATCCCCACTGCACCCAACCTCCCCACTTCACCCAACGTCCGCACTCCACCCAACCTCCGTACTCCACCCAAATTTTGCACTCCACCCAACCTCCCCACTGCATTCAACCTCCCCACTTCACCCAACATCCCCATTCCACCCAAACTCCCCACTTCACCCAACCTCCGCACTCTACCCAACCTCCGCACTCCACCCAACTTCCGCACTCCACGCAACTTCCGCACTCCACCCAACTTCCGCACGCCATCCAACCTTCGCACTCCACCCAACCTCCGCACTCCACCCAAATTCCGCACTCCACCCAACCTCCCCACTCCACCCAACCTCCCCACTGCACCCAACCTCCCCACTCATCCCAACCTCCCCACTCATCCCAACCTCCGCACTCCACCTAACATCCCCACTCCACTATTCCTCCCCACATCACCCAACTTCCCCACTCCACCCAACCTCCCCACTCCACTATTCCTCCACACTTCACCCAACTTCCGCACTCCATCCAAATTCCGAACTCGAACCAACCTCCCCATTCCACCCAACCTCCCCACTCCACCCAACCTCCCCACTCCAACCAACCTCCCTACTCCACCCAACCTCCCCACTGCACCCAACCTCCCCACTTCACCCAACCTCCCCACTCCACCCAACCTCCCCACTTCACCCAACCTCCGCACTCCACCCAACCTCCCCACTCCACGCAACCTACCCACTCCACTAAACCTTCCCACTCCACCCAACCTCCCCACTTCACCCAACCTCCCCACTTCACCCAACCTCCCCACTCCACCCAACCTCCCCACTGCACCAAACCTCCCCACTTCACCCAACCTCCCCACACCACCCAACCTCCCCACTTCACCCAACCTCCGCACTCCAATCAATCTCCGCACTCCACCCAACTTCCGCACTCCACCCAACTTCAACACTCCACCCACCTTCCGCACTCCACCCAACTTCAGCACTCCACCCAACTTCCGCACGTCATCCAACCTCCGCACTCCACCCAACGTCCGCACTCCACCCAAATTCCGCACTCCACCCAACCTCCCCACTTCACCCAAACTCCCCACTTCACCCAACCTCCGCACTCCACCCAACCTCCCCACTCCACGCAACCTACCCACTCCACGAAACCTCCCCACTCCACCCAACCTCCCCACGGCACCCAACCTCCCCACTTCACCCAACCTCCCCACTCCACCCAACCTCCCCACTCCACCCAACCTCACCACTCCACCCAATCTCCCCACTGCACCCAACCTCCCCACTGCACCCAACCTCCCCACTTCACCCAACCTCCCCCCTCCACCCAACCTCCCTACTTCACCCAACATCCGCACTCCAACCAACCTCCGCACTTCACCCAACCTCCGTACTCCACCCAACCTACCCACTTCACCCAACCTCCGCACTCCATCGAACCTCCGAACTCCACCCAACCTCCGCGCTCCAACTAACTTCCGCACTCCACCCAACCTCCCCACTTCACTCAACCTCCCCACTCCACTCAACCTACCCACTCCACCAAACCTCCCCACTCCACCCAACTTCCCCACTTCACCCAACCTCCCCACTTCACCCAACCTCCCCACTGCACCCAACCTCCCCACTTCACCCAACCTCCCCCCTCCACCCAACCTCCCTACTTCACCCAACATCCGCACTCCAACCAACCTCCGCACTTCACCCAACCTCCGTACTCCACCCAACCTACCCACTTCACCCAACCTCCGCACTCCATCGAACCTCCGAACTCCACCCAACTTCCGCGCTCCAACTAACTTCCGCACTCCACCCAACCTCCGCACTCCACCCAACTTCCGCCCTCCACCCAACCTCCCCACTCCACCCAACCTCTTCACTCCACCCAACCTCCCCACTCCACCCAACCTCCCCACTCCACCCAACTTCCCCACTGCACCCAACCTCTCCACTCCACCCAACCTCCCCACTCATCCCAACCTCCCCACTCCACCCAACCTCCGCACTCCACCTAACCTCCCCACTCAGCTATTCCTCCCCACATCACCCAACTTCCCCACTTCACCCAACCTCCCCACTCCACTATTCCTCCACACTTCACCAAACTTCCGCACTGCATCCAAATTCCGCACTGCAACCAACCTCCCCACTCCACCCAACCTCCCCACTCCACCCAACCTCCCCACTCCATCCAACCTCCCCACTCCACCCAACATCCCCACTGCACCCAACCTCCCCACTTCACCCAACGTCCGCACTCCACCCAACCTCCGTACTCCACCCAAATTTTGCACTCCACCCAATCTACCCACTCCAACCAACCTGCCCACTTCACCCAACCTCCCCACTCCGCCCAACCTCCCCACTCCACCCAACCTCCCCACTTCAAACAACCTCCCCATTCCACCCAACCTCCCCACTCCACCCAACCTCCCCACTCCACCCAACCTCCCCACTTCACCCAACCTCCCCACTCCACCCAACCTCCCCACTGCACCAAACCTCCCCACTTCACCCAACCTCCCCACACCACCCAACCTCCCCACTTCACCCAACCTCCGCACTCCAATCAATCTCCGCACTCCACCCAACTTCCGCACTCCACCCAACTTCAACACTCCACCCACCTTCCGCACTCCACCCAACTTCAGCACTCCACCCAACTTCCGCACGTCATCCAACCTCCGCACTCCACCCAACCTCCGCACTGCACCCAAATTCCGCACTCCACCCAACCTCCCCACTTCACCCAAACTCCCCACTCCACCCAACCTCCCCACTTCACCCAACCTCCCCACTTCACCCAACCTCCCCACTCCACCAAACCTCCCCACTTCCCCCAACCTCCCCACTTCACTCAACCTCCCCACTCCACTCAACCTACCCACTCCACCAAACCTCCCCACTCCACCCAACTTCCCCACTTCACCCAACCTCCCCACTTCACCCAACCTCCCCACTCCACCAAACCTCCCCGCTTCACCCAACCTCCCCACTCCACCCAACCCCCCGACTTCACACAACCTCAGCACTCAATCCAACCTCCGCACTCCACCCAACCTCCGCACTCCACCCAACTTCCGCACTCCACCCAAATTCCACACTCCACCCAACCTCCGCACTCCACCCAACTTCCTCACTCTACCCAACTTCCGCACACCACCGAAATTCCGCATTCCACCCAACCCCCGAACTCCACCTAACCTCCGCACTCCACCCAAATTTTGCACTCCACCCAACCTACCCACTCCAACCAACCTGCCCACTTCACCCAACCTCCCCACTCCACCCAACCTCCCCACTCCACCCAACCTCCCCACTCCAACCAACCTCCCCATTCCACCCAACCTCCCCACTCCACCCAACCTCCCCAATGCACCCAACCTCCCCACTTCACCCAACCTCCCCACTCCACCCAACCTCCCAACTGCACCAAACCTCCCCACTTCACCCAACCTCCCCACACCACCCAACCTCCCCACTTCACCCAACCTCCGCACTCCAATCAATCTCCGCACTCCACCCATCTTCCGCACTCCACCCAACTTCAACACTCCACCCACCTTCCGCACTCCACCCAACTTCAGCACTCCACCCAACTTCCGCACGTCATCCAACCTCCGCACTCCATCCAACGTCCGCACTCCACCCAAATTCCGCACTCCACCCAACCTCCCCACTTCACCCAAACTCCCCACTTCACCCAACCTCCGCACTCCACCCAACCTCCCCACTCCACGCAACCTACCCAATCCACGAAACCTCCCCACTCCACCCAACCTCCCCACGGCACCCAACCTCCCCACTTCACCCAACCTCCCCACTCCACCCAACCTCCCCACTCCACCCAACCTCACCACTCCACCCAATCTCCCCACTGCACCCAACCTCCCCACTGCACCCAACCTCCCCACTTCACCCAACCTCCCCCCTCCACCCAACCTCCCTACTTCACCCAACATCCGCACTCCAACCAACCTCCGCACTTCACCCAACCTCCGTACTCCACCCAACCTACCCACTTCACCCAACCTCCGCACTCCATCGAACCTCCGAACTCCACCCAACCTCCGCGCTCCAACTAACTTCCGCACTCCACCCAACCTCCCCACTTCACTCAACCTCCCCACTCCACTCAACCTACCCACTCCACCAAACCTCCCCACTCCACCCAACTTCCCCACTTCACCCAACCTCCCCACTTCACCCAACCTCCCCACTGCACCCAACCTCCCCACTTCACCCAACCTCCCCCCTCCACCCAACCTCCCTACTTCACCCAACATCCGCACTCCAACCAACCTCCGCACTTCACCCAACCTCCGTACTCCACCCAACCTACCCACTTCACCCAACCTCCGCACTCCATCGAACCTCCGAACTCCACCCAACCTCCGCGCTCCAACTAACTTCCGCACTCCACCCAACCTCCGCACTCCACCCAACTTCCGCCCTCCACCCAACCTCCCCACTCCACCCAACCTCTTCACTCCACCCAACCTCCCCACTCCACCCAACCTCCCCACTCCACCCAACTTCCCCACTGCACCCAACCTCTCCACTCCACCCAACCTCCCCACTCATCCCAACCTCCCCACTCCACCCAACCTCCGCACTCCACCTAACCTCCCCACTCAGCTATTCCTCCCCACATCACCCAACTTCCCCACTTCACCCAACCTCCCCACTCCACTATTCCTCCACACTTCACCAAACTTCCGCACTGCATCCAAATTCCGCACTGCAACCAACCTCCCCACTCCACCCAACCTCCCCACTCCACCCAACCTCCCCACTCCATCCAACCTCCCCACTCCACCCAACATCCCCACTGCACCCAACCTCCCCACTTCACCCAACGTCCGCACTCCACCCAACCTCCGTACTCCACCCAAATTTTGCACTCCACCCAACCTCCCCACTGCATTCAACCTCCCCACTTCACCCAACATCCCCATTCCACCCAAACTCCCCACTTCACCCAACCTCCGCACTCTACCCAACCTCCGCACTCCACCCAACTTCCGCACTCCACGCAACTTCCGCACTCCACCCAACTTCCGCACGCCATCCAACCTTCGCACTCCACCCAACCTCCGCACTCCACCCAAATTCCGCACTCCACCCAACCTCCCCACTCCACCCAACCTCCCCACTGCACCCAACCTCCCCACTCATCCCAACCTCCCCACTCATCCCAACCTCCGCACTCCACCTAACATCCCCACTCCACTATTCCTCCCCACATCACCCAACTTCCCCACTCCACCCAACCTCCCCACTCCACTATTCCTCCACACTTCACCCAACTTCCGCACTCCATCCAAATTCCGAACTCGAACCAACCTCCCCATTCCACCCAACCTCCCCACTCCACCCAACCTCCCCACTCCAACCAACCTCCCTACTCCACCCAACCTCCCCACTGCACCCAACCTCCCCACTTCACCCAACCTCCCCACTCCACCCAACCTCCCCACTTCACCCAACCTCCGCACTCCACCCAACCTCCCCACTCCACGCAACCTACCCACTCCACTAAACCTTCCCACTCCACCCAACCTCCCCACTTCACCCAACCTCCCCACTTCACCCAACCTCCCCACTCCACCCAACCTCCCCACTGCACCAAACCTCCCCACTTCACCCAACCTCCCCACACCACCCAACCTCCCCACTTCACCCAACCTCCGCACTCCAATCAATCTCCGCACTCCACCCAACTTCCGCACTCCACCCAACTTCAACACTCCACCCACCTTCCGCACTCCACCCAACTTCAGCACTCCACCCAACTTCCGCACGTCATCCAACCTCCGCACTCCACCCAACGTCCGCACTCCACCCAAATTCCGCACTCCACCCAACCTCCCCACTTCACCCAAACTCCCCACTTCACCCAACCTCCGCACTCCACCCAACCTCCCCACTCCACGCAACCTACCCACTCCACGAAACCTCCCCACTCCACCCAACCTCCCCACGGCACCCAACCTCCCCACTTCACCCAACCTCCCCACTCCACCCAACCTCCCCACTCCACCCAACCTCACCACTCCACCCAATCTCCCCACTGCACCCAACCTCCCCACTGCACCCAACCTCCCCACTTCACCCAACCTCCCCCCTCCACCCAACCTCCCTACTTCACCCAACATCCGCACTCCAACCAACCTCCGCACTTCACCCAACCTCCGTACTCCACCCAACCTACCCACTTCACCCAACCTCCGCACTCCATCGAACCTCCGAACTCCACCCAACCTCCGCGCTCCAACTAACTTCCGCACTCCACCCAACCTCCCCACTTCACTCAACCTCCCCACTCCACTCAACCTACCCACTCCACCAAACCTCCCCACTCCACCCAACTTCCCCACTTCACCCAACCTCCCCACTTCACCCAACCTCCCCACTGCACCCAACCTCCCCACTTCACCCAACCTCCCCCCTCCACCCAACCTCCCTACTTCACCCAACATCCGCACTCCAACCAACCTCCGCACTTCACCCAACCTCCGTACTCCACCCAACCTACCCACTTCACCCAACCTCCGCACTCCATCGAACCTCCGAACTCCACCCAACTTCCGCGCTCCAACTAACTTCCGCACTCCACCCAACCTCCGCACTCCACCCAACTTCCGCCCTCCACCCAACCTCCCCACTCCACCCAACCTCTTCACTCCACCCAACCTCCCCACTCCACCCAACCTCCCCACTCCACCCAACTTCCCCACTGCACCCAACCTCTCCACTCCACCCAACCTCCCCACTCATCCCAACCTCCCCACTCCACCCAACCTCCGCACTCCACCTAACCTCCCCACTCAGCTATTCCTCCCCACATCACCCAACTTCCCCACTTCACCCAACCTCCCCACTCCACTATTCCTCCACACTTCACCAAACTTCCGCACTGCATCCAAATTCCGCACTGCAACCAACCTCCCCACTCCACCCAACCTCCCCACTCCACCCAACCTCCCCACTCCATCCAACCTCCCCACTCCACCCAACATCCCCACTGCACCCAACCTCCCCACTTCACCCAACGTCCGCACTCCACCCAACCTCCGTACTCCACCCAAATTTTGCACTCCACCCAACCTCCCCACTGCATTCAACCTCCCCACTTCACCCAACATCCCCATTCCACCCAAACTCCCCACTTCACCCAACCTCCGCACTCTACCCAACCTCCGCACTCCACCCAACTTCCGCACTCCACGCAACTTCCGCACTCCACCCAACTTCCGCACGCCATCCAACCTTCGCACTCCACCCAACCTCCGCACTCCACCCAAATTCCGCACTCCACCCAACCTCCCCACTCCACCCAACCTCCCCACTGCACCCAACCTCCCCACTCATCCCAACCTCCCCACTCATCCCAACCTCCGCACTCCACCTAACATCCCCACTCCACTATTCCTCCCCACATCACCCAACTTCCCCACTCCACCCAACCTCCCCACTCCACTATTCCTCCACACTTCACCCAACTTCCGCACTCCATCCAAATTCCGAACTCGAACCAACCTCCCCATTCCACCCAACCTCCCCACTCCACCCAACCTCCCCACTCCAACCAACCTCCCTACTCCACCCAACCTCCCCACTGCACCCAACCTCCCCACTTCACCCAACCTCCCCACTCCACCCAACCTCCCCACTTCACCCAACCTCCGCACTCCACCCAACCTCCCCACTCCACGCAACCTACCCACTCCACTAAACCTTCCCACTCCACCCAACCTCCCCACTTCACCCAACCTCCCCACTTCACCCAACCTCCCCACTCCACCCAACCTCCCCACTGCACCAAACCTCCCCACTTCACCCAACCTCCCCACACCACCCAACCTCCCCACTTCACCCAACCTCCGCACTCCAATCAATCTCCGCACTCCACCCAACTTCCGCACTCCACCCAACTTCAACACTCCACCCACCTTCCGCACTCCACCCAACTTCAGCACTCCACCCAACTTCCGCACGTCATCCAACCTCCGCACTCCACCCAACGTCCGCACTCCACCCAAATTCCGCACTCCACCCAACCTCCCCACTTCACCCAAACTCCCCACTTCACCCAACCTCCGCACTCCACCCAACCTCCCCACTCCACGCAACCTACCCACTCCACGAAACCTCCCCACTCCACCCAACCTCCCCACGGCACCCAACCTCCCCACTTCACCCAACCTCCCCACTCCACCCAACCTCCCCACTCCACCCAACCTCACCACTCCACCCAATCTCCCCACTGCACCCAACCTCCCCACTGCACCCAACCTCCCCACTTCACCCAACCTCCCCCCTCCACCCAACCTCCCTACTTCACCCAACATCCGCACTCCAACCAACCTCCGCACTTCACCCAACCTCCGTACTCCACCCAACCTACCCACTTCACCCAACCTCCGCACTCCATCGAACCTCCGAACTCCACCCAACCTCCGCGCTCCAACTAACTTCCGCACTCCACCCAACCTCCCCACTTCACTCAACCTCCCCACTCCACTCAACCTACCCACTCCACCAAACCTCCCCACTCCACCCAACTTCCCCACTTCACCCAACCTCCCCACTTCACCCAACCTCCCCACTGCACCCAACCTCCCCACTTCACCCAACCTCCCCCCTCCACCCAACCTCCCTACTTCACCCAACATCCGCACTCCAACCAACCTCCGCACTTCACCCAACCTCCGTACTCCACCCAACCTACCCACTTCACCCAACCTCCGCACTCCATCGAACCTCCGAACTCCACCCAACTTCCGCGCTCCAACTAACTTCCGCACTCCACCCAACCTCCGCACTCCACCCAACTTCCGCCCTCCACCCAACCTCCCCACTCCACCCAACCTCTTCACTCCACCCAACCTCCCCACTCCACCCAACCTCCCCACTCCACCCAACTTCCCCACTGCACCCAACCTCTCCACTCCACCCAACCTCCCCACTCATCCCAACCTCCCCACTCCACCCAACCTCCGCACTCCACCTAACCTCCCCACTCAGCTATTCCTCCCCACATCACCCAACTTCCCCACTTCACCCAACCTCCCCACTCCACTATTCCTCCACACTTCACCAAACTTCCGCACTGCATCCAAATTCCGCACTGCAACCAACCTCCCCACTCCACCCAACCTCCCCACTCCACCCAACCTCCCCACTCCATCCAACCTCCCCACTCCACCCAACATCCCCACTGCACCCAACCTCCCCACTTCACCCAACGTCCGCACTCCACCCAACCTCCGTACTCCACCCAAATTTTGCACTCCACCCAACCTCCCCACTGCATTCAACCTCCCCACTTCACCCAACATCCCCATTCCACCCAAACTCCCCACTTCACCCAACCTCCGCACTCTACCCAACCTCCGCACTCCACCCAACTTCCGCACTCCACGCAACTTCCGCACTCCACCCAACTTCCGCACGCCATCCAACCTTCGCACTCCACCCAACCTCCGCACTCCACCCAAATTCCGCACTCCACCCAACCTCCCCAGTCATCCCAACCTCCCCACTCATCCCAACCTCCGCACTCCACCTAACATCCCCACTCCACTATTCCTCCCCACATCACCCAACTTCCCCACTCCACCCAACCTCCCCACTCCACTATTCCTCCACACTTCACCCAACTTCCGCACTCCATCCAAATTCCGAACTCGAACCAACCTCCCCATTCCACCCAACCTCCCCACTCCACCCAACCTCCCCACTCCAACCAACCTCCCTACTCCACCCAACCTCCCCACTGCACCCAACCTCCCCACTTCACCCAACCTCCCCACTCCACCCAACCTCCCCACTTCACCCAACCTCCGCACTCCACCCAACCTCCCCACTCCACGCAACCTACCCACTCCACTAAACCTTCCCACTCCACCCAATCTCCCCACTTCACCCAACCTCCCCACTTCACCCAACCTCCCCACTCCACCCAACCTCCCCACTTCACCCAACCTCCGCACTCCACCCAACCTCCCCACTCCACGCAACCTACCCACTCCACCAAACCTCCCCACTCCACCCAACCTCCCCACTTCACCCAACCTCCCCACTTCACCCAACCTCCCCACTCCACCAAACCTCCCCACTTCCCCCAACCTCCCCACTTCACTCAACCTCCCCACTCCACGCAACCTACCCACTCCACCAAACCTCCCCACTCCACCCAATTTCCCCACTTCACCCAACCTCCCCACTTCACCCAACCTCCCCACTCCACCAAACCTCCCCGCTTCACCCAACCTCCCCACTCCACCCAACCCCCCGACTTCACACAACCTCAGCACTCAATCCAACCTCCGCACTCCACCCAACCTCCGCACTCCACCCAAATTCCCCACTCCACGCAACCTCCGCACTCCACCCAACTTCCTCACTCCACCCAACTTCAGCACTCCACCCAACTTCCGCACGTCATCCAACCTCCGCACTCCACCCAACCTCCACACTCCACCCAACCTCACCTCTCCACCCAACCTCCCCACTGCACCCAACCTCCCCACTCATCCCAACCTTCCCATTCATCCCAACCTCCGCACTCCACCTAACATCCCCACTCCACTATTCCTCCCCACATCACCCAACTTCCCTACTTCACCCAACATCCGCACTCCAACCAACCTCCGCACTTCACCCAACCTCCGCACTCCACCCAACCTACCCACTTCACCCAACCTCCGCACACCATCGAACCTCCGAACTCCACCCAACCTCCGCGCTCCAACTAACTTCCGCACTCCACCCAACCTCCACACTCCACCCAACTTCCGCCCTCCACCCAACCTCCCCACTCCACCCAACCTCTTCACTCCACCCAACCTACCCACTGCACCCAACCTCCCCACTCCACCCAACCTCCCCACTCATCCCAACCTCCCCACTCCACCCAACCTCCGCACTCCACCTAACCTCCCCACTCTGCTATTCCTCCCCACATCACCCAACCTCCCCACTCCACTATTCCTCCACACTTCACCAAACTTCCGCACTGCATCCAAATTCCGCACTGCAACCAACCTCCCCACTCCACCCAACCTCCCCACTCCACCCAACCTCCCCACTCCATCCAACCTCCCCACTCCACCCAACATCCCCACTGCACCCAACCTCCCCACTTCACCCAACGTCCGCACTCCACCCAACCTCCGTACTCCACCCAAATTTTGCACTCCACCCAACCTCCCCACTGCATTCAACCTCCCCACTTCACCCAACATCCCCATTCCACCCAAACTCCCCACTTCACCCAACCTCCGCACTCTACCCAACCTCCGCACTCCACCCAACTTCCGCACTCCACGCAACTTCCGCACTCCACCCAACTTCCGCACGCCATCCAACCTTCGCACTCCACCCAACCTCCGCACTCCACCCAAATTCCGCACTCCACCCAACCTCCCCACTCCACCCAACCTCCCCACTGCACCCAACCTCCCCACTCATCCCAACCTCCCCACTCATCCCAACCTCCGCACTCCACCTAACATCCCCACTCCACTATTCCTCCCCACATCACCCAACTTCCCCACTCCACCCAACCTCCCCACTCCACTATTCCTCCACACTTCACCCAACTTCCGCACTCCATCCAAATTCCGAACTCGAACCAACCTCCCCATTCCACCCAACCTCCCCACTCCACCCAACCTCCCCACTCCAACCAACCTCCCTACTCCACCCAACCTCCCCACTGCACCCAACCTCCCCACTTCACCCAACCTCCCCACTCCACCCAACCTCCCCACTTCACCCAACCTCCGCACTCCACCCAACCTCCCCACTCCACGCAACCTACCCACTCCACTAAACCTTCCCACTCCACCCAACCTCCCCACTTCACCCAACCTCCCCACTTCACCCAACCTCCCCACTCCACCCAACCTCCCCACTTCACCCAACCTCCGCACTCCACCCAACCTCCCCACTCCACGCAACCTACCCACTCCACCAAACCTCCCCACTCCACCCAACCTCCCCACTTCACCCAACCTCCCCACTTCACCCAACCTCCCCACTCCACCAAACCTCCCCACTTCCCCCAACCTCCCCACTTCACTCAACCTCCCCACTCCACGCAACCTACCCACTCCACCAAACCTCCCCACTCCACCCAATTTCCCCACTTCACCCAACCTCCCCACTTCACCCAACCTCCCCACTCCACCAAACCTCCCCGCTTCACCCAACCTCCCCACTCCACCCAACCCCCCGACTTCACACAACCTCAGCACTCAATCCAACCTCCGCACTCCACCCAACCTCCGCACTCCACCCAAATTCCCCACTCCACCCAACCTCCGCACTCCACCTAACCTCCGCACTCCACCCAAATTTTGCACTCCACCCAACCAACCTGCCCACTTCACCCAACCTCCCCACTCCACCCAACCTCCCCACTCCAACCAACCTCCCCATTCCACCCAACCTCCCCACTCCACCCAACCTCCCCACTCCACCCAACCTCCCCACTTCACCCAACCTCCCCACACCACCCAACCTCCCCACTTCACCCAACCTCCGCACTCCAATCAATCTCCGCACTCCACCCAACTTCCGCACTCCACCCAACTTCAACACTCCACCCACCTTCCGCACTCCACCCAACTTCAGCACTCCACCCAACTTCCGCACGTCATCCAACCTCCGCACTCCACCCAACCTCCGCACTCCACCCAAATTCCGCACTCCACCCAACCTCCCCACTTCACCCAAACTCCCCACTTCACCCAACCTCCGCACTCCACGCAACCTCCCCACTCCACGCAACCTACCCACTCCACGAAACCTCCCCACTCCACCCAACCTCCCCACGGCACCCAACCTCCCCACTTCACCCAACCTCCCCACTCCACCCAACCTCCCCACTCCACCCAACCTCACCACTCCACCCAATCTCCCCACTGCACCCAACCTCCCCACTGCACCCAACCTCCCCACTTCACCCAACCTCCCCACTCCACCCAACCTCCCTACTTCACCCAACATCCGCACTCCAACCAACCTCCGCACTTCACCCAACCTCCGCACTCCACCCAACCTACCCACTTCACCCAACCTCCGCACTCCATCGAACCTCCGAACTCCACCCAACCTCCGCGCTCCAACTAACTTCCGCACTCCACCCAACCTCCGCACTCCACCCAACTTCCGCCCTCCACCCAACCTCCCCACTCCACCCAACCTCTTCACTCCACCCAACCTCCCCACTCCACCCAACCTCCCCACTCCACCCAACTTCCCCACTGCACCCAACCTCTCCACTCCACCCAACCTCCCCACTCATCCCAACCTCCCCACTCCACCCAACCTCCGCACTCCACCTAACCTCCCCACTCAGCTATTCCTCCCCACATCACCCAACTTCCCCACTTCACCCAACCTCCCCACTCCACTATTCCTCCACACTTCACCAAACTTCCGCACTGCATCCAAATTCCGCACTGCAACCAACCTCCCCACTCCACCCAACCTCCCCACTCCTCCCAATCTCCCCACTGCATTCAACCTCCCCACTTCACCCAACATCCCCATTCCACCCAAACTCCCCACTTCACCCAACCTCCGCACTCTACCCAACCTCCGCACTCCACCCAACTTCCGCACTCCACGCAACTTCCGCACTCCACCCAACTTCCATACGCCATCCAACCTTCGCACTCCACCCAACCTCCGCACTCCACCCAAATTCCGCACTCCACCCAACCTCCCCACTCCACCCAACCTCCCCACTGCACCCAACCTCCCCACTCATCCCAACCTCACCACTCATCCGAACCTCCGCACTCCACCTAACATCCCCACTCCACTATTCCTCCCCACATCACCCAACTTCCCCACTCCACCCAACCTCCCCACTCCACTATTCCTCCACACTTCACCCAACTTCCGCACTCCATCCAAATTCCGAACTCGAACCAACCTCCCCACTCCACCCAACCTCCCCACTCCACCCAACCTCCCCACTTCACCCAACCTCCCCACACCACCCAACCTCCCCACTTCACCCAACCTCCGCACTCCAATCAATCTCCGCACTCCACCCAACTTCCGCACTCCACCCAACTTCAACACTCCACCCACCTTCCGCACTCCACCCAACCTCCGCACTGCACCCAAATTCCGCACTCCACCCAACCTCCCCACTTCACCCAAACTCCCCACTTCACCCAACCTCCGCACTCCACGCAACCTCCCCACTCCACGCAACCTACCCACTCCACGAAACCTCCCCACTCCACCCAACCTCCCCACGGCACCCAACCTCCCCACTTCACCCAACCTCCCCACTCCACCCAACCTCCCCACTCCACCCAACCTCACCACTCCACCCAATCTCCCCACTGCACCCAACCTCCCCACTGCACCAAACCTCCCCACTTCACCCAACCTCCCCACACCACCCAACCTCCCCACTTCACCCAACCTCCGCACTCCAATCAATCTCCGCACTCCACCCAACTTCCGCACTCCACCCAACTTCAACACTCCACCCACCTTCCGCACTCCACCCAACTTCAGCACTCCACCCAACTTCCGCACGTCATCCAACCTCCGCACTCCACCCAACGTCCGCACTCCACCCAAATTCCGCACTCCACCCAACCTCCCCACTTCACCCAAACTCCCCACTTCACCCAACCTCCGCACTCCACCCAACCTCCCCACTCCACGCAACCTACCCACTCCACGAAACCTCCCCACTCCACCCAACCTCCCCACGGCACCCAACCTCCCCACTTCACCCAACCTCCCCACTCCACCCAACCTCCCCACTCCACCCAACCTCACCACTCCACCCAATCTCCCCACTGCACCCAACCTCCCCACTGCACCCAACCTCCCCACTTCACCCAACCTCCCCCCTCCACCCAACCTCCCTACTTCACCCAACATCCGCACTCCAACCAACCTCCGCACTTCACCCAACCTCCGTACTCCACCCAACCTACCCACTTCACCCAACCTCCGCACTCCATCGAACCTCCGAACTCCACCCAACCTCCGCGCTCCAACTAACTTCCGCACTCCACCCAACCTCCCCACTTCACTCAACCTCCCCACTCCACTCAACCTACCCACTCCACCAAACCTCCCCACTCCACCCAACTTCCCCACTTCACCCAACCTCCCCACTTCACCCAACCTCCCCACTGCACCCAACCTCCCCACTTCACCCAACCTCCCCCCTCCACCCAACCTCCCTACTTCACCCAACATCCGCACTCCAACCAACCTCCGCACTTCACCCAACCTCCGTACTCCACCCAACCTACCCACTTCACCCAACCTCCGCACTCCATCGAACCTCCGAACTCCACCCAACTTCCGCGCTCCAACTAACTTCCGCACTCCACCCAACCTCCGCACTCCACCCAACTTCCGCCCTCCACCCAACCTCCCCACTCCACCCAACCTCTTCACTCCACCCAACCTCCCCACTCCACCCAACCTCCCCACTCCACCCAACTTCCCCACTGCACCCAACCTCTCCACTCCACCCAACCTCCCCACTCATCCCAACCTCCCCACTCCACCCAACCTCCGCACTCCACCTAACCTCCCCACTCAGCTATTCCTCCCCACATCACCCAACTTCCCCACTTCACCCAACCTCCCCACTCCACTATTCCTCCACACTTCACCAAACTTCCGCACTGCATCCAAATTCCGCACTGCAACCAACCTCCCCACTCCACCCAACCTCCCCACTCCACCCAACCTCCCCACTCCATCCAACCTCCCCACTCCACCCAACATCCCCACTGCACCCAACCTCCCCACTTCACCCAACGTCCGCACTCCACCCAACCTCCGTACTCCACCCAAATTTTGCACTCCACCCAACCTCCCCACTGCATTCAACCTCCCCACTTCACCCAACATCCCCATTCCACCCAAACTCCCCACTTCACCCAACCTCCGCACTCTACCCAACCTCCGCACTCCACCCAACTTCCGCACTCCACGCAACTTCCGCACTCCACCCAACTTCCGCACGCCATCCAACCTTCGCACTCCACCCAACCTCCGCACTCCACCCAAATTCCGCACTCCACCCAACCTCCCCAGTCATCCCAACCTCCCCACTCATCCCAACCTCCGCACTCCACCTAACATCCCCACTCCACTATTCCTCCCCACATCACCCAACTTCCCCACTCCACCCAACCTCCCCACTCCACTATTCCTCCACACTTCACCCAACTTCCGCACTCCATCCAAATTCCGAACTCGAACCAACCTCCCCATTCCACCCAACCTCCCCACTCCACCCAACCTCCCCACTCCAACCAACCTCCCTACTCCACCCAACCTCCCCACTGCACCCAACCTCCCCACTTCACCCAACCTCCCCACTCCACCCAACCTCCCCACTTCACCCAACCTCCGCACTCCACCCAACCTCCCCACTCCACGCAACCTACCCACTCCACTAAACCTTCCCACTCCACCCAATCTCCCCACTTCACCCAACCTCCCCACTTCACCCAACCTCCCCACTCCACCCAACCTCCCCACTTCACCCAACCTCCGCACTCCACCCAACCTCCCCACTCCACGCAACCTACCCACTCCACCAAACCTCCCCACTCCACCCAACCTCCCCACTTCACCCAACCTCCCCACTTCACCCAACCTCCCCACTCCACCAAACCTCCCCACTTCCCCCAACCTCCCCACTTCACTCAACCTCCCCACTCCACGCAACCTACCCACTCCACCAAACCTCCCCACTCCACCCAATTTCCCCACTTCACCCAACCTCCCCACTTCACCCAACCTCCCCACTCCACCAAACCTCCCCGCTTCACCCAACCTCCCCACTCCACCCATCCCCCCGACTTCACACAACCTCAGCACTCAATCCAACCTCCGCACTCCACCCAACCTCCGCACTCCACCCAAATTCCCCACTCCACGCAACCTCCGCACTCCACCCAACTTCCTCACTCCACCCAACTTCAGCACTCCACCCAACTTCCGCACGTCATCCAACCTCCGCACTCCACCCAACCTCCCCACTCCACCCAACGTCCCCACTTCACCCAACCTCCCCACTCCACCCAACCTCACCTCTCCACCCAACCTCCCCACTGCACCCAACCTCCCCACTCATCCCAACCTTCCCATTCATCCCAACCTCCGCACTCCACCTAACATCCCCACTCCACTATTCCTCCCCACATCACCCAACTTCCCTACTTCACCCAACATCCGCACTCCAACCAACCTCCGCACTTCACCCAACCTCCGCACTCCACCCAACCTACCCACTTCACCCAACCTCCGCACACCATCGAACCTCCGAACTCCACCCAACCTCCGCGCTCCAACTAACTTCCGCACTCCACCCAACCTCCACACTCCACCCAACTTCCGCCCTCCACCCAACCTCCCCACTCCACCCAACCTCTTCACTCCACCCAACCTACCCACTGCACCCAACCTCCCCACTCCACCCAACCTCCCCACTCATCCCAACCTCCCCACTCCACCCAACCTCCGCACTCCACCTAACCTCCCCACTCTGCTATTCCTCCCCACATCACCCAACCTCCCCACTCCACTATTCCTCCACACTTCACCAAACTTCCGCACTGCATCCAAATTCCGCACTGCAACCAACCTCCCCACTCCACCCAACCTCCCCACTCCACCCAACCTCCCCACTCCATCCAACCTCCCCACTCCACCCAACATCCCCACTGCACCCAACCTCCCCACTTCACCCAACGTCCGCACTCCACCCAACCTCCGTACTCCACCCAAATTTTGCACTCCACCCAACCTCCCCACTGCATTCAACCTCCCCACTTCACCCAACATCCCCATTCCACCCAAACTCCCCACTTCACCCAACCTCCGCACTCTACCCAACCTCCGCACTCCACCCAACTTCCGCACTCCACGCAACTTCCGCACTCCACCCAACTTCCGCACGCCATCCAACCTTCGCACTCCACCCAACCTCCGCACTCCACCCAAATTCCGCACTCCACCCAACCTCCCCACTCCACCCAACCTCCCCACTGCACCCAACCTCCCCACTCATCCCAACCTCCCCACTCATCCCAACCTCCGCACTCCACCTAACATCCCCACTCCACTATTCCTCCCCACATCACCCAACTTCCCCACTCCACCCAACCTCCCCACTCCACTATTCCTCCACACTTCACCCAACTTCCGCACTCCATCCAAATTCCGAACTCGAACCAACCTCCCCATTCCACCCAACCTCCCCACTCCACCCAACCTCCCCACTCCAACCAACCTCCCTACTCCACCCAACCTCCCCACTGCACCCAACCTCCCCACTTCACCCAACCTCCCCACTCCACCCAACCTCCCCACTTCACCCAACCTCCGCACTCCACCCAACCTCCCCACTCCACGCAACCTACCCACTCCACTAAACCTTCCCACTCCACCCAACCTCCCCACTTCACCCAACCTCCCCACTTCACCCAACCTCCCCACTCCACCCAACCTCCCCACTTCACCCAACCTCCGCACTCCACCCAACCTCCCCACTCCACGCAACCTACCCACTCCACCAAACCTCCCCACTCCACCCAACCTCCCCACTTCACCCAACCTCCCCACTTCACCCAACCTCCCCACTCCACCAAACCTCCCCACTTCCCCCAACCTCCCCACTTCACTCAACCTCCCCACTCCACGCAACCTACCCACTCCACCAAACCTCCCCACTCCACCCAATTTCCCCACTTCACCCAACCTCCCCACTTCACCCAACCTCCCCACTCCACCAAACCTCCCCGCTTCACCCAACCTCCCCACTCCACCCAACCCCCCGACTTCACACAACCTCAGCACTCAATCCAACCTCCGCACTCCACCCAACCTCCGCATTCCACCCAAATTCCCCACTCCACCCAACCTCCGCACTCCACCTAACCTCCGCACTCCACCCAAATTTTGCACTCCACCCAACCAACCTGCCCACTTCACCCAACCTCCCCACTCCACCCAACCTCCCCACTCCAACCAACCTCCCCATTCCACCCAACCTCCCCACTCCACCCAACCTCCCCACTCCACCCAACCTCCCCACTTCACCCAACCTCCCCACACCACCCAACCTCCCCACTTCACCCAACCTCCGCACTCCAATCAATCTCCGCACTCCACCCAACTTCCGCACTCCACCCAACTTCAACACTCCACCCACCTTCCGCACTCCACCCAACTTCAGCACTCCACCCAACTTCCGCACGTCATCCAACCTCCGCACTCCACCCAACCTCCGCACTCCACCCAAATTCCGCACTCCACCCAACCTCCCCACTTCACCCAAACTCCCCACTTCACCCAACCTCCGCACTCCACGCAACCTCCCCACTCCACGCAACCTACCCACTCCACGAAACCTCCCCACTCCACCCAACCTCCCCACGGCACCCAACCTCCCCACTTCACCCAACCTCCCCACTCCACCCAACCTCCCCACTCCACCCAACCTCACCACTCCACCCAATCTCCCCACTGCACCCAACCTCCCCACTGCACCCAACCTCCCCACTTCACCCAACCTCCCCACTCCACCCAACCTCCCTACTTCACCCAACATCCGCACTCCAACCAACCTCCGCACTTCACCCAACCTCCGCACTCCACCCAACCTACCCACTTCACCCAACCTCCGCACTCCATCGAACCTCCGAACTCCACCCAACCTCCGCGCTCCAACTAACTTCCGCACTCCACCCAACCTCCGCACTCCACCCAACTTCCGCCCTCCACCCAACCTCCCCACTCCACCCAACCTCTTCACTCCACCCAACCTCCCCACTCCACCCAACCTCCCCACTCCACCCAACTTCCCCACTGCACCCAACCTCTCCACTCCACCCAACCTCCCCACTCATCCCAACCTCCCCACTCCACCCAACCTCCGCACTCCACCTAACCTCCCCACTCAGCTATTCCTCCCCACATCACCCAACTTCCCCACTTCACCCAACCTCCCCACTCCACTATTCCTCCACACTTCACCAAACTTCCGCACTGCATCCAAATTCCGCACTGCAACCAACCTCCCCACTCCACCCAACCTCCCCACTCCTCCCAATCTCCCCACTGCATTCAACCTCCCCACTTCACCCAACATCCCCATTCCACCCAAACTCCCCACTTCACCCAACCTCCGCACTCTACCCAACCTCCGCACTCCACCCAACTTCCGCACTCCACGCAACTTCCGCACTCCACCCAACTTCCATACGCCATCCAACCTTCGCACTCCACCCAACCTCCGCACTCCACCCAAATTCCGCACTCCACCCAACCTCCCCACTCCACCCAACCTCCCCACTGCACCCAACCTCCCCACTCATCCCAACCTCACCACTCATCCGAACCTCCGCACTCCACCTAACATCCCCACTCCACTATTCCTCCCCACATCACCCAACTTCCCCACTCCACCCAACCTCCCCACTCCACTATTCCTCCACACTTCACCCAACTTCCGCACTCCATCCAAATTCCGAACTCGAACCAACCTCCCCACTCCACCCAACCTCCCCACTCCACCCAACCTCCCCACTTCACCCAACCTCCCCACACCACCCAACCTCCCCACTTCACCCAACCTCCGCACTCCAATCAATCTCCGCACTCCACCCAACTTCCGCACTCCACCCAACTTCAACACTCCACCCACCTTCCGCACTCCACCCAACCTCCGCACTGCACCCAAATTCCGCACTCCACCCAACCTCCCCACTTCACCCAAACTCCCCACTTCACCCAACCTCCGCACTCCACGCAACCTCCCCACTCCACGCAACCTACCCACTCCACGAAACCTCCCCACTCCACCCAACCTCCCCACGGCACCCAACCTCCCCACTTCACCCAACCTCCCCACTCCACCCAACCTCCCCACTCCACCCAACCTCACCACTCCACCCAATCTCCCCACTGCACCCAACCTCCCCACTGCACCCAACCTCCCCACTTCACCCAACCTCCCCACTCCACCCAACCTCCCTACTTCACCCAACATCCGCACTCCAACCAACCTCCGCACTTCACCCAACCTCCGCACTCCACCCAACCTACCCACTTCACCCAACCTCCGCACTCCATCGAACCTCCGAACTCCACCCAACCTCCGCGCTCCAACTAACTTCCGCACTCCACCCAACCTCCGCACTCCACCCAACTTCCGCCCTCCACCCAACCTCCCCACTCCACCCAACCTCTTCACTCCACCCAACCTCCCCACTCCACCCAACCTCCCCACTCCACCCAACTTCCCCACTGCACCCAACCTCTCCACTCCACCCAACCTCCCCACTCATCCCAACCTCCCCACTCCACCCAGCCTCCGCACTCCACCTAACCTCCCCACTCAGCTATTCCTCCCCACATCACCCACCTTCCCCACTTCACCCAACCTCCCCACTCCACTATTCCTCCACACTTCACCAAACTTCCGCACTGCATCCAAATTCCGCACTGCAACCAACCTCCCCACTCCACCCAACCTCCCCACTCCTCCCAACCTCCCCACTGCATTCAACCTCCCCACTTCACCCAACATCCCCATTCCACCCAAACTCCCCACTTCACCCAACCTCCGCACTCTACCCAACCTCCGCACTCCACCCAACTTCCGCACTCCACGCAACTTCCGCACTCCACCCAACTTCCATACGCCATCCAACCTTCGCACTCCACCCAACCTCCGCACTCCACCCAAATTCCGCACTCCACCCAACCTCCCCACTCCACCAAACCTCCCCACTGCACCCAACCTCCCCACTCATCCCAACCTCACCACTCATCCGAACCTCCGCACTCCACCTAACATCCCCACTCCACTATTCCTCCCCACATCACCCAACTTCCCCACTCCACCCAACCTCCCCACTCCACTATTCCTCCACACTTCACCCAACTTCCGCACTCCATCCAAATTCCGAACTCGAACCAACCTCCCCACTCCACCCAACC
This sequence comes from Oasisia sp. SBJ-2009, assembly GCA_964017155.1. Taxonomy (NCBI): domain Eukaryota; kingdom Metazoa; phylum Annelida; class Polychaeta; order Sabellida; family Siboglinidae; genus Oasisia; species Oasisia sp. SBJ-2009. Next base: position 22,121,501 of record OZ024865.1, read on the forward strand.
TCCCCACTCCACCCAACCTCCCCACTCCAACCAACCTCCCTACTCCACCCAACCTCCCCACTGCACCCAACCTCCCCACTTCACCCAACCTCCCCACTTCACCCAACCTCCCCACTCCATCCAACCTCCCCACTCCACCCAACATCCCCACTGCACCCAACCTCCCCACTTCACCCAACGTCCGCACTCCACCCAACCTCCGTACTCCACCCAAATTTTGCACTCCACCCAACCTCCCCACTGCATTCAACCTCCCCACTTCACCCAACATCCCCATTCCACCCAAACTCCCCACTTCACCCAACCTCCGCACTCTACCCAACCTCCGCACTCCACCCAACTTCCGCACTCCACGCAACTTCCGCACTCCACCCAACTTCCGCACGCCATCCAACCTTCGCACTCCACCCAACCTCCGCACTCCACCCAAATTCCGCACTCCACCCAACCTCCCCACTCCACCCAACCTCCCCACTGCACCCAACCTCCCCACTCATCCCAACCTCCCCACTCATCCCAACCTCCGCACTCCACCTAACATCCCCACTCCACTATTCCTCCCCACATCACCCAACTTCCCCACTCCACCCAACCTCCCCACTCCACTATTCCTCCACACTTCACCCAACTTCCGCACTCCATCCAAATTCCGAACTCGAACCAACCTCCCCATTCCACCCAACCTCCCCACTCCACCCAACCTCCCCACTCCAACCAACCTCCCTACTCCACCCAACCTCCCCACTGCACCCAACCTCCCCACTTCACCCAACCTCCCCACTCCACCCAACCTCCCCACTTCACCCAACCTCCGCACTCCACCCAACCTCCCCACTCCACGCAACCTACCCACTCCACTAAACCTTCCCACTCCACCCAACCTCCCCACTTCACCCAACCTCCCCACTTCACCCAACCTCCCCACTCCACCCAACCTCCCCACTTCACCCAACCTCCGCACTCCACCCAACCTCCCCACTCCACGCAACCTACCCACTCCACCAAACCTCCCCACTCCACCCAACCTCCCCACTTCACCCAACCTCCCCACTTCACCCAACCTCCCCACTCCACCAAACCTCCCCACTTCCCCCAACCTCCCCACTTCACTCAACCTCCCCACTCCACGCAACCTACCCACTCCACCAAACCTCCCCACTCCACCCAATTTCCCCACTTCACCCAACCTCCCCACTTCACCCAACCTCCCCACTCCACCAAACCTCCCCGCTTCACCCAACCTCCCCACTCCACCCAACCCCCCGACTTCACACAACCTCAGCACTCAATCCAACCTCCGCACTCCACCCAACCTCCGCATTCCACCCAAATTCCCCACTCCACCCAACCTCCGCACTCCACCTAACCTCCGCACTCCACCCAAATTTTGCACTCCACCCAACCAACCTGCCCACTTCACCCAACCTCCCCACTCCACCCAACCTCCCCACTCCAACCAACCTCCCCATTCCACCCAACCTCCCCACTCCACCCAACCTCCCCACTCCACCCAACCTCCCCACTTCACCCAACCTCCCCACACCACCCAACCTCCCCACTTCACCCAACCTCCGCACTCCAATCAATCTCCGCACTCCACCCAACTTCCGCACTCCACCCAACTTCAACACTCCACCCACCTTCCGCACTCCACCCAACTTCAGCACTCCACCCAACTTCCGCACGTCATCCAACCTCCGCACTCCACCCAACCTCCGCACTCCACCCAAATTCCGCACTCCACCCAACCTCCCCACTTCACCCAAACTCCCCACTTCACCCAACCTCCGCACTCCACGCAACCTCCCCACTCCACGCAACCTACCCACTCCACGAAACCTCCCCACTCCACCCAACCTCCCCACGGCACCCAACCTCCCCACTTCACCCAACCTCCCCACTCCACCCAACCTCCCCACTCCACCCAACCTCACCACTCCACCCAATCTCCCCACTGCACCCAACCTCCCCACTGCACCCAACCTCCCCACTTCACCCAACCTCCCCACTCCACCCAACCTCCCTACTTCACCCAACATCCGCACTCCAACCAACCTCCGCACTTCACCCAACCTCCGCACTCCACCCAACCTACCCACTTCACCCAACCTCCGCACTCCATCGAACCTCCGAACTCCACCCAACCTCCGCGCTCCAACTAACTTCCGCACTCCACCCAACCTCCGCACTCCACCCAACTTCCGCCCTCCACCCAACCTCCCCACTCCACCCAACCTCTTCACTCCACCCAACCTCCCCACTCCACCCAACCTCCCCACTCCACCCAACTTCCCCACTGCACCCAACCTCTCCACTCCACCCAACCTCCCCACTCATCCCAACCTCCCCACTCCACCCAACCTCCGCACTCCACCTAACCTCCCCACTCAGCTATTCCTCCCCACATCACCCAACTTCCCCACTTCACCCAACCTCCCCACTCCACTATTCCTCCACACTTCACCAAACTTCCGCACTGCATCCAAATTCCGCACTGCAACCAACCTCCCCACTCCACCCAACCTCCCCACTCCTCCCAATCTCCCCACTGCATTCAACCTCCCCACTTCACCCAACATCCCCATTCCACCCAAACTCCCCACTTCACCCAACCTCCGCACTCTACCCAACCTCCGCACTCCACCCAACTTCCGCACTCCACGCAACTTCCGCACTCCACCCAACTTCCATACGCCATCCAACCTTCGCACTCCACCCAACCTCCGCACTCCACCCAAATTCCGCACTCCACCCAACCTCCCCACTCCACCCAACCTCCCCACTGCACCCAACCTCCCCACTCATCCCAACCTCACCACTCATCCGAACCTCCGCACTCCACCTAACATCCCCACTCCACTATTCCTCCCCACATCACCCAACTTCCCCACTCCACCCAACCTCCCCACTCCACTATTCCTCCACACTTCACCCAACTTCCGCACTCCATCCAAATTCCGAACTCGAACCAACCTCCCCACTCCACCCAACCTCCCCACTCCACCCAACCTCCCCACTTCACCCAACCTCCCCACACCACCCAACCTCCCCACTTCACCCAACCTCCGCACTCCAATCAATCTCCGCACTCCACCCAACTTCCGCACTCCACCCAACTTCAACACTCCACCCACCTTCCGCACTCCACCCAACCTCCGCACTGCACCCAAATTCCGCACTCCACCCAACCTCCCCACTTCACCCAAACTCCCCACTTCACCCAACCTCCGCACTCCACGCAACCTCCCCACTCCACGCAACCTACCCACTCCACGAAACCTCCCCACTCCACCCAACCTCCCCACGGCACCCAACCTCCCCACTTCACCCAACCTCCCCACTCCACCCAACCTCCCCACTCCACCCAACCTCACCACTCCACCCAATCTCCCCACTGCACCCAACCTCCCCACTGCACCCAACCTCCCCACTTCACCCAACCTCCCCACTCCACCCAACCTCCCTACTTCACCCAACATCCGCACTCCAACCAACCTCCGCACTTCACCCAACCTCCGCACTCCACCCAACCTACCCACTTCACCCAACCTCCGCACTCCATCGAACCTCCGAACTCCACCCAACCTCCGCGCTCCAACTAACTTCCGCACTCCACCCAACCTCCGCACTCCACCCAACTTCCGCCCTCCACCCAACCTCCCCACTCCACCCAACCTCTTCACTCCACCCAACCTCCCCACTCCACCCAACCTCCCCACTCCACCCAACTTCCCCACTGCACCCAACCTCTCCACTCCACCCAACCTCCCCACTCATCCCAACCTCCCCACTCCACCCAGCCTCCGCACTCCACCTAACCTCCCCACTCAGCTATTCCTCCCCACATCACCCACCTTCCCCACTTCACCCAACCTCCCCACTCCACTATTCCTCCACACTTCACCAAACTTCCGCACTGCATCCAAATTCCGCACTGCAACCAACCTCCCCACTCCACCCAACCTCCCCACTCCTCCCAACCTCCCCACTGCATTCAACCTCCCCACTTCACCCAACATCCCCATTCCACCCAAACTCCCCACTTCACCCAACCTCCGCACTCTACCCAACCTCCGCACTCCACCCAACTTCCGCACTCCACGCAACTTCCGCACTCCACCCAACTTCCATACGCCATCCAACCTTCGCACTCCACCCAACCTCCGCACTCCACCCAAATTCCGCACTCCACCCAACCTCCCCACTCCACCAAACCTCCCCACTGCACCCAACCTCCCCACTCATCCCAACCTCACCACTCATCCGAACCTCCGCACTCCACCTAACATCCCCACTCCACTATTCCTCCCCACATCACCCAACTTCCCCACTCCACCCAACCTCCCCACTCCACTATTCCTCCACACTTCACCCAACTTCCGCACTCCATCCAAATTCCGAACTCGAACCAACCTCCCCACTCCACCCAACCTCCCCACTCCACCCAACCTCCCCACTCCAACCAACCTCCCTACTCCACCCAACCTCCCCACTGCACCCAACCTCCCCACTTCACCCAACCTCCCCACTTCACCCAACCTCCCCACTCCACCCAACCTCCCCACTTCACCCAACCTCCGCACTCCAACCAACCTCCCCACTCCACGCAACCTACCCACTCCACCAAACCTCCCCACTCCACCCAACCTCCCCACTTCACCCAACCTCCCCACTTCACCCAACCTCCCCACTCCACCAAACCTCCCCACTTCCCCCAACCTCCCCACTCCACCCAACCTCCCCACTCCAACCAACCTCCCTACTCCACCCAACCTCCCCACGGCACCCAACCACCCCACTTCACCCAACCTCCCCACTTCACCCAACCTCCGCACTCCAATCAACCTCCGCACTCCACCCAAGTTACGCACTCCACCCAACTTCAGCACTCCACCCAACTTCCGCACTCCACCCAACTACAGCACTCCACCCAACTTCCGCACGTCATCCAACCTCCGCACTCCACCCAACCTCCCCACTCCACCCAACGTCCCCACTTCACCCAACCTCCCCACTCCACCCAACCTCACCTCTCCACCCAACCTCCCCACTGCACCCAACCTCCCCACTCATCCCAACCTTCCCATTCATCCCAACCTCCGCACTCCACCTAACATCCCCACTCCACTATTCCTCCCCACATCACCCAACTTCCCTACTTCACCCAACATCCGCACTCCAACCAACCTCCGCACTTCACCCAACCTCCGCACTCCACCCAACCTACCCACTTCACCCAACCTCCGCACACCATCGAACCTCCGAACTCCACCCAACCTCCGCGCTCCAACTAACTTCCGCACTCCACCCAACCTCCACACTCCACCCAACTTCCGCCCTCCACCCAACCTCCCCACTCCACCCAACCTCTTCACTCCACCCAACCTACCCACTGCACCCAACCTCCCCACTCCACCCAACCTCCCCACTCATCCCAACCTCCCCACTCCACCCAACCTCCGCACTCCACCTAACCTCCCCACTCTGCTATTCCTCCCCACATCACCCAACCTCCCCACTCCACTATTCCTCCACACTTCACCAAACTTCCGCACTGCATCCAAATTCCGCACTGCAACCAACCTCCCCACTCCACCCAACCTCCCCACTCCACCCAACCTCCCCACTCCATCCAACCTCCCCACTCCACCCAACATCCCCACTGCACCCAACCTCCCCACTTCACCCAACGTCCGCACTCCACCCAACCTCCGTACTCCACCCAAATTTTGCACTCCACCCAACCTCCCCACTGCATTCAACCTCCCCACTCCTCCCAACCTCCCCACTGCATTCAACCTCCCCACTTCACCCAACATCCCCATTCCACCCAAACTCCCCACTTCACCCAACCTCCGCACTCTACCCAACCTCCGCACTCCACCCAACTTCCGCACTCCACGCAACTTCCGCACTCCACCCAACTTCCATACGCCATCCAACCTTCGCACTCCACCCAACCTCCGCACTCCACCCAAATTCCGCACTCCACCCAACCTCCCCACTCCACCCAACCTCCCTACTTCACCCAACATCCGCACTCCAACCAACCTCCGCACTTCACCCAACCTCCGCACTCCACCCAACCTACCCACTTCACCCAACCTCCGCACTCATCCGAACCTCCGCACTCATCCGAACCTCCGCACTCCACCTAACATCCCCACTCCAATATTCCTCCCCACATCACCCAACTTCCCCACTCCACCCAACCTCCCCACTCCACTATTCCTCCACACTTCACCCAACTTCCGCACTCCATCCAAATTCCGAACTCGAACCAACCTCCCCACTGCACCCAACCTCCCCACTCCACCCAACCTCCCCACTTCACCCAACCTCCCCACACCACCCAACCTCCCCACTTCACCCAACCTCCGCACTCCAATCAATCTCCGCACTCCACCCAACTTCCGCACTCCACCCAACTTCAACACTCCACCCACCTTCCGCACTCCACCCAACTTCAGCACTCCACCCAACTTCCGCACGTCATCCAACCTCCGCACTCCACCCAACCTCTGCACTGCACCCAAATTCCGCACTCCACCCAACCTCCCCACTTCACCCAAACTCCCCACTTCACCCAACCTCCGCACTCCACGCAACCTCCCCACTCCACGCAACCTACCCACTCCACGAAACCTCCCCACTCCACCCAACCTCCCCACGGCACCCAACCTCCCCACTTCACCCAACCTCCCCACTCCACCCAACCTCCCCACTCCACCCAACCTCACCACTCCACCCAATCTCCCCACTGCACCCAACCTCCCCACTGCACCCAACCTCCCCACTTCACCCAACCTCCCCACTCCACCCAACCTCCCTACTTCACCCAACATCCGCACTCCAACCAACCTCCGCACTTCACCCAACCTCCGCACTCCACCCAACCTACCCACTTCACCCAACCTCCGCACTCCATCGAACCTCCGAACTCCACCCAACCTCCGCGCTCCAACTAACTTCCGCACTCCACCCAACCTCCGCACTCCACCCAACTTCCGCCCTCCACCCAACCTCCCCACTCCACCCAACCTCTTCACTCCACCCAACCTCCCCACTCCACCCAACCTCCCCACTCCACCCAACTTCCCCACTGCACCCAACCTCTCCACTCCACCCAACCTCCCCACTCATCCCAACCTCCCCACTCCACCCAACCTCCGCACTCCACCTAACCTCCCCATTCAGCTATTCCTCCCCACATCACCCAACTTCCCCACTTCACCCAACCTCCCCACTCCACTATTCCTCCACACTTCACCAAACTTCCGCACTGCATCCAAATTCCGCACTGCAACCAACCTCCCCACTCCACCCAACCTCCCCACTCCTCCCAACCTCCCCACTGCATTCAACCTCCCCACTTCACCCAACATCCCCATTCCACCCAAACTCCCCACTTCACCCAACCTCCGCACTCTACCCAACCTCCGCACTCCACCCAACTTCCGCACTCCACGCAACTTCCGCACTCCACCCAACTTCCATACGCCATCCAACCTTCGCACTTCACCCAACCTCCGCACTCCACCCAAATTCCGCACTCCACACAACCTCCCCACTCCACCCAACCTCCCCACTGCACCCAACCTCCCCACTCATCCCAACCTCACCACTCATCCGAACCTCCGCACTCCACCTAACATCCCCACTCCACTATTCCTCCCCACATCACCCAACTTCCCCACTCCACCCAACCTGCCCACTCCACTATTCCTCCACACTTCACCCAACTTCCGCACTCCATCCAAATTCCGAACTCGAACCAACCTCCCCACTCCACCCAACCTCCCCACTCCACCCAACCTCCCCACTCCAACCAACCTCCCTACTCCACCCAACCTCCCCACTGCACCCAACCTCCCCACTTCACCCAACCTCCCCACTTCACCCAACCTCCCCACTCCACCCAACCTCCCCACTTCACCCAACCTCCGCACTCCACCCAACCTCCCCACTCCACGCAACCTACCCACTCCACCAAACCTCCCCACTCCACCCAACCTCCCCACTTCACCCAACCTCCCCACTTCACCCAACCTCCCCACTCCACCAAACCTCCCCACTTCCCCCAACCTCCCCACTCCACCCAACCTCCCCACTCCAACCAACCTCCCTACTCCACCCAACCTCCCCACGGCACCCAACCTCCCCACTTCACCCAACCTCCCCACTTCACCCAACCTCCGCACTCCAATCAACCTCCGCACTCCACCCAAGTTACGCACTCCACCCAACTTCAGCACTCCACCCAACTTCCGCACTCCACCCAACTTCAGCACTCCACCCAACTTCCGCACGTCATCCAACCTCCGCACTCCACCCAACCTCCCCACTCCACCCAACGTCCTCACTTCACCCAACCTCCCCACTCCACCCAACCTCACCTCTCCACCCAACCTCCCCACTGCACCCAACCTCCCCACTCATCCCAACTTTCCCATTCATCCCAACCTCCGCACTCCACCTAACATCCCCACTCCACTATTCCTCCGCACATCACCCAACTTCCCTACTTCACCCAACATCCGCACTCCAACCAACCTCCGCACTTCACCCAACCTCCGCACTCCACCCAACCTACCCACTTCACCCAACCTCCGCACACCATCGAACCTCCGAACTCCACCCAACCTCCGCGCTCCAACTAACTTCCGCACTCCACCCAACCTCCACACTCCACCCAACTTCCGCCCTCCACCCAACCTCCCCACTCCACCCAACCTCTTCACTCCACCCAACCTACCCACTGCACCCAACCTCCCCACTCCACCCAACCTCCCCACTCATCCCAACCTCCCTACTCCACCCAACCTCCGCACTCCACCTAACCTCCCCACTCTGCTATTCCTCCCCACATCACCCAACCTCCCCACTCCACTATTCCTCCACACTTCACCAAACTTCCGCACTGCATCCAAATTCCGCACTGCAACCAACCTCCCCACTCCACCCAACCTCCCCACTCCACCCAACCTCCCCACTCCATCCAACCTCCCCACTCCACCCAACATCCCCACTGCACCCAACCTCCCCACTTCACCCAACGTCCGCACTCCACCCAACCTCCGTACTCCACCCAAATTTTGCACTCCACCCAACCTCCCCACTGCATTCAACCTCCCCACTTCACCCAACATCCCCATTCCACCCAAACTCCCCACTTCACCCAACCTCCGCACTCTACCCAACCTCCGCACTCCACCCAACTTCCGCACTCCACGCAACTTCCGCACTCCACCCAACTTCCGCACGCCATCCAACCTTCGCACTCCACCCAACCTCCGCACTCCACCCAAATTCCGCACTCCACCCAACCTCCCCACTCCACCCAACCTCCCCACTGCACCCAACCTCCCCACTCATCCCAACCTCCCCACTCATCCCAACCTCCGCACTCCACCTAACATCCCCACTCCACTATTCCTCCCCACATCACCCAACTTCCCCACTCCACCCAACCTCCCCACTCCACTATTCCTCCACACTTCACCCAACTTCCGCACTCCATCCAAATTCCGAACTCGAACCAACCTCCCCATTCCACCCAACCTCCCCACTCCACCCAACCTCCCCACTCCAACCAACCTCCCTACTCCACCCAACCTCCCCACTGCACCCAACCTCCCCACTTCACCCAACCTCCCCACTCCACCCAACCTCCCCACTTCACCCAACCTCCGCACTCCACCCAACCTCCCCACTCCACGCAACCTACCCACTCCACTAAACCTTCCCACTCCACCCAACCTCCCCACTTCACCCAACCTCCCCACTTCACCCAACCTCCCCACTCCACCCAACCTCCCCACTTCACCCAACCTCCGCACTCCACCCAACCTCCCCACTCCACGCAACCTACCCACTCCACCAAACCTCCCCACTCCACCCAACCTCCCCACTTCACCCAACCTCCCCACTTCACCCAACCTCCCCACTCCACCAAACCTCCCCACTTCCCCCAACCTCCCCACTTCACTCAACCTCCCCACTCCACGCAACCTACCCACTCCACCAAACCTCCCCACTCCACCCAATTTCCCCACTTCACCCAACCTCCCCACTTCACCCAACCTCCCCACTCCACCAAACCTCCCCGCTTCACCCAACCTCCCCACTCCACCCAACCCCCCGACTTCACACAACCTCAGCACTCAATCCAACCTCCGCACTCCACCCAACCTCCGCACTCCACCCAAATTCCCCACTCCACCCAACCTCCGCACTCCACCCAACTTCCTCACTCTACCCAACTTCCGCGCACCACCGAAATTCCGCATTCCACCCAACCTCCGAACTCCACCTAACCTCCGCACTCCACCCAACCAACCTGCCCACTTCACCCAACCTCCCCACTCCACCCAACCTCCCCACTCCAACCAACCTCCCCATTCCACCCAACCTCCCCACTCCACCCAACCTCCCCACTCCACCCAACCTCCCCACTTCACCCAACCTCCCCACACCACCCAACCTCCCCACTTCACCCAACCTCCGCACTCCAATCAATCTCCGCACTCCACCCAACTTCCGCACTCCACCCAACTTCAACACTCCACCCACCTTCCGCACTCCACCCAACTTCAGCACTCCACCCAACTTCCGCACGTCATCCAACCTCCGCACTCCACCCAACCTCCGCACTGCACCCAAATTCCGCACTCCACCCAACCTCCCCACTTCACCCAAACTCCCCACTTCACCCAACCTCCGCACTCCACGCAACCTCCCCACTCCACGCAACCTACCCACTCCACGAAACCTCCCCACTCCACCCAACCTCCCCACGGCACCCAACCTCCCCACTTCACCCAACCTCCCCACTCCACCCAACCTCCCCACTCCACCCAACCTCACCACTCCACCCAATCTCCCCACTGCACCCAACCTCCCCACTGCACCCAACCTCCCCACTTCACCCAACCTCCCCACTCCACCCAACCTCCCTACTTCACCCAACATCCGCACTCCAACCAACCTCCGCACTTCACCCAACCTCCGCACTCCACCCAACCTACCCACTTCACCCAACCTCCGCACTCCATCGAACCTCCGAACTCCACCCAACCTCCGCGCTCCAACTAACTTCCGCACTCCACCCAACCTCCGCACTCCACCCAACTTCCGCCCTCCACCCAACCTCCCCACTCCACCCAACCTCTTCACTCCACCCAACCTCCCCACTCCACCCAACCTCCCCACTGCACCCAACCTCTCCACTCCACCCAACCTCCCCACTCATCCCAACCTCCCCACTCCACCCAACCTCCGCACTCCACCTAACCTCCCCACTCAGCTATTCCTCCCCACATCACCCAACTTCCCCACTTCACCCAACCTCCCCACTCCACTATTCCTCCACACTTCACCAAACTTCCGCACTGCATCCAAATTCCGCACTGCAACCAACCTCCCCACTCCACCCAACCTCCCCACTCCTCCCAACCTCCCCACTGCATTCAACCTCCCCACTTCACCCAACATCCCCATTCCACCCAAACTCCCCACTTCACCCAACCTCCGCACTCTACCCAACCTCCGCACTCCACCCAACTTCCGCACTCCACGCAACTTCCGCACTCCACCCAACTTCCATACGCCATCCAACCTTCGCACTCCACCCAACCTCCGCACTCCACCCAAATTCCGCACTCCACCCAACCTCCCCACTCCACCCAACCTCCCCACTGCACCCAACCTCCCCACTCATCCCAACCTCACCACTCATCCGAACCTCCGCACTCCACCTAACATCCCCACTCCACTATTCCTCCCCACATCACCCAACTTCCCCACTCCACCCAACCTCCCCACTCCACTATTCCTCCACACTTCACCCAACTTCCGCACTCCATCCAAATTCCGAACTCGAACCAACCTCCCCACTCCACCCAACCTCCCCACTCCACCCAACCTCCCCACTCCAACCAACCTCCCTACTCCACCCAACCTCCCCACTGCACCCAACCTCCCCACTTCACCCAACCTCCCCACTTCACCCAACCTCCCCACTCCACCCAACCTCCCCACTTCACCCAACCTCCCCACTCCACCCAACCTCCCCACTTCACCCAACCTCCCCACTTCACCCAACCTCCCCACTCCACCAAACCTCCCCACTTCCCCCAACCTCCCCACTCCACCCAACCTCCCCACTCCAACCAACCTCCCTACTCCACCCAACCTCCCCACGGCACCCAACCTCCCCACTTCACCCAACCTCCCCACTTCACCCAACCTCCGCACTCCAATCAACCTCCGCACTCCACCCAAGTTACGCACTCCACCCAACTTCAGCACTCCACCCAACTTCCGCACTCCACCCAACTTCAGCACTCCACCCAACTTCCGCACGTCATCCAACCTCCGCACTCCACCCAACCTCACCACTCCACCCAACGTCCCCACTTCACCCAACCTCCCCACTCCACCCAACCTCACCTCTCCACCCAACCTCCCCACTGCACCCAACCTCCCCACTCATCCCAACCTTCCCATTCATCCCAACCTCCGCACTCCACCTAACATCCCCACTCCACTATTCCTCCCCACATCACCCAACTTCCCTACTTCACCCAACATCCGCACTCCAACCAACCTCCGCACTTCACCCAACCTCCGCACTCCACCCAACCTACCCACTTCACCCAACCTCCGCACACCATCGAACCTCCGAACTCCACCCAACCTCCGCGCTCCAACTAACTTCCGCACTCCACCCAACCTCCACACTCCACCCAACTTCTGCCCTCCACCCAACCTCCCCACTCCACCCAACCTCTTCACTCCACCCAACCTACCCACTGCACCCAACCTCCCCACTCCACCCAACCTCCCCACTCATCCCAACCTCCCCACTCCACCCAACCTCCACACTCCACCTAACCTCCCCACTCTGCTATTCCTCCCCACATCACCCAACCTCCCCACTCCACTATTCCTCCACACTTCACCAAACTTCCGCACTGCATCCAAATTCCGCACTGCAACCAACCTCCCCACTCCACCCAACCTCCCCACTCCACCCAACCTCCCCACTCCATCCAACCTCCCCACTCCACCCAACATCCCCACTGCACCCAACCTCCCCACTTCACCCAACGTCCGCACTCCACCCAACCTCCGTACTCCACCCAAATTTTGCACTCCACCCAACCTCCCCACTGCATTCAACCTCCCCACTCCTCCCAACCTCCCCACTGCATTCAACCTCCCCACTTCACCCAACATCCCCATTCCACCCAAACTCCCCACTTCACCCAACCTCCGCACTCTACCCAACCTCCGCACTCCACCCAACTTCCGCACTCCACGCAACTTCCGCACTCCACCCAACTTCCATACGCCATCCAACCTTCGCACTCCACCCAACCTCCGCACTCCACCCAAATTCCGCACTCCACCCAACCTCCCCACTCCACCCAACCTCCCCACTGCACCCAACCTCCCCACTCATCCCAACCTCACCACTCATCCGAACCTCCGCACTCCACCTAACATCCCCACTCCACTATTCCTCCCCACATCACCCAACTTCCCCACTCCACCCAACCTCCCCACTCCACTATTCCTCCACACTTCACCCAACTTCCGCACTCCATCCAAATTCCGAACTCGAACCAACCTCCCCACTCCACCCAACCTCCCCACTCCACCCAACCTCCCCACTTCACCCAACCTCCCCACACCACCCAACCTCCCCACTTCACCCAACCTCCGCACTCCAATCAATCTCCGCACTCCACCCAACTTCCGCACTCCACCCAACTTCAACACTCCACCCACCTTCCGCACTCCACCCAACTTCAGCACTCCACCCAACTTCCGCACGTCATCCAACCTCCGCACTCCACCCAACCTCCGCACTGCACCCAAATTCCGCACTCCACCCAACCTCCCCACTTCACCCAAACTCCCCACTTCACCCAACCTCCGCACTCCACGCAACATCCCCACTCCACGCAACCTACCCACTCCACGAAACCTCCCCACTCCACCCAACCTCCCCACGGCACCCAACCTCCCCACTTCACCCAACCTCCCCACTCCACCCAACCTCCCCACTCCACCCAACCTCACCACTCCACCCAATCTCCCCACTGCACCCAACCTCCCCACTGCACCCAACCTCCCCACTTCACCCAACCTCCCCACTCCACCCAACCTCCCTACTTCACCCAACATCCGCACTCCAACCAACCTCCGCACTTCACCCAACCTCCGCACTCCACCCAACCTACCCACTTCACCCAACCTCCGCACTCCATCGAACCTCCGAACTCCACCCAACCTCCGCGCTCCAACTAACTTCCGCACTCCACCCAACCTCCGCACTCCACCCAACTTCCGCCCTCCACCCAACCTCCCCACTCCACCCAACCTCTTCACTCCACCCAACCTCCCCACTCCACCCAACCTCCCCACTCCACCCAACTTCCCCACTGCACCCAACCTCTCCACTCCACCCAACCTCCCCACTCATCCCAACCTCCCCACTCCACCCAACCTCCGCACTCCACCTAACCTCCCCACTCAGCTATTCCTCCCCACATCACCCAACTTCCCCACTTCACCCAACCTCCCCACTCCACTATTCCTCCACACTTCACCAAACTTCCGCACTGCATCCAAATTCCGCACTGCAACCAACCTCCCCACTCCACCCAACCTCCCCACTCCTCCCAACCTCCCCACTGCATTCAACCTCCCCACTTCACCCAACATCCCCATTCCACCCAAACTCCCCACTTCACCCAACCTCCGCACTCTACCCAACCTCCGCACTCCACCCAACTTCCGCACTCCACGCAACTTCCGCACTCCACCCAACTTCCATACGCCATCCAACCTTCGCACTCCACCCAACCTCCGCACTCCACCCAAATTCCGCACTCCACCCAACCTCCCCACTCCACCCAACCTCCCCACTGCACCCAACCTCCCCACTCATCCCAACCTCACCACTCATCCGAACCTCCGCACTCCACCTAACATCCCCACTCCACTATTCCTCCCCACATCACCCAACTTCCCCACTCCACCCAACCTCCCCACTCCACTATTCCTCCACACTTCACCCAACTTCCGCACTCCATCCAAATTCCGAACTCGAACCAACCTCCCCACTCCACCCAACCTCCCCACTCCACCCAACCTCCCCACTCCAACCAACCTCCCTACTCCACCCAACCTCCCCACTGCACCCAACCTCCCCACTTCACCCAACCTCCCCACTTCACCCAACCTCCCCACTCCACCCAACCTCCCCACTTCACCCAACCTCCGCACTCCACCCAACCTCCCCACTCCACGCAACCTACCCACTCCACCAAACCTCCCCACTCCACCCAACCTCCCCACTTCACCCAACCTCCCCACTTCACCCAACCTCCCCACTCCACCAAACCTCCCCACTTCCCCCAACCTCCCCACTCCACCCAACCTCCCCACTCCAACCAACCTCCCTACTCCACCCAACCTCCCCACGGCACCCAACCTCCCCACTTCACCCAACCTCCCCACTTCACCCAACCTCCGCACTCCAATCAACCTCCGCACTCCACCCAAGTTACGCACTCCACCCAACTTCAGCACTCCACCCAACTTCCGCACTCCACCCAACTTCAGCACTCCACCCAACTTCCGCACGTCATCCAACCTCCGCACTCCACCCAACCTCCCCACTCCACCCAACGTCCCCACTTCACCCAACCTCCCCACTCCACCCAACCTCACCTCTCCACCCAACCTCCCCACTGCACCCAACCTCCCCACTCATCCCAACCTTCCCATTCATCCCAACCTCCGCACTCCACCTAACATCCCCACTCCACTATTCCTCCGCACATCACCCAACTTCCCTACTTCACCCAACATCCGCACTCCAACCAACCTCCGCACTTCACCCAACCTCCGCACTCCACCCAACCTACCCACTTCACCCAACCTCCGCACACCATCGAACCTCCGAACTCCACCCAACCTCCGCGCTCCAACTAACTTCCGCACTCCACCCAACCTCCACACTCCACCCAACTTCCGCCCTCCACCCAACCTCCCCACTCCACCCAACCTCTTCACTCCACCCAACCTACCCACTGCACCCAACCTCCCCACTCCACCCAACCTCCCCACTCATCCCAACCTCCCCACTCCACCCAACCTCCGCACTCCACCTAACCTCCCCACTCTGCTATTCCTCCCCACATCACCCAACCTCCCCACTTCACCCAACCTCCCCACTCCAACCAACCTCCCCACTTCACCCAAGCTCCGCACTCCATCCAACCTCCGCACTCCACCCAACCTCCGCACTCCAACGAACTTCCGCACTCCACCCAACCTCAGCACTCCACCCAACTTCCGCACTCCATCAAACCTCCCCACTCTACCCAACCTCCCCACTTCACCCAACCTCCCCAATCCACCAAACCTCCCCACTCCACCCAAACTCCGCACTCCACTATACCTCACACTCCTTCCAAACTCCCCACTGCACCCAACCTCCCTACTTCACCCAACCTCCTCACTCCATCCTACCTCCCCACTTCACCCAACCTCCGCACTCCATCCAACCTCCGAACTCCACCCAACCTCCGCACTCCACCCAACTTCCGCACTCCACCCAACTTCCGGACTCCACCCAAATTCCGCAATCCACCCAACCTCCGCACTCCATCCAAACTCCGCACTCCACCCAAGTTCCGCACTCCCCCCAACCTCCCCACTCCACCCAACCTCCCCACTCCACCCAACCTCCCCACTCCACCCAGCCCCCCCACTCCACCCAACTTCCCCACTGCCCACAACCTCTCCACTGCACCCAACCTCCCAACTCCTCCCAACCTCCCCGCTCCACCCAACCTCCCCACTTCACCCAACCTCCCCAATCCACCAAACCTCCCCACTGCACCCAACCTCCGCACTCCACTATATTTCCCATTCCATACAACCTCCCCACTGCATCCAACCTCCCCACTTCACCCAACCTCCCCACTCCACCCAACCTCCCCACTTCACCCAACCTCCCCACTTCACCCAACCTCCCCACTTCACCCAACCTCCCCAATCCACCAAACCTGCCCACTCCACCCAACCTCCGCACTCCACTATACCTCCCACTCCACACAACCTCCCCACTGCACCCAACCTCCCCACTTCACCCAACCTCCCCACTCCACCCAACCTCCCCACTTCACCTAACCTCCCCACTCCATCCTACCTCCCCACTTTACCCAACCTCCGCACTCCATCCAACCTCCGAACTCCACCCAACCTCCGCACTCCAACGAACTTCCGCACTCCACCCAACCTCCGCAATCCACCCAACCTCCGCACTCCACCCAACCTCCGCACTCCACCCAAATTCCGCACTCCACCCAACCTCCCCACTCCACCCAACCTCCCCACTGCACCCAACCTCCCAACTCCACCCAGCCTCCCCACTCCACCCAACTTCCCCACTGCCCCCAACCTCTCCACTGCACCCAACCTCCCCACTCCTCCCAACCTCCCCACTCCACCCAACCTCCCCACTTCACCCAACCTCCCAAATCCACCAAACCTCCCCACTCCACCCAACCTCCGCACTCCACTATACCTCCCACTCCACACAACCTCCCCACTGCACCCAACCTCCCCACTTCACTCAACCTCCCCACTCCACCCAACCTCCCCACTTCACCCAACCTCCCCACTTCACCCAACCTCCCCACTCCACCCAACCTCCCCACTTCACCCAACCTCCCCACTCGATCCTACCTCCCCACTTAACCCAACCTCCGCACTCCATCCAACCTCCGAACTCCAACGAACCTCCGCACTCCACCCAACTTCTGTACTCCACCCAACTTCAGGACTCCACCCAAATTCCGCAATCCACCCAACCTCCGCACTCCACCCAACCTCCGCACTCCACCCAAATTCAGCACTCCACCCAACCTCCCCACTCCACCCAACCTCCCCACTCCACCCAACCTCCCAACTCCACCCAGCCTCGCCACTCCACCCAACTTCCCCACTGCCCCCAACCTCTCCACTGCACCCAACCTCCCCACTCCTCCCAACCTCCCCACTCCACCCAACCTCCCCACTTCACCCAACCTCCCCAATCCACCAAACCTCCCCACTCCACCCAACCTCCGCACTCCACTATACCTCCCACTCCACACAACCTCCCCACTGCACCCAACCTCCCCACTTCACCCAACCTCCCCACTCCATCCAACCTCCGAACTCCAAAGAACCTCCGCACTCCACCCAACTTCTGCACTCCACCCAACTTCAGGACTCCACCCAAATTCCGCAATCCACCCAACCTCCGCACTCCACCCAACCTCCGCACTCCACCCAAATTCCGCACTCCACCCAACCTCCCCAATCCACCCAACCTCCCCACTCCACCCAACCTCCCAACTCCACCCAGCCTCCCCACTCCACCCAACTTCCCCACTGCCCCCAACCTCTCCACTGCACCCAACCTCCCCACTCCTCCCAACCTCCCCACTCCACCCAACCTCCCCACTTCACCCAACCTCCCCAATCCACCAAACCTCCCCACTCCACCCAACCTCCGCACTCCACTATACCTCCCACTCCACACAACCTCCCCACTGCACCCAACCTCCTCACTCCACCCAACCTCCCCACTTCACCCAACCTCCTCACTCCATCCTACCTCCCCACTTCACCCAACCTCCGCACTCCATCCAACCTCGGAACTCCACCCAACCTCCGCACTCCACCCAACTTCCGCACTCCACCCAACTTCCGGACTCCACCCAAATTCCGCAATCCACCCAACCTCCGCACTCCATCCAACCTCCGCACTCCACCCAAGTTCCGCACTCCCCCCAACCTCCCCACTCCACCCAACCTCCCCACTCCACCCAACCTCCCCACTCCACCCAGCCCCCCCACTCCACCCAACTTCCCCACTGCCCACAACCTCTCCACTGCACCCAACCTCCCAACTCCTCCCAACCTCCCCGCTCCACCCAACCTCCCCACTTCACCCAACCTCCCCAATCCACCAAACCTCCCCACTGCACCCAACCTCCGCACTCCACTATATTTCCCATTCCATACAACCTCCCCACTGCATCCAACCTCCCCACTTCACCCAACCTCCCCACTCCACCCAACCTCCCCACTTCACCCAACCTCCCCACTTCACCCAACCTCCCCACTTCACCCAACCTCCCCAATCCACCAAACCTGCCCACTCCACCCAACCTCCGCACTCCACTATACCTCCCACTCCACACAACCTCCCCACTGCACCCAACCTCCCCACTTCACCCAACCTCCCCACTCCACCCAACCTCCCCACTTCACCTAACCTCCCCACTCCATCCTACCTCCCCACTTTACCCAACCTCCGCACTCCATCCAACCTCCGAACTCCACCCAACCTCCGCACTCCAACCAACTTCCGCACTCCACCCAACCTCCGCACACCACCCAACTTCTGCACTCCACCCAACTTCTGGACTCCACCCAAATTCCGCAATCCACCCAACCTCCGCACTCCACCCAACCTCCGCACTCCACCCAAATTCCGCACTCCACCCAACCTCCCCACTCCACCCAACCTCCCCACTGCACCCAACCTCCCAACTCCACCCAGCCTCCCCACTCCACCCAACTTCCCCACTGCCCCCAACCTCTCCACTGCACCCAACCTCCCCACTCCTCCCAACCTCCCCACTCCACCCAACCTCCCCACTTCACCCAACCTCCCCAATCCACCAAACCTCCCCACTCCACCCAACCTCCGCACTCCACTATACCTCCCACTCCACACAACCTCCCCACTGCACCCAACCTCCCCACTTCACTCAACCTCCCCACTCCACCCAACCTCCCCACTTCACCCAACCTCCCCACTTCACCCAACCTCCCCACTCCACCCAACCTCCCCACTTCACCCAACCTCCCCACTCGATCCTACCTCCCCACTTAACCCAACCTCCGCACTCCATCCAACCTCCGAACTCCAACGAACCTCCGCACTCCACCCAACTTCTGTACTCCACCCAACTTCAGGACTCCACCCAACCTCCCCACTCCACCCAACCTCCCCACTCCACCCAGCCTCGCCACTCCACCCAACTTCCCCACTGCCCCCAACCTCTCCACTGCACCCAACCTCCCCACTCCACCCAACCTCCCCACTTCACCCAACCTCCCCAATCCACCAAACCTCCCCACTCCACCCAACCTCCGCACTCCACTATACCTCCCACTCCACACAACCTCCCCACTGCACCCAACCTCCCCACTTCACCCAACCTCCCCACTTCACCCAACCTCCCCAATCCACCAAACCTCCCCACTCCATCCAACTTCCGCACTCCACTATACCTCCCAATCCACACAACCTCCCCACTGCACCCAACCTCCCCACTCCACACTACCTCCCCACTTCACCCAACCTCCCCACTCCAACCAACCTCCCCACTTCACCCAAGCTCCGCACTCCATCCAACCTCCGCACTCCACCCAACCTCCGCACTCCAACGAACTTCCGCACTCCACCCAACCTCAGCACTCCACCCAACTTCCGCACTCCATCAAACCTCCCCACTCCACCCAACCTCCCCACTTCACCCAACCTCCCCAATCCACCAAACCTCCCCACTCCACCCAAACTCCGCACTCAACTATACCTCACACTCCTTCCAAACTCCCCACTGCACCCAACCTCCCCACTTCACCCAACCTCCTCACTCCATCCTTCCTCCCCACTTCACCCAACCTCCGCACTCCATCCAACCTCCGAACTCCACCCAACCTCCGCACTCCACCCAACTTCCGCACTCCACCCAACTTCCGGACTCCACCCAAATTCCGCAATCCACCCAACCTCCGCACTCCATCCAACCTCCGCACTCCACCCAAGTTCCGCACTCCCCCCAACCTCCCCACTCCACCCAACCTCCCCACTCCACCCAACCTCCCCACTCCACCCAGCCCCCCCCACTCCACCCAACTTCCCCACTGCCCACAACCTCTCCACTGCACCCAACCTCCCAACTCCTCCCAACCTCCGCACTCCACTATACTTCCCACTCAATACAACCTCCCCACTGCATCCAAACTCCCCACTTCACCCAACCTCCCCACTCCATCCAACCTCCCCACTTCACCCAACCTCCCCACTTCACCCAACCTCCCCAATCCACCAAACCTCCCCACTCCACCCAACCTCCGCACTCCACTATACCTCCCACTCCACACAACCTCCCCACTGCACCCAATCTCCCCACTTCACCCAACCTCCCCACTCCACCCAACCTCCCCACTTCACCTAACCTCCCCACTCCATCCTACCTCCCCACTTTACCCAACCTCCGCACTCCATCCAACCTCCGAACTCCACCCAACCTCCGCACTCCAACGAACTTCCGCACTCCACCCAACCTCCGCACTCCACCCAACTTCTGCACTCCACCCAACTTCTGGACTCCACCCAAATTCCGCAATCCACCCAACCTCCGCACTCCACCCAACCTCCCCACTCCACCCAACCTCCCCACTGCACCCAACCTCCCAACTCCACCCAGCCTCCCCACTCCACCCAACTTCCCCACTGCCCCCAACCTCTCCACTGCACCCAACCTCGCCACTCCTCCCAACCTCCCCACTCCACCCAACCTCCCCACTTCACCCAACCTCCCCAATCCACCAAACCTCCCCACTCCACCCAACCTCCGCACTCCACTATACCTCCCACTCCACACAACCTCCCCACTGCACCCAACCTCCCCACTTCACTCAACCTCCCCACTCCACCCAACCTCCCCACTTCACCCAACCTCCCCACTTCACCCAACCTCCCCACTCCACCCAACCTCCCCACTTCACCCAACCTCCCCACTCCATCCTACCTCCCCACTTCACCCAACCTCCGCACTCCATCCAACCTCCGAACTCCAACGAACCTCCGCACTCCACCCAACTTCTGCACTCCACCCAACTTCAGGACTCCACCCAAATTCCGCAATCCACCCAACCTCCGCACTCCACCCAACCTCCGCACTCCACCCAAATTCAGCACTCCACCCAACCTCCCCACTCCACCCAACCTCCCCACTCCACCCAACCTCCCAACTCCACCCAGCCTCCCCACTCCACCCAACTTCCCCACTGCCCCCAACCTCTCCACTGCACCCAACCTCCCCACTCCTCCCAACCTCCCCACTCCACCCAACCTCCCCACTTCACCCAACCTCCCCAATCCACCAAACCTCCCCACTCCACCCAACCTCCGCACTCCACTATACCTCCCACTCCACACAACCTCCCCACTGCACCCAACCTCCCCACTTCACCCAACCTCCCCACTCCATCCAACCTCCGAACTCCAAAGAACCTCCGCACTCCACCCAACTTCTGCACTCCACCCAACTTCAGGACTCCACCCAAATTCCGCAATCCACCCAACCTCCGCACTCCACCCAACCTCCGCACTCCACCCAAATTCCGCACTCCACCCAACCTCCCCACTCCACCCAACCTCCCCACTCCACCCAACCTCCCAACTCCACCCAGCCTCCCCACTCCACCCAACTTCCCCACTGCCCCCAACCTCTCAACTGCACCCAACCTCCCCAATCCTCCCAACCTCCCCACTCCACCCAACTTCCCCACTTCACCCAACCTCCCCAATCCACCAAACCTCCCCACTCCACCCAACTTCCGCACTCCACTATACCTCCCAATCCACACAACCTCCCCACTGCACCCAACCTCCCCACTCCACACTACCTCCCCACTTCACCCAACCTCCCCACTCCAACCAACCTCCCCACTTCACCCAAGCTCCGCACTCCATCCAACCTCCGCACTCCACCCAACCTCCGCACTCCAACGAACTTCCGCACTCCACCCAACCTCAGCACTCCACCCAACTTCCGCACTCCATCAAACCTCCCCAATCCACCAAACCTCCCCACTCCACCCAAACTCCGCACTCCACTATACCTCACACTCCTTCCAAACTCCCCACTGCACCCAACCTCCTCACTCCACCCAACCTCCCCACTTCACCCAACCTCCTCACTCCATCCTACCTCCCCACTTCACCCAACCTCCGCACTCCATCCAACCTCAGAACTCCACCCAACCTCCGCACTCCACCCAACTTCCGCACTCCACCCAACTTCCGCACTCCACCCAAATTCCGCAATCCACCCAACCTCCGCACTCCATCCAACCTCCGCACTCCACCCAAGTTCCGCACTCCCCCCAACCTCCCCACTCCACCCAACCTCCCCACTCCACCCAACCTCCCCACTCCACCCAGCCCCCCCACTCCACCCAACTTCCCCACTGCCCACAACCTCTCCACTGCACCCAACCTCCCAACTCCTCCCAACCTCCCCGCTCCACCCAACCTCCCCACTTCACCCAACCTCCCCAATCCACCAAACCTCCCCACTGCACCCAACCTCCGCACTCCACTATATTTCCCATTCCATACAACCTCCCCACTGCATCCAACCTCCCCACTTCACCCAACCTCCCCACTCCACCCAACCTCCCCACTTCACCCAACCTCCCCACTTCACCCAACCTCCCCACTTCACCCAACCTCCCCAATCCACCAAACCTGCCCACTCCACCCAACCTCCGCACTCCACTATACCTCCCACTCCACACAACCTCCCCACTGCACCCAACCTCCCCACTTCACCCAACCTCCCCACTCCACCCAACCTCCCCACTTCACCTAACCTCCCCACTCCATCCTACCTCCCCACTTTACCCAACCTCCGCACTCCATCCAACCTCCGAACTCCACCCAACCTCCGCACTCCAACGAACTTCCGCACTCCACCCAACCTCCGCACTCCACCCAACTTCTGCACTCCACCCAACTTCTGGACTCCACCCAAATTCCGCAATCCACCCAACCTCCGCACTCCACCCAACCTCCGCACTCCACCCAAATTCCGCACTCCACCCAACCTCCCCACTCCACCCAACCTCCCCACTGCACCCAACCTCCCAACTCCACCCAGCCTCCCCACTCCACCCAACTTCCCCACTGCCCCCAACCTCTCCACTGCACCCAACCTCCCCACTCCTCCCAACCTCCCCACTCCACCCAACCTCCCCACTTCACCCAACCTCCCCAATCCACCAAACCTCCCCACTCCACCCAACCTCCGCACTCCACTATACCTCCCACTCCACACAACCTCCCCACTGCACCCAACCTCCCCACTTCACTCAACCTCCCCACTCCACCCAACCTCCCCACTTCACCCAACCTCCCCACTTCACCCAACCTCCCCACTCCACCCAACCTCCCCACTTCACCCAACCTCCCCACTCGATCCTACCTCCCCACTTAACCCAACCTCCGCACTCCATCCAACCTCCGAACTCCAACGAACCTCCGCACTCCACCCAACTTCTGTACTCCACCCAACTTCAGGACTCCACCCAAATTCCGCAATCCACCCAACCTCCGCACTCCACCCAACCTCCGCACTCCACCCAAATTCAGCACTCCACCCAACCTCCCCACTCCACCAAACCTCCCCACTCCACCCAACCTCCGCACTCCACTATACCTCCCACTCCACACAACCTCCCCACTGCACCCAACCTCCCCACTTCACTCAACCTCCCCACTCCACCCAACCTCCCCACTCCACCCAACCTCCCCACTTCACCCAACCTCCCCACTCGATCCTACCTCCCCACTTAACCCAACCTCCGCACTCCATCCAACCTCCGAACTCCAACGAACCTCCGCACTCCACCCAACTTCTGTACTCCACCCAACTTCAGGACTCCACCCAAATTCCGCAATCCACCCAACCTCCGCACTCCACCCAACCTCCGCACTCCACCCAAATTCAGCACTCCACCCAACCTCCCCACTCCACCCAACCTCCCCACTCCACCCAACCTCCCAACTCCACCCAGCCTCGCCACTCCACCCAACTTCCCCACTGCCCCCAACCTCTCCACTGCACCCAACCTCCCCACTTCACCCAACCTCCCCAATCCACCAAACCTGCCCACTCCACCCAACCTCCGCACTCCACTATACCTCCCACTCCACACAACCTCCCCACTGCACCCAACCTCCCCACTTCACCCAACCTCCCCACTCCACCCAACCTCCCCACTTCACCTAACCTCCCCACTCCATCCTACCTCCCCACTTTACCCAACCTCCGCACTCCATCCAACCTCCGAACTCCACCCAACCTCCGCACTCCAACGAACTTCCGCACTCCACCCAACCTCCGCACTCCACCCAACTTCTGCACTCCACCCAACTTCTGGACTCCACCCAAATTCCGCAATCCACCCAACCTCCGCACTCCACCCAACCTCCGCACTCCACCCAAATTCCGCACTCCACCCAACCTCCCCACTCCACCCAACCTCCCCACTGCACCCAACCTCCCAACTCCACCCAGCCTCCCCACTCCACCCAACTTCCCCACTGCCCCCAACCTCTCCACTGCACCCAACCTCCCCACTCCTCCCAACCTCCCCACTCCACCCAACTTCCCCACTGCCCACAACCTCTCCACTGCACCCAACCTCCCAACTCCTCCCAACCTCCGCACTCCACTATACTTCCCACTCAATACAACCTCCCCACTGCATCCAAACTCCCCACTTCACCCAACCTCCCCACTCCATCCAACCTCCCCACTTCACCCAACCTCCCCACTTCACCCAACCTCCCCAATCCACCAAACCTCCCCACTCCACCCAACCTCCGCACTCCACTATACCTCCCACTCCACACAACCTCCCCACTGCACCCAATCTCCCCACTTCACCCAACCTCCCCACTCCACCCAACCTCCCCACTTCACCTAACCTCCCCACTCCATCCTACCTCCCCACTTTACCCAACCTCCGCACTCCATCCAACCTCCGAACTCCACCCAACCTCCGCACTCCAACGAACTTCCGCACTCCACCCAACCTCCGCACTCCACCCAACTTCTGCACTCCACCCAACTTCTGGACTCCACCCAAATTCCGCAATCCACCCAACCTCCGCACTCCACCCAACCTCCGCACTCCACCCAAATTCCGCACTCCACCCAACCTCCCCACTCCACCCAACCTCCCCACTGCACCCAACCTCCCAACTCCACCCAGCCTCCCCACTCCACCCAACTTCCCCACTGCCCCCAACCTCTCCACTGCACCCAACCTCCCCACTCCTCCCAACCTCCCCACTCCACCCAACCTCCCCACTTCACCCAACCTCCCCAATCCACCAAACCTCCCCACTCCACCCAACCTCCGCACTCCACTATACCTCCCACTCCACACAACCTCCCCACTGCACCCAACCTCCCCACTTCACTCAACCTCCCCACTCCACCCAACCTCCCCACTTCACCCAACCTCCCCACTTCACCCAACCTCCCCACTCCACCCAACCTCCCCACTTCACCCAACCTCCCCACTCCATCCTACCTCCCCACTTCACCCAACCTCCGCACTCCATCCAACCTCCGAACTCCAACGAACCTCCGCACTCCACCCAACTTCTGCACTCCACCCAACTTCAGGACTCCACCCAAATTCCGCAATCCACCCAACCTCCGCACTCCACCCAACCTCCGCACTCCACCCAAATTCAGCACTCCACCCAACCTCCCCACTCCACCCAACCTCCCCACTCCACCCAACCTCCCAACTCCACCCAGCCTCCCCACTCCACCCAACTTCCCCACTGCCCCCAACCTCTCCACTGCACCCAACCTCCCCACTCCTCCCAACCTCCCCACTCCACCCAACCTCCCCACTTCACCCAACCTCCCCAATCCACCAAACCTCCCCACTCCACCCAACCTCCGCACTCCACTATACCTCCCACTCCACACAACCTCCCCACTGCACCCAACCTCCCCACTTCACTCAACCTCCCCACTCCACCCAACCTCCCCACTTCACCCAACCTCCCCACTTCACCCAACCTCCCCACTCCACCCAACCTCCCCACTTCACCCAACCTCCCCACTCCATCCTACCTCCCCACTTCACCCAACCTCCGCACTCCATCCAACCTCCGAACTCCAACGAACCTCCGCACTCCACCCAACTTCTGCACTCCACCCAACTTCAGGACTCCACCCAAATTCCGCAATCCACCCAACCTCCGCACTCCACCCAACCTCCGCACTCCACCCAAATTCAGCACTCCACCCAACCTCCCCACTCCACCCAACCTCCCCACTCCACCCAACCTCCCAACTCCACCCAGCCTCCCCACTCCACCCAACTTCCCCACTGCCCCCAACCTCTCCACTGCACCCAACCTCCCCACTCCTCCCAACCTCCCCACTCCACCCAACCTCCCCACTTCACCCAACCTCCCCAATCCACCAAACCTCCCCACTCCACCCAACCTCCGCACTCCACTATACCTCCCACTCCACACAACCTCCCCACTGCACCCAACCTCCCCACTTCACTCAACCTCCCCACTCCACCCAACCTCCCCACTTCACCCAACCTCCCCACTTCACCCAACCTCCCCACTCCACCCAACCTCCCCACTTCACCCAACCTCCCCACTCGATCCTACCTCCCCACTTAACCCAACCTCCGCACTCCATCCAACCTCCGAACTCCAACGAACCTCCGCACTCCACCCAACTTCTGTACTCCACCCAACTTCAGGACTCCACCCAAATTCCGCAATCCACCCAACCTCCGCACTCCACCCAACCTCCGCACTCCACCCAAATTCAGCACTCCACCCAACCTCCCCACTCCACCAAACCTCCCCACTCCACCCAACCTCCGCACTCCACTATACCTCCCACTCCACACAACCTCCCCACTGCACCCAACCTCCCCACTTCACTCAACCTCCCCACTCCACCCAACCTCCCCACTCCACCCAACCTCCCCACTTCACCCAACCTCCCCACTCGATCCTACCTCCCCACTTAACCCAACCTCCGCACTCCATCCAACCTCCGAACTCCAACGAACCTCCGCACTCCACCCAACTTCTGTACTCCACCCAACTTCAGGACTCCACCCAAATTCCGCAATCCACCCAACCTCCGCACTCCACCCAACCTCCGCACTCCACCCAAATTCAGCACTCCACCCAACCTCCCCACTCCACCCAACCTCCCCACTCCACCCAACCTCCCAACTCCACCCAGCCTCGCCACTCCACCCAACTTCCCCACTGCCCCCAACCTCTCCACTGCACCCAACCTCCCCACTTCACCCAACCTCCCCAATCCACCAAACCTGCCCACTCCACCCAACCTCCGCACTCCACTATACCTCCCACTCCACACAACCTCCCCACTGCACCCAACCTCCCCACTTCACCCAACCTCCCCACTCCACCCAACCTCCCCACTTCACCTAACCTCCCCACTCCATCCTACCTCCCCACTTTACCCAACCTCCGCACTCCATCCAACCTCCGAACTCCACCCAACCTCCGCACTCCAACGAACTTCCGCACTCCACCCAACCTCCGCACTCCACCCAACTTCTGCACTCCACCCAACTTCTGGACTCCACCCAAATTCCGCAATCCACCCAACCTCCGCACTCCACCCAACCTCCGCACTCCACCCAAATTCCGCACTCCACCCAACCTCCCCACTCCACCCAACCTCCCCACTGCACCCAACCTCCCAACTCCACCCAGCCTCCCCACTCCACCCAACTTCCCCACTGCCCCCAACCTCTCCACTGCACCCAACCTCCCCACTCCTCCCAACCTCCCCACTCCACCCAACTTCCCCACTGCCCACAACCTCTCCACTGCACCCAACCTCCCAACTCCTCCCAACCTCCGCACTCCACTATACTTCCCACTCAATACAACCTCCCCACTGCATCCAAACTCCCCACTTCACCCAACCTCCCCACTCCATCCAACCTCCCCACTTCACCCAACCTCCCCACTTCACCCAACCTCCCCAATCCACCAAACCTCCCCACTCCACCCAACCTCCGCACTCCACTATACCTCCCACTCCACACAACCTCCCCACTGCACCCAATCTCCCCACTTCACCCAACCTCCCCACTCCACCCAACCTCCCCACTTCACCTAACCTCCCCACTCCATCCTACCTCCCCACTTTACCCAACCTCCGCACTCCATCCAACCTCCGAACTCCACCCAACCTCCGCACTCCAACGAACTTCCGCACTCCACCCAACCTCCGCACTCCACCCAACTTCTGCACTCCACCCAACTTCTGGACTCCACCCAAATTCCGCAATCCACCCAACCTCCGCACTCCACCCAACCTCCGCACTCCACCCAAATTCCGCACTCCACCCAACCTCCCCACTCCACCCAACCTCCCCACTGCACCCAACCTCCCAACTCCACCCAGCCTCCCCACTCCACCCAACTTCCCCACTGCCCCCAACCTCTCCACTGCACCCAACCTCCCCACTCCTCCCAACCTCCCCACTCCACCCAACCTCCCCACTTCACCCAACCTCCCCAATCCACCAAACCTCCCCACTCCACCCAACCTCCGCACTCCACTATACCTCCCACTCCACACAACCTCCCCACTGCACCCAACCTCCCCACTTCACTCAACCTCCCCACTCCACCCAACCTCCCCACTTCACCCAACCTCCCCACTTCACCCAACCTCCCCACTCCACCCAACCTCCCCACTTCACCCAACCTCCCCACTCCATCCTACCTCCCCACTTCACCCAACCTCCGCACTCCATCCAACCTCCGAACTCCAACGAACCTCCGCACTCCACCCAACTTCTGCACTCCACCCAACTTCAGGACTCCACCCAAATTCCGCAATCCACCCAACCTCCGCACTCCACCCAACCTCCGCACTCCACCCAAATTCAGCACTCCACCCAACCTCCCCACTCCACCCAACCTCCCCACTCCACCCAACCTCCCAACTCCACCCAGCCTCCCCACTCCACCCAACTTCCCCACTGCCCCCAACCTCTCCACTGCACCCAACCTCCCCACTCCTCCCAACCTCCCCACTCCACCCAACCTCCCCACTTCACCCAACCTCCCCAATCCACCAAACCTCCCCACTCCACCCAACCTCCGCACTCCACTATACCTCCCACTCCACACAACCTCCCCACTGCACCCAACCTCCCCACTTCACTCAACCTCCCCACTCCACCCAACCTCCCCACTTCACCCAACCTCCCCACTTCACCCAACCTCCCCACTCCACCCAACCTCCCCACTTCACCCAACCTCCCCACTCCATCCTACCTCCCCACTTCACCCAACCTCCGCACTCCATCCAACCTCCGAACTCCAACGAACCTCCGCACTCCACCCAACTTCTGCACTCCACCCAACTTCAGGACTCCACCCAAATTCCGCAATCCACCCAACCTCCGCACTCCACCCAACCTCCGCACTCCACCCAAATTCAGCACTCCACCCAACCTCCCCACTCCACCCAACCTCCCCACTCCACCCAACCTCCCAACTCCACCCAGCCTCCCCACTCCACCCAACTTCCCCACTGCCCCCAACCTCTCCACTGCACCCAACCTCCCCACTCCTCCCAACCTCCCCACTCCACCCAACCTCCCCACTTCACCCAACCTCCCCAATCCACCAAACCTCCCCACTCCACCCAACCTCCGCACTCCACTATACCTCCCACTCCACACAACCTCCCCACTGCACCCAACCTCCCCACTTCACCCAACCTCCCCACTCCATCCAACCTCCGAACTCCAAAGAACCTCCGCACTCCACCCAACTTCTGCACTCCACCCAACTTCAGGACTCCACCCAAATTCCGCAATCCACCCAACCTCCGCACTCCACCCAACCTCCGCACTCCACCCAAATTCCGCACTCCACCCAACCTCCCCACTCCACCCAACCTCCCCACTCCACCCAACCTCCCAACTCCACCCAGCCTCCCCACTCCACCCAACTTCCCCACTGCCCCCAACCTCTCAACTGCACCCAACCTCCCCACTCCTCCCAACCTCCCCACTCCACCCAACTTCCCCACTTCACCCAACCTCCCCAATCCACCAAACCTCCCCACTCCACCCAACCTCCGCACTCCACTATACCTCCCACTCCACACAACCTCCCCACTGCACCCAACCTCCCCACTTCACCCAACCTCCCCACTTCACCCAACCTCCCCAATCCACCAAACCTCCCCACTCCACCCAACTTCCGCACTCCACTATACCTCCCAATCCACACAACCTCCCCACTGCACCCAACCTCCCCACTCCACACTACCTCCCCACTTCACCCAACCTCCCCACTCCAACCAACCTCCCCACTTCACCCAAGCTCCGCACTCCATCCAACCTCCGCACTCCACCCAACCTCCGCACTCCAACGAACTTCCGCACTCCACCCAACCTCAGCACTCCACCCAACTTCCGCACTCCATCAAACCTCCCCAATCCACCAAACCTCCCCACTCCACCCAAACTCCGCACTCCACTATACCTCACACTCCTTCCAAACTCCCCACTGCACCCAACCTCCTCACTCCACCCAACCTCCCCACTTCACCCAACCTCCTCACTCCATCCTACCTCCCCACTTCACCCAACCTCCGCACTCCATCCAACCTCAGAACTCCACCCAACCTCCGCACTCCACCCAACTTCCGCACTCCACCCAACTTCCGCACTCCACCCAAATTCCGCAATCCACCCAACCTCCGCACTCCATCCAACCTCCGCACTCCACCCAAGTTCCGCACTCCCCCCAACCTCCCCACTCCACCCAACCTCCCCACTCCACCCAACCTCCCCACTCCACCCAGCCCCCCCACTCCACCCAACTTCCCCACTGCCCACAACCTCTCCACTGCACCCAACCTCCCAACTCCTCCCAACCTTCCCGCTCCACCCAACCTCCCCACTTCACCCAACCTCCCCAATCCACCAAACCTCCCCACTGCACCCAACCTCCGCACTCCACTATATTTCCCATTCCATACAACCTCCCCACTGCATCCAACCTCCCCACTTCACCCAACCTCCCCACTCCACCCAACCTCCCCACTTCACCCAACCTCCCCACTTCACCCAACCTCCCCACTTCACCCAACCTCCCCAATCCACCAAACCTGCCCACTCCACCCAACCTCCGCACTCCACTATACCTCCCACTCCACACAACCTCCCCACTGCACCCAACCTCCCCACTTCACCCAACCTCCCCACTCCACCCAACCTCCCCACTTCACCTAACCTCCCCACTCCATCCTACCTCCCCACTTTACCCAACCTCCGAACTCCACCCAACCTCCGCACTCCAACGAACTTCCGCACTCCACCCAACCTCCGCACTCCACCCAACTTCTGCACTCCACCCAACTTCTGGACTCCACCCAAATTCCGCAATCCACCCAACCTCCGCACTCCACCCAACCTCCGCACTCCACCCAAATTCCGCACTCCACCCAACCTCCCCACTCCACCCAACCTCCCCACTGCACCCAACCTCCCAACTCCACCCAGCCTCCCCACTCCACCCAACTTCCCCACTGCCCCCAACCTCTCCACTGCACCCAACCTCCCCACTCCTCCCAACCTCCCCACTCCACCCAACCTCCCCACTTCACCCAACCTCCCCAATCCACCAAACCTCCCCACTCCACCCAACCTCCGCACTCCACTATACCTCCCACTCCACACAACCTCCCCACTGCACCCAACCTCCCCACTTCACTCAACCTCCCCACTCCACCCAACCTCCCCACTTCACCCAACCTCCCCACTTCACCCAACCTCCCCACTCCACCCAACCTCCCCACTTCACCCAACCTCCCCACTCGATCCTACCTCCCCACTTAACCCAACCTCCGCACTCCATCCAACCTCCGAACTCCAACGAACCTCCGCACTCCACCCAACTTCTGTACTCCACCCAACTTCAGGACTCCACCCAAATTCCGCAATCCACCCAACCTCCGCACTCCACCCAACCTCCGCACTCCACCCAAATTCAGCACTCCACCCAACCTCCCCACTCCACCAAACCTCCCCACTCCACCCAACCTCCGCACTCCACTATACCTCCCACTCCACACAACCTCCCCACTGCACCCAACCTCCCCACTTCACTCAACCTCCCCACTCCACCCAACCTCCCCACTCCACCCAACCTCCCCACTTCACCCAACCTCCCCACTCGATCCTACCTCCCCACTTAACCCAACCTCCGCACTCCATCCAACCTCCGAACTCCAACGAACCTCCGCACTCCACCCAACTTCTGTACTCCACCCAACTTCAGGACTCCACCCAAATTCCGCAATCCACCCAACCTCCGCACTCCACCCAACCTCCGCACTCCACCCAAATTCAGCACTCCACCCAACCTCCCCACTCCACCCAACCTCCCCACTCCACCCAACCTCCCAACTCCACCCAGCCTCGCCACTCCACCCAACTTCCCCACTGCCCCCAACCTCTCCACTGCACCCAACCTCCCCACTCCTCCCAACCTCCCCACTCCACCCAACCTCCCCACTTCACCCAACCTCCCCAATCCACCAAACCTCCCCACTCCACCCAACCTCCGCACTCCACTATACCTCCCACTCCACACAACCTCCCCACTGCACCCAACCTCCCAACTCCACCCAGCCTCCCCACTCCACCCAACTTCCCCACTGCCCCCAACCTCTCCACTGCACCCAACCTCCCCACTCCTCCCAACCTCCCCACTCCACCCAACCTCCCCACTTCACCCAACCTCCCCAATCCACCAAACCTCCCCACTCCACCCAACCTCCGCACTCCACTATACCTCCCACTCCACACAACCTCCCCACTGCACCCAACCTCCCCACTTCACTCAACCTCCCCACTCCACCCAACCTCCCCACTTCACCCAACCTCCCCACTTCACCCAACCTCCCCACTCCACCCAACCTCCCCACTTCACCCAACCTCCCCACTCGATCCTACCTCCCCACTTAACCCAACCTCCGCACTCCATCCAACCTTCGAACTCCAACGAACCTCCGCACTCCACCCAACTTCTGTACTCCACCCAACTTCAGGACTCCACCCAAATTCCGCAATCCACCCAACCTCCGCACTCCACCCAACCTCCGCACTCCACCCAAATTCAGCACTCCACCCAACCTCCCCACTCCACCAAACCTCCCCACTCCACCCAACCTCCGCACTCCACTATACCTCCCACTCCACACAACCTCCCCACTGCACCCAACCTCCCCACTTCACTCAACCTCCCCACTCCACCCAACCTCCCCACTCCACCCAACCTCCCCACTTCACCCAACCTCCCCACTCGATCCTACCTCCCCACTTAACCCAACCTCCGCACTCCATCCAACCTCCGAACTCCAACGAACCTCCGCACTCCACCCAACTTCTGTACTCCACCCAACTTCAGGACTCCACCCAAATTCCGCAATCCACCCAACCTCCGCACTCCACCCAACCTCCGCACTCCACCCAAATTCAGCACTCCACCCAACCTCCCCACTCCACCCAACCTCCCCACTCCACCCAACCTCCCAACTCCACCCAGCCTCGCCACTCCACCCAACTTCCCCACTGCCCCCAACCTCTCCACTGCACCCAACCTCCCCACTCCTCCCAACCTCCCCACTCCACCCAACCTCCCCACTTCACCCAACCTCCCCAATCCACCAAACCTCCCCACTCCACCCAACCTCCGCACTCCACTATACCTCCCACTCCACACAACCTCCCCACTGCACCCAACCTCCCCACTTCACCCAACCTCCCCACTCCATCCAACCTCCGAACTCCAAAGAACCTCCGCACTCCACCCAACTTCTGCACTCCACCCAACTTCAGGACTCCACCCAAATTCCGCAATCCACCCAACCTCCGCACTCCACCCAACCTCCGCACTCCACCCAAATTCCGCACTCCACCCAACCTCCCCAATCCACCCAACCTCCCCACTTCACCCAACCTCCCCACTTCACCCAACCTCCCCAATCCACCAAACCTGCCCACTCCACCCAACCTCCGCACTCCACTATACCTCCCACTCCACACAACCTCCCCACTGCACCCAACCTCCCCACTTCACCCAACCTCCCCACTCCACCCAACCTCCCCACTTCACCTAACCTCCCCACTCCATCCTACCTCCCCACTTTACCCAACCTCCGCACTCCATCCAACCTCCGAACTCCACCCAACCTCCGCACTCCAACGAACTTCCGCACTCCACCCAACCTCCGCACTCCACCCAACTTCTGCACTCCACCCAACTTCTGGACTCCACCCAAATTCCGCAATCCACCCAACCTCCGCACTCCACCCAACCTCCGCACTCCACCCAAATTCCGCACTCCACCCAACCTCCCCACTCCACCCAACCTCCCCACTGCACCCAACCTCCCAACTCCACCCAGCCTCCCCACTCCACCCAACTTCCCCACTGCCCCCAACCTCTCCACTGCACCCAACCTCCCCACTCCTCCCAACCTCCCCACTCCACCCAACCTCCCCACTTCACCCAACCTCCCCAATCCACCAAACCTCCCCACTCCACCCAACCTCCGCACTCCACTATACCTCCCACTCCACACAACCTCCCCACTGCACCCAACCTCCCCACTTCACCCAACCTCCCCACTCCACCCAACCTCCCCACTTCACCCAACCTCCCCACTTCACCCAACCTCCCCACTCCACCCAACCTACCCACTTCACCCAACCTCCCCACTCGATCCTACCTCCCCACTTAACCCAACCTCCGCACTCCATCCAACCTCCGAACTCCAACGAACCTCCGCACTCCACCCAACTTCTGTACTCCACCCAACTTCAGGACTCCACCCAAATTCCGCAATCCACCCAACCTCCGCACTCCACCCAACCTCCGCACTCCACCCAAATTCAGCACTCCACCCAACCTCCCCACTCCACCCAACCTCCCCACTCCACCCAACCTCCCAACTCCACCCAGCCTCGCCACTCCACCCAACTTCCCCACTGCCCCCAACCTCTCCACTGCACCCAACCTCCCCACTCCTCCCAACCTCCCCACTCCACCCAACCTCCCCACTTCACCCAACCTCCCCAATCCACCAAACCTCCCCACTCCACCCAACCTCCGCACTCCACTATACCTCCCACTCCACACAACCTCCCCACTGCACCCAACCTCCCCACTTCACCCAACCTCCCCACTCCATCCAACCTCCGAACTCCAAAGAACCTCCGCACTCCACCCAACTTCT
Organism: Oasisia sp. SBJ-2009; assembly: GCA_964017155.1. Taxonomy (NCBI): domain Eukaryota; kingdom Metazoa; phylum Annelida; class Polychaeta; order Sabellida; family Siboglinidae; genus Oasisia; species Oasisia sp. SBJ-2009. Next base: position 22,157,752 of record OZ024865.1, read on the forward strand.
GCACTCCACCCAACTTCAGGACTCCACCCAAATTCCGCAATCCACCCAACCTCCGCACTCCACCCAACCTCCGCACTCCACCCAAATTCCGCACTCCACCCAACCTCCCCAATCCACCCAACCTCCCCACTCCACCCAACCTCCCAACTCCACCCAGCCTCCCCACTCCACCCAACTTCCCCACTGCCCCCAACCTCTCCACTGCACCCAACCTCCCCACTCCTCCCAACCTCCCCACTCCACCCAACCTCCCCACTTCACCCAACCTCCCCAATCCACCAAACCTCCCCACTCCACCCAACCTCCGCACTCCACTATACCTCCCACTCCACACAACCTCCCCACTGCACCCAACCTCCTCACTCCACCCAACCTCCCCACTTCACCCAACCTCCTCACTCCATCCTACCTCCCCACTTCACCCAACCTCCGCACTCCATCCAACCTCAGAACTCCACCCAACCTCCGCACTCCACCCAACTTCCGCACTCCACCCAACTTCCGGACTCCACCCAAATTCCGCAATCCACCCAACCTCCGCACTCCATCCAACCTCCGCACTCCACCCAAGTTCCGCACTCCCCCCAACCTCCCCACTCCACCCAACCTCCCCACTCCACCCAGCCCCCCCACTCCACCCAACTTCCCCACTGCCCACAACCTCTCCACTGCACCCAACCTCCCAACTCCTCCCAACCTCCCCGCTCCACCCAACCTCCCCACTTCACCCAACCTCTCCAATCCACCAAACCTCCCCACTGCACCCAACCTCCGCACTCCACTATATTTCCCATTCCATACAACCTCCCCACTGCATCCAACCTCCCCACTTCACCCAACCTCCCCACTCCACCCAACCTCCCCACTTCACCCAACCTCCCCACTTCACCCAACCTCCCCACTTCACCCAACCTCCCCAATCCACCAAACCTGCCCACTCCACCCAACCTCCGCACTCCACTATACCTCCCACTCCACACAACCTCCCCACTGCACCCAACCTCCCCACTTCACCCAACCTCCCCACTCCACCCAACCTCCCCACTTCACTATACCTCCCAATCCACACAACCTCCCCACTGCACCCAACCTCCCCACTTCACTCAACCTCCCCACTCCACCCAACCTCCCCACTTCACCCAACCTCCCCACTTCACCCAACCTCCCCACTCCACCCAACCTCCCCACTTCACCCAACCTCCCCACTCCATCCTACCTCCCCACTTAACCCAACCTCCGCACTCCATCCAACCTCCGAACTCCAACGAACCTCCGCACTCCACCCAACTTCTGTACTCCACCCAACTTCAGGACTCCACCCAAATTCCGCAATCCACCCAACCTCCGCACTCCACCCAACCTCCGCACTCCACCCAAATTCAGCACTCCACCCAACCTCCCCACTCCACCCAACCTCCCCACTCCACCCAACCTCCCAACTCCACCCAGCCTCGCCACTCCACCCAACTTCCCCACTGCCCCCAACCTCTCCACTGCACCCAACCTCCCCACTCCTCCCAACCTCCCCACTCCACCCAACCTCCCCACTTCACCCAACCTCCCCAATCCACCAAACCTCCCCACTCCACACAACCTCCGCACTCCACTATACCTCCCACTCCACACAACCTCCCCACTGCACCCAACCTCCCCACTTCACCCAACCTCCCCACTCCATCCAACCTCCGAACTCCAAAGAACCTCCGCACTCCACCCAACTTCTGCACTCCACCCAACTTCAGGACTCCACCCAAATTCCGCAATCCACCCAACCTCCGCACTCCACCCAACCTCCGCACTCCACCCAAATTCCGCACTCCACCCAACCTCCCCACTCCACCCAACCTCCCCACTCCACCCAACATCCCAACTCCACCCAGCCTCCCCACTCCACGCAACTTCCCCACTGCCCTCAACCTCTCCACTGCACCCAACCTCCCCACTCCTCCCAACCTCCCCACTCCACCCAACCTCCCCACTTCACCCAACCTCCCCAATCCACCAAACCTCCCCACTCCACCCAACCTCCGCACTCCACTATACCTCCCACTCCACACAACCTCCCCACTGCACCCAACCTCCCCACTTCACCCAACCTCCCCACTTCACCCAACCTCCCCAATCCACCAAACCTCCCCACTCCACCCAACTTCCGCACTCCACTATACCTCCCAATCCACACAACCTCCCCACTGCACCCAACCTCCCCACTCCACACTACCTCCCCACTTCACCCAACCTCCCCACTCCAACCAACCTCCCCACTTCACCCAAGCTCCGCACTCCATCCAACCTCCGCACTCCACCCAACCTCCGCACTCCAACGAACTTCCGCACTCCACCCAACCTCAGCACTCCACCCAACTTCCGCACTCCATCAAACCTCCCCACTCCACCCAACCTCCCCACTTCACCCAACCTCCCCAATCCACCAAACCTCCCCACTCCACCCAAACTCCGCACTCCACTATACCTCACACACCTTCCAAACTCCCCACTGCACCCAACCTCCCCACTTCACCCAACCTCCTCACTCCATCCTACCTCCCCACTTCACCCAACCTCCGCACTCCATCCAACCTCCGAACTCCACCCAACCTCCGCACTCCACCCAACTTCCGCACTCCACCCAACTTCCGGACTCCACCCAAATTCCGCAATCCACCCAACCTCCGCACTCCATCCAACCTCCGCACTCCACCCAAGTTCCGCACTCCCCCCAACCTCCCCACTCCACCCAACCTCCCCACTCCACCCAACCTCCCCACTCCACCCAGCCCCCCCCCCACTCCACCCAACTTCCCCACTGCCCACAACCTCTCCACTGCACCCAACCTCCCCACTCCTCCCAACCTCCCCACTCCACCCAACCTCCCCACTTCACCCAACCTCCCCACTCCATCCTACCTCCCCACTTAACCCAACCTCCGCACTCCATCCAACCTCCGAACTCCAACGAACCTCCGCACTCCACCCAACTTCTGTACTCCACCCAACTTCAGGACTCCACCCAAATTCCGCAATCCACCCAACCTCCGCACTCCACCCAACCTCCGCACTCCACCCAAATTCAGCACTCCACCCAACCTCCCCACTCCACCCAACCTCCCCACTCCACCCAACCTCCCAACTCCACCCAGCCTCGCCACTCCACCCAACTTCCCCACTGCCCCCAACCTCTCCACTGCACCCAACCTCCCCACTCCTCCCAACCTCCCCACTCCACCCAACCTCCCCACTTCACCCAACCTCCCCAATCCACCAAACCTCCCCACTCCACCCAACCTCCGCACTCCACTATACCTCCCACTCCACACAACCTCCCCACTGCACCCAACCTCCCCACTTCACCCAACCTCCCCACTCCATCCAACCTCCGAACTCCAAAGAACCTCCGCACTCCACCCAACTTCTGCACTCCACCCAACTTCAGGACTCCACCCAAATTCCGCAATCCACCCAACCTCCGCACTCCACCCAACCTCCGCACTCCACCCAAATTCCGCACTCCACCCAACCTCCCCACTCCACCCAACCTCCCCACTCCACCCAACATCCCAACTCCACCCAGCCTCCCCACTCCACGCAACTTCCCCACTGCCCTCAACCTCTCCACTGCACCCAACCTCCCCACTCCTCCCAACCTCCCCACACCACCCAACCTCCCCACTTCACCCAACCTCCCCAATCCACCAAACCTCCCCACTCCACCCAACTTCCGCACTCCACTATACCTCCCAATCCACACAACCTCCCCACTGCACCCAACCTCCCCACTCCACACTACCTCCCCACTTCACCCAACCTCCCCACTCCAACCAACCTCCCCACTTCACCCAAGCTCCGCACTCCATCCAACCTCCGCACTCCACCCAACCTCCGCACTCCAACGAACTTCCGCACTCCACCCAACCTCAGCACTCCACCCAACTTCCGCACTCCATCAAACCTCCCCACTCCACCCAACCTCCCCACTTCACCCAACCTCCCCAATCCACCAAACCTCCCCACTCCACCCAAACTCCGCACTCCACTATACCTCACACTCCTTCCAAACTCCCCACTGCACCCAACCTCCCCACTTCACCCAACCTCCTCACTCCATCCTACCTCCCCACTTCACCCAACCTCCGCACTCCATCCAACCTCCGAACTCCACCCAACCTCCGCACTCCACCCAACTTCCGCACTCCACCCAACTTCCGGACTCCACCCAAATTCCGCAATCCACCCAACCTCCGCACTCCATCCAACCTCCGCACTCCACCCAAGTTCCGCACTCCCCCCAACCTCCCCACTCCACCCAACCTCCCCACTCCACCCAACCTCCCCACTCCACCCAGCCCCCCCCCACTCCACCCAACTTCCCCACTGCCCACAACCTCTCCACTGCACCCAACCTCCCAACTCCTCCCAACCTCCCCGCTCCACCCAACCTCCCCACTTCACCCAACCTCCCCAATCCACCAAACCTCCCCACTGCACCCAACCTCCGCACTCCACTATACTTCCCACTCAATACAACCTCCCCACTGCATCCAACCTCCCCACTTCACCCAACCTCCCCACGCCACCCAACCTCCCCACTTCACCCAACCTCCCCACTTCACCCAACCTCCCCAATCCACCAAACCTCCCCACTCCACCCAACCTCCGCACTCCACTATACCTCCCACTCCACACAACCTCCCCACTGCACCCAACCTCCCCACTTCACCCAACCTCCCCACTCCACCCAACCTCCCCACTTCACCTAACCTCCCCACTCCATCCTACCTCCCCACTTTACCCAACCTCCGCACTCCATCCAACCTCCGAACTCCACCCAACCTCCGCACTCCAACGAACTTCCGCACTCCACCCAACCTCCGCACTCCACCCAAATTCCGCAATCCACCCAACCTCCGCACTCCACCCAACCTCCGCACTCCACCCAAATTCCGCACTCCACCCAACCTCCCCACTCCACCCAACCTCCCACTGCACCCAACCTCCCAACTCCACCCAGCCTCCCCACTCCACCCAACTTCCCCACTGCCCCCAACCTCTCCACTGCACCCAACCTCCCCACTCCTCCCAACCTCCCCACTCCACCCAACCTCCCCACTTCACCCAACCTCCCCAATCCACCAAACCTCCCCACTCCACCCAACCTCCGCACTGCACTATACCTCCCACTCCACACAACCTCCCCACCGCACCCAACCTCCCCACTTCACTCAACCTCCCCACTCCACCCAACCTCCCCACTTCACCCAACCTCCCCACTTCACCCAACCTCCCCACTCCACCCAACCTCCCCACTTCACCCAACCTCCCCACTCCATCCTACCTCCCCACTTCACCCAACCTCCGCACTCCATCCAACCTCCGAACTCCAACGAACCTCCGCACTCCACCCAACTTCTGCACTCCACCCAACTTCAGGACTCCACCCAAATTCCGCAATCCACCCAACCTCCGCACTCCACCCAACCTCCGCACTCCACCCAAATTCAGCACTCCACCCAACCTCCCCACTCCACCCAACCTCCCCACTCCACCCAACCTCCCAACTCCACCCAGCCTCCCCACTCCACCCAACTTCCCCACTGCCCCCAACCTCTCCACTGCACCCAACCTCCCCACTCCTCCCAACCTCCCCACTCCACCCAACCTCCCCACTTCACCCAACCTCCCCAATCCACCAAACCTCCCCACTCCACCCAACCTCCGCACTCCACTATACCTCCCACTCCACACAACCTCCCCACTGCACCCAACCTCCCCACTTTACCCAACCTCCCCACTTCACCCAACCTCCCCAATCCACCAAACCTCCCCACTCCACCCAACTTCCTCACTCCACTATACCTCCCAATCCACACAACCTCCCCACTGCACCCAACCTCCCCACTCCACACTACCTCCCCACTTCACCCAACCTCCCCACTCCAACCAACCTCCCCACTTCACCCAAGCTCCGCACTCCATCCAACCTCCGCACTCCACCCAACCTCCGCACTCCAACGAACTTCCGCACTCCACCCAACCTCAGCACTCCACCCAACTTCCGCACTCCATCAAACCTCCCCACTCCACCCAACCTCCCCACTTCACCCAACCTCCCCAATCCACCAAACCTCCCCACTCCACCCAAACTCCGCACTCCACTATACCTCACACTCCTTCCAAACTCCCCACTGCACCCAACCTCCCCACTTCACCCAACCTCCTCACTCCATCCTACCTCCCCACTTCACCCAACCTCCGCACTCCATCCAACCTCCGAACTCCACCCAACCTCCGCACTCCACCCAACTTCCGCACTCCACCCAACTTCCGGACTCCACCCAAATTCCGCAATCCACCCAACCTCCGCACTCCATCCAACCTCCGCACTCCACCCAAGTTCCGCACTCCCCCCAACCTCCCCACTCCACCCAACCTCCCCACTCCACCCAACCTCCCCACTCCACCCAGCCCCCCCCCCACTCCACCCAACTTCCCCACTGCCCACAACCTCTCCACTGCACCCAACCTCCCAACTCCTCCCAACCTCCCCGCTCCACCCAACCTCCCCACTTCACCCAACCTCCCCAATCCACCAAACCTCCCCACTGCACCCAACCTCCGCACTCCACTATACTTCCCACTCAATACAACCTCCCCACTGCATCCAACCTCCCCACTTCACCCAACCTCCCCACGCCACCCAACCTCCCCACTTCACCCAACCTCCCCACTTCACCCAACCTCCCCAATCCACCAAACCTCCCCACTCCACCCAACCTCCGCACTCCACTATACCTCCCACTCCACACAACCTCCCCACTGCACCCAACCTCCCCACTTCACCCAACCTCCCCACTCCACCCAACCTCCCCACTTCACCTAACCTCCCCACTCCATCCTACCTCCCCACTTTACCCAACCTCCGCACTCCATCCAACCTCCGAACTCCACCCAACCTCCGCACTCCAACGAACTTCCGCACTCCACCCAACCTCCGCACTCCACCCAACTTCTGCACTCCACCCAACTTCTGGACTCCACCCAAATTCCGCAATCCACCCAACCTCCGCACTCCACCCAACCTCCGCACTCCACCCAAATTCCGCACTCCACCCAACCTCCCCACTCCACCCAACCTCCCACTGCACCCAACCTCCCAACTCCACCCAGCCTCCCCACTCCACCCAACTTCCCCACTGCCCCCAACCTCTCCACTGCACCCAACCTCCCCACTCCTCCCAACCTCCCCACTCCACCCAACCTCCCCACTTCACCCAACCTCCCCAATCCACCAAACCTCCCCACTCCACCCAACCTCCGCACTGCACTATACCTCCCACTCCACACAACCTCCCCACCGCACCCAACCTCCCCACTTCACTCAACCTCCCCACTCCACCCAACCTCCCCACTTCACCCAACCTCCCCACTTCACCCAACCTCCCCACTCCACCCAACCTCCCCACTTCACCCAACCTCCCCACTCCATCCTACCTCCCCACTTCACCCAACCTCCGCACTCCATCCAACCTCCGAACTCCAACGAACCTCCGCACTCCACCCAACTTCTGCACTCCACCCAACTTCAGGACTCCACCCAAATTCCGCAATCCACCCAACCTCCGCACTCCACCCAACCTCCGCACTCCACCCAAATTCAGCACTCCACCCAACCTCCCCACTCCACCCAACCTCCCCACTCCACCCAACCTCCCAACTCCACCCAGCCTCCCCACTCCACCCAACTTCCCCACTGCCCCCAACCTCTCCACTGCACCCAACCTCCCCACTCCTCCCAACCTCCCCACTCCACCCAACCTCCCCACTTCACCCAACCTCCCCAATCCACCAAACCTCCCCACTCCACCCAACCTCCGCACTCCACTATACCTCCCACTCCACACAACCTCCCCACTGCACCCAACCTCCCCACTTTACCCAACCTCCCCACTTCACCCAACCTCCCCAATCCACCAAACCTCCCCACTCCACCCAACTTCCTCACTCCACTATACCTCCCAATCCACACAACCTCCCCACTGCACCCAACCTCCCCACTCCACACTACCTCCCCACTTCACCCAACCTCCCCACTCCAACCAACCTCCCCACTTCACCCAAGCTCCGCACTCCATCCAACCTCCGCACTCCACCCAACCTCCGCACTCCAACGAACTTCCGCACTCCACCCAACCTCAGCACTCCACCCAACTTCCGCACTCCATCAAACCTCCCCACTCCACCCAACCTCCCCACTTCACCCAACCTCCCCAATCCACCAAACCTCCCCACTCCACCCAAACTCCGCACTCCACTATACCTCACACACCTTCCAAACTCCCCACTGCACCCAACCTCCCCACTTCACCCAACCTCCTCACTCCATCCTACCTCCCCACTTCACCCAACCTCCGCACTCCATCCAACCTCCGAACTCCACCCAACCTCCGCACTCCACCCAACTTCCGCACTCCACCCAACTTCCGGACTCCACCCAAATTCCGCAATCCACCCAACCTCCGCACTCCATCCAACCTCCGCACTCCACCCAAGTTCCGCACTCCCCCCAACCTCCCCACTCCACCCAACCTCCCCACTCCACCCAACCTCCCCACTCCACCCAACTTCCCCACTGCCCACAACCTCTCCACTGCACCCAACCTCCCCACTCCTCCCAACCTCCCCACTCCACCCAACCTCCCCACTTCACCCAACCTCCCCACTCCATCCTACCTCCCCACTTAACCCAACCTCCGCACTCCATCCAACCTCCGAACTCCAACGAACCTCCGCACTCCACCCAACTTCTGTACTCCACCCAACTTCAGGACTCCACCCAAATTCCGCAATCCACCCAACCTCCGCACTCCACCCAACCTCCGCACTCCACCCAAATTCAGCACTCCACCCAACCTCCCCACTCCACCCAACCTCCCCACTCCACCCAACCTCCCAACTCCACCCAGCCTCGCCACTCCACCCAACTTCCCCACTGCCCCCAACCTCTCCACTGCACCCAACCTCCCCACTCCTCCCAACCTCCCCACTCCACCCAACCTCCCCACTTCACCCAACCTCCCCAATCCACCAAACCTCCCCACTCCACCCAACCTCCGCACTCCACTATACCTCCCACTCCACACAACCTCCCCACTGCACCCAACCTCCCCACTTCACCCAACCTCCCCACTCCATCCAACCTCCGAACTCCAAAGAACCTCCGCACTCCACCCAACTTCTGCACTCCACCCAACTTCAGGACTCCACCCAAATTCCGCAATCCACCCAACCTCCGCACTCCACCCAACCTCCGCACTCCACCCAAATTCCGCACTCCACCCAACCTCCCCACTCCACCCAACCTCCCCACTCCACCCAACATCCCAACTCCACCCAGCCTCCCCACTCCACGCAACTTCCCCACTGCCCTCAACCTCTCCACTGCACCCAACCTCCCCACTCCTCCCAACCTCCCCACACCACCCAACCTCCCCACTTCACCCAACCTCCCCAATCCACCAAACCTCCCCACTCCACCCAACCTCCGCACTCCACTATACCTCCCACTCCACACAACCTCCCCACTGCACCCAACCTCCCCACTTCACCCAACCTCCCCACTTCACCCAACCTCCCCAATCCACCAAACCTCCCCACTCCACCCAACTTCCGCACTCCACTATACCTCCCAATCCACACAACCTCCCCACTGCACCCAACCTCCCCACTCCACACTACCTCCCCACTTCACCCAACCTCCCCACTCCAACCAACCTCCCCACTTCACCCAAGCTCCGCACTCCATCCAACCTCCGCACTCCACCCAACCTCCGCACTCCAACGAACTTCCGCACTCCACCCAACCTCAGCACTCCACCCAACTTCCGCACTCCATCAAACCTCCCCACTCCACCCAACCTCCCCACTTCACCCAACCTCCCCAATCCACCAAACCTCCCCACTCCACCCAAACTCCGCACTCCACTATACCTCACACTCCTTCCAAACTCCCCACTGCACCCAACCTCCCCACTTCACCCAACCTCCTCACTCCATCCTACCTCCCCACTTCACCCAACCTCCGCACTCCATCCAACCTCCGAACTCCACCCAACCTCCGCACTCCACCCAACTTCCGCACTCCACCCAACTTCCGGACTCCACCCAAATTCCGCAATCCACCCAACCTCCGCACTCCATCCAACCTCCGCACTCCACCCAAGTTCCGCACTCCCCCCAACCTCCCCACTCCACCCAACCTCCCCACTCCACCCAACCTCCCCACTCCACCCAGCCCCCCCCCACTCCACCCAACTTCCCCACTGCCCACAACCTCTCCACTGCACCCAACCTCCCAACTCCTCCCAACCTCCCCGCTCCACCCAACCTCCCCACTTCACCCAACCTCCCCAATCCACCAAACCTCCCCACTGCACCCAACCTCCGCACTCCACTATACTTCCCACTCAATACAACCTCCCCACTGCATCCAACCTCCCCACTTCACCCAACCTCCCCACTCCACCCAACCTCCCCACTTCACCCAACCTCCCCACTTCACCCAACCTCCCCAATCCACCAAACCTCCCCACTCCACCCAACCTCCGCACTCCACTATACCTCCCACTCCACACAACCTCCCCACTGCACCCAACCTCCCCACTTCACCCAACCTCCCCACTCCACCCAACCTCCCCACTTCACCTAACCTCCCCACTCCATCCTACCTCCCCACTTTACCCAACCTCCGCACTCCATCCAACCTCCGAACTCCACCCAACCTCCGCACTCCAACGAACTTCCGCACTCCACCCAACCTCCGCACTCCACCCAACTTCTGCACTCCACCCAACTTCTGGACTCCACCCAAATTCCGCAATCCACCCAACCTCCGCACTCCACCCAACCTCCGCACTCCACCCAAATTCCGCACTCCACCCAACCTCCCCACTCCACCCAACCTCCCACTGCACCCAACCTCCCAACTCCACCCAGCCTCCCCACTCCACCCAACTTCCCCACTGCCCCCAACCTCTCCACTGCACCCAACCTCCCCACTCCTCCCAACCTCCCCACTCCACCCAACCTCCCCACTTCACCCAACCTCCCCAATCCACCAAACCTCCCCACTCCACCCAACCTCCGCACTGCACTATACCTCCCACTCCACACAACCTCCCCACCGCACCCAACCTCCCCACTTCACTCAACCTCCCCACTCCACCCAACCTCCCCACTTCACCCAACCTCCCCACTTCACCCAACCTCCCCACTCCACCCAACCTCCCCACTTCACCCAACCTCCCCACTCCATCCTACCTCCCCACTTCACCCAACCTCCGCACTCCATCCAACCTCCGAACTCCAACGAACCTCCGCACTCCACCCAACTTCTGCACTCCACCCAACTTCAGGACTCCACCCAAATTCCGCAATCCACCCAACCTCCGCACTCCACCCAACCTCCGCACTCCACCCAAATTCAGCACTCCACCCAACCTCCCCACTCCACCCAACCTCCCCACTCCACCCAACCTCCCAACTCCACCCAGCCTCCCCACTCCACCCAACTTCCCCACTGCCCCCAACCTCTCCACTGCACCCAACCTCCCCACTCCTCCCAACCTCCCCACTCCACCCAACCTCCCCACTTCACCCAACCTCCCCAATCCACCAAACCTCCCCACTCCACCCAACCTCCGCACTCCACTATACCTCCCACTCCACACAACCTCCCCACTGCACCCAACCTCCCCACTTCACCCAACCTCCCCACTTCACCCAACCTCCCCAATCCACCAAACCTCCCCACTCCACCCAACTTCCTCACTCCACTATACCTCCCAATCCACACAACCTCCCCACTGCACCCAACCTCCCCACTCCACACTACCTCCCCACTTCACCCAACCTCCCCACTCCAACCAACCTCCCCACTTCACCCAAGCTCCGCACTCCATCCAACCTCCGCACTCCACCCAACCTCCGCACTCCAAAGAACTTCCGCACTCCACCCAACCTCCCCAATCCACCAAACCTCCCCACTGCACCCAACCTCCGCACTCCACTATACTTCCCACTCAATACAACCTCCCCACTGCATCCAACCTCCCCACTTCACCCAACCTCCCCACTCCACCCAACCTCCCCACTTCACCCAACCTCCCCACTTCACCCAACCTCCCCAATCCATCAAACCTCCCCTCTCCACCCAACCTCCGCACTCCACTATACCTCCCACTCCACACAACCTCCCCACTGCACCCAACCTCCCCACTTCACCCAACCTCCCCACTCCACCCAACCTCCCCACTTCACCTAACCTCCCCACTCCATCCTACCTCCCCACTTTACCCAACCTCCGCACTCCATCCAACCTCCGAACTCCACCCAACCTCCGCACTCCAACGAATTTCCGCACTCCACCCAACCTCCGCACTCCACCCAACTTCTGCACTCCATCCAACTTCTGGACTCCACCCAAATTCCGCAATCCACCCAACCTCCGCACTCCACCCAACCTCCGCACTCCACCCAAATTCCGCACTCCACCCAACCTCCCCACTCCACCCAACCTCCCCACTGCACCCAACCTCCCAACTCCACCCAGCCTCCCCACTCCACCCAACTTCCCCACTGCCCCCAACCTCTCCACTGCACCCAACCTCCCCACTCCTCCCAACCTCCCCACTCCACCCAACCTCCCCTCTTCACCCAACCTCCCCAATCCACCAAACCTCCCCACTCCACCCAACCTTCGCACTCCACTATACCTCCCACTCCACACAACCTCCCCACTGCACCCAACCTCCCCACTTCACTCAACCTCCCCACTCCACCCAACCTCCCCACTTCACCCAACCTCCCCACTTCACCCAACCTCCCCACTCCACCCAACCTCCCCACTTCACCCAACCTCCCCACTCCATCCTACCTCCCCACTTCACCCAACCTCCGCACTCCATCCAACCTCCGAACTCCAACGAACCTCCGCACTCCACCCAACTTCTGCCCTCCACCCAACTTCAGGACTCCACCCAAATTCCGCAATCCACCCAACCTCCGCACTCCACCCAACCTCCGCACTCCACCCAAATTCAGCACTCCACCCAACCTCCCCACTCCACCCAACCTCCCCACTCCACCCAACCTCCGAACTCCACCCAGCCTCCCCACTCCACCCAACTTCCCCACTGCCCCCAACCTCTCCAATGCACCCAACCTCCCCACTCCTCCCAACCTCCCCACTCCACCCAACCTCCCCACTTCACCCAACCTCCCCAATCCACCAAACCTCCCCACTCCACCCAACCTCCGCACTCCACTATACCTCCCACTCCACACAACCTCCCCACTGCACCGAACCTCCCCACTTCACCCAACCTCCCCACTCCACCCAACCCCCCCACTTCACCCAACCTCCCCACTTCACCCAACCTCCCCAATCTACCAAACCTCCCCACTCCACCCAACTTCCGCACTCCACTATACCTCCCAATCCACACAACCTCCCCACTGCACCCAACCTCCCCACTCAACACTACCTCCCCACTTCACCCAACCTCCCCACTCCAACCAACCTCCCCACTTGACCCAACCTCCGCACTCCATCCAACCTCCGCACTCCACCCAACCTCCTCACTCCAACGAACTTCCGCACTCCACCCAACCTCCGCACTCCACCCAACTTCCGCACTCCATCAAACCTCCCCACTCCTCCCAACCTCCCCACTTCACCCAACCTCCCCAATCCACCAAACCTCCCCACTCCACCCAAACTCCGCACTCCACTATACCTCACACTCCTTCCAAACTCCCCACTGCACCCAACCTCCCCACTTCACCCAACCTCCTCACTCCATCCTACCTCCCCACTTCACCAAACCTCCGCACTCCATCCAACCTCCGAACTCCACCCAACCTCCGCACTCCACCCAACTTCCGCACTCCACCCAACTTCCGGACTCCACCCAAATTCCGCAATCCACCCAACCTCCGCACTCCATCCAACCTCCGCACTCCACCCAAGTTCCGCACTCCCCCCAACCTCCCCACTCCACCCAACCTCCCCACTCCACCCAACCTCCCCACTCCACCCAGCCCCCCCCCACTCCACCCAACTTCCCCACTGCCCCCAACCTCTCCACTGCACCCAACCTCCCCACTCCTCCCAACCTCCCCGCTCCACCCAACCTCCCCACTTCACCCAACCTCCGCACTCCACTATACCTCCCACTCCACACAACCTCCCCACTGCACCCAACCTCCCCACTTCACCCAACCTCCCCACTCCACCCAACCTCCCCACTTCACCCAACCTCCCCACTCCATCCTACTTCCCCACTTCACCCAACCTCCGCACTCCATCCAACCTCCGAACTCCAACGAACCTCCGCACTCAACCCAACTTCTGCACTCCACCCAACTTCAGGACTCCACCCAAATTCCGCAATCCACCCAACCTCCGCACTCCACCCAACCTCCGCACTCCACCCAAAATCCGCACTCCACCCAACCTCCCCACTCCACCCAACCTCCCCACTCCACCCAACCTCCCAACTCCACCCAGCCTCCCCACTCCACCCAACTTCCCCACTGCCCCCAACCTCTCCACTGCACCCAACCTCCCCACTCCTCCCAACCTCCCCACTCCACCCAACCTCCCCACTTCACCCAACCTCCCCAATCCACCAAACCTCCCCACTCCACCCAACCTCCGCACTCCACTATACCTCCCACTCCACACAACCTCCCCACTGCACCCAACCTCCCCACTTCACCCAACCTCCCCACTCCACCCAACCCCCCCACTTCACCCAACCTCCCCACTTCACCCAACCTCCCCAATCCACCAAACCTCCCCACTCCACCCAACTTCCGCACTCCACTATACCTCCCAATCCACACAACCTCCCCACTGCACCCAACCTCCCCACTCCACACTACCTCCCCACTTCACCCAACCTCCCCACTGCACCCAACCTCCCCACTTCACCCAACCTCCCCACTCCACCCAACCCCCCCCACTTCACCCAACCTCCCCACTTCACCCAACCTCCCCAATCCACCAAACCTCCCCACTCCACCCAACTTCCGCACTCCACTATACCTCCCAATCCACACAACCTCCCCACTGCACCCAACCTCCCCACTCCACACTACCTCCCCACTTCACCCAACCTCCCCACTCCAACCAACCTCCCCACTTCACCCAACCTCCGCACTCCATCCAACCTCCGCACTCCACCCAACCTCCCCACTTCACCCAACCTCCCCAATCCACCAAACCTCCCCACTCCACCCAACCTCCGCACTGCACTATACCTCCCACTCCACACAACCTCCCCACCGCACCCAACCTCCCCACTTCACTCAACCTCCCCACTCCACCCAACCTCCCCACTTCACCCAACCTCCCCACTTCACCCAACCTCCCCACTCCACCCAACCTCCCCACTTCACCCAACCTCCCCACTCCATCCTACCTCCCCACTTCACCCAACCTCCGCACTCCATCCAACCTCCGAACTCCAACGAACCTCCGCACTCCACCCAACTTCTGCACTCCACCCAACTTCAGGACTCCACCCAAATTCCGCAATCCACCCAACCTCCGCACTCCACCCAACCTCCGCACTCCACCCAAATTCAGCACTCCACCCAACCTCCCCACTCCACCCAACCTCCCCACTCCACCCAACCTCCCAACTCCACCCAGCCTCCCCACTCCACCCAACTTCCCCACTGCCCCCAACCTCTCCACTGCACCCAACCTCCCCACTCCTCCCAACCTCCCCACTCCACCCAACCTCCCCACTTCACCCAACCTCCCCAATCCACCAAACCTCCCCACTCCACCCAACCTCCGCACTCCACTATACCTCCCACTCCACACAACCTCCCCACTGCACCCAACCTCCCCACTTCACCCAACCTCCCCACTCCATCCAACCTCCGAACTCCAAAGAACCTCCGCACTCCACCCAACTTCTGCACTCCACCCAACTTCAGGACTCCACCCAAATTTCGCAATCCACCCAACCTCCGCACTCCACCCAACCTCCGCACTCCACCCAAATTCCGCACTCCACCCAACCTCCCCACTCCAGCCAACCTCCCCACTCCACCCAACCTCCCAACTCCACACAGCCTCCCCACTCCACCCAACTTCCCCACTGCCCCCAACCTCTCCACTGCACCCAACCTCCCCACTCCTCCCAACCTCCCCACTCCACCCAACCTCCCCACTTCACCCAACCTCCCCAATCCACCAAACCTCCCCACTCCACCCAACCTCCGCACTCCACTATACCTCCCACTCCACACAACCTCCCCACTGCACCCAACCTCCCCACTTCACCCAACCTCCCCACTTCACCCAACCTCCCCAATCCACCAAACCTCCCCACTCCACCCAACTTCCTCACTCCACTATACCTCCCAATCCACACAACCTCCCCACTGCACCCAACCTCCCCACTCCACACTACCTCCCCACTTCACCCAACCTCCCCACTCCAACCAACCTCCCCACTTCACCCAAGCTCCGCACTCCATCCAACCTCCGCACTCCACCCAACCTCCGCACTCCAAAGAACTTCCGCACTCCACCCAACCTCCCCAATCCACCAAACCTCCCCACTGCACCCAACCTCCGCACTCCACTATACTTCCCACTCAATACAACCTCCCCACTGCATCCAACCTCCCCACTTCACCCAACCTCCCCACTCCACCCAACCTCCCCACTTCACCCAACCTCCCCACTTCACCCAACCTCCCCAATCCATCAAACCTCCCCTCTCCACCCAACCTCCGCACTCCACTATACCTCCCACTCCACACAACCTCCCCACTGCACCCAACCTCCCCACTTCACCCAACCTCCCCACTCCACCCAACCTCCCCACTTCACCTAACCTCCCCACTGCATCCTACCTCCCCACTTTACCCAACCTCCGCACTCCATCCAACCTCCGAACTCCACCCAACCTCCGCACTCCAACGAATTTCCGCACTCCACCCAACCTCCGCACTCCACCCAACTTCTGCACTCCATCCAACTTCTGGACTCCACCCAAATTCCGCAATCCACCCAACCTCCGCACTCCACCCAACCTCCGCACTCCACCCAAATTCCGCACTCCACCCAACCTCCCCACTCCACCCAACCTCCCCACTGCACCCAACCTCCCAACTCCACCCAGCCTCCCCACTCCACCCAACTTCCCCACTGCCCCCAACCTCTCCACTGCACCCAACCTCCCCACTCCTCCCAACCTCCCCACTCCACCCAACCTCCCCTCTTCACCCAACCTCCCCAATCCACCAAACCTCCCCACTCCACCCAACCTTCGCACTCCACTATACCTCCCACTCCACACAACCTCCCCACTGCACCCAACCTCCCCACTTCACTCAACCTCCCCACTCCACCCAACCTCCCCACTTCACCCAACCTCCCCACTTCACCCAACCTCCCCACTCCACCCAACCTCCCCACTTCACCCAACCTCCCCACTCCATCCTACCTCCCCACTTCACCCAACCTCCGCACTCCATCCAACCTCCGAACTCCAACGAACCTCCGCACTCCACCCAACTTCTGCCCTCCACCCAACTTCAGGACTCCACCCAAATTCCGCAATCCACCCAACCTCCGCACTCCACCCAACCTCCGCACTCCACCCAAATTCAGCACTCCACCCAACCTCCCCACTCCACCCAACCTCCCCACTCCACCCAACCTCCGAACTCCACCCAGCCTCCCCACTCCACCCAACTTCCCCACTGCCCCCAACCTCTCCAATGCACCCAACCTCCCCACTCCTCCCAACCTCCCCACTCCACCCAACCTCCCCACTTCACCCAACCTCCCCAATCCACCAAACCTCCCCACTCCACCCAACCTCCGCACTCCACTATACCTCCCACTCCACACAACCTCCCCACTGCACCGAACCTCCCCACTTCACCCAACCTCCCCACTCCACCCAACCCCCCCACTTCACCCAACCTCCCCACTTCACCCAACCTCCCCAATCTACCAAACCTCCCCACTCCACCCAACTTCCGCACTCCACTATACCTCCCAATCCACACAACCTCCCCACTGCACCCAACCTCCCCACTCAACACTACCTCCCCACTTCACCCAACCTCCCCACTCCAACCAACCTCCCCACTTCACCCAACCTCCGCACTCCATCCAACCTCCGCACTCCACCCAACCTCCTCACTCCAACGAACTTCCGCACTCCACCCAACCTCCCCACTTCACCCAACCTCCCCAATCCACCAAACCTCCCCACTCCACCCAACCTCCGCACTCCACTATACCTCCCAATCCACACAACCTCCCCACTGCACCCAACCTCCCCACTTCACCCAACCTCCCCACTCCACCCAACCCCCCCACTTCACCCAACCTCCCCACTTCACCCAACCTCCCCAATCCACCAAACCTCCCCACTCCACCCAACTTCCGCACTCCACTATACCTCCCAATCCACACAACCTCCCCACTGCACCCAACCTCCCCACTCCACACTACCTCCCCACTTCACCCAACCTCCCCACTCCAACCAACCTCCCTACTTCACCCAACCTCCGCACTCCATCCAACCTCCGCACTCCACCCAACCTCCGCACTCCAACGAACTTCCGCACTCCACCCAACCTCCGCACTTCACCCAACCTCCCCAATCCACCAAACCTCCCCACTCCACCCAAACTCCGCACTCCCCTATACCTCACACTCCTTCCAAACTCCCCACTGCACCCAACCTCCCCACTTCACCCAACCTCCTCACTCCATCCTACCTCCCCACTTCACCCAACCTCCGCACTCCATCCCACCTCCGAACTCCACCCAACCTCCGCACTCCACCCAACTTCCGCACTCCACCCAACTTCCGCACTCCACCCAAATTCCGCAATCCACCCAACCTCCGCACTCCATCCAACCTCCGCACTCCACCCAAGTTCCGCACTCCCCCCAACCTCCCCACTCCACCCAACCTCCCCACTCCACCCAACCTCCCCACTCCACCCAGCCCCCCCCCACTCCACCCAACTTCCCCACTGCCCTCAACCTCTCCACTGCACCCAACCTCCCCACTCCTCCCAACCTCCCCACTCCACCCAACCTCCCCACTTCACCCAACCTCCCCAATCCACCAAACCTCCCCACTCCACCCAACCTCCGCACTCCACTATACCTCCCACTCCACACAACCTCCCCACTGCACCCAACCTCCCCACTTCACCCAACCTCCCCACTTCACCCAACCTCCCCAATCCACCAAACCTCCCCACTCCACCCAACTTCCGCACTCCACTATACCTCCCAATCCACACAACCTCCCCACTGCACCCAACCTCCCCACTCCACACTACCTCCCCACTTCACCCAACCTCCCCACTCCAACCAACCTCCCCACTTCACCCAAGCTCCGCACTCCATCCAACCTCCGCACTCCACCCAACCTCCGCACTCCAACGAACTTCCGCACTCCACCCAACCTCAGCACTCCACCCAACTTCCGCACTCCATCAAACCTCCCCACTCCACCCAACCTCCCCACTTCACCCAACCTCCCCAATCCACCAAACCTCCCCACTCCACCCAAACTCCGCACTCCACTATACCTCACACTCCTTCCAAACTCCCCACTGCACCCAACCTCCCCACTTCACCCAACCTCCTCACTCCATCCTACCTCCCCACTTCACCCAACCTCCGCACTCCATCCAACCTCCCCACTCCACCCAACCTCCCCACTCCACCCAACCTCCCAACTCCACCCAGCCTCCCCACTCCACCCAACTTCCCCACTGCCCCCAACCTCTCCACTGCACCCAACCTCCCCACTCCTCCCAACCTCCCCACTCCACCCAACCTCCCCACTTCACCCAACCTCCCCAATCCACCAAACCTCCCCAATCCACCCAACCTCCGCACTCCACTATACCTCCCACTCCACACAACCTCCCCACTGCACCCAACCTCCCCACTTCACCCAACCTCCCCACTCCACCCAACCCCCCCACTTCACCCAACCTCCCCACTTCACCCAACCTCCCCAATCCACCAAACCTCCCCACTCCACCCAACTTCCGCACTCCACTATACCTCCCAATCCACACAACCTCCCCACTGCACCCAACCTCCCCACTCCACACTACCTCCCCACTTCACCCAACCTCCCCACTCCAACCAACCTCCCCACTTCACCCAAGCTCCGCACTCCATCCAACCTCCGCACTCCACCCAACCTCCGCACTCCAACGAACTTCCGCACTCCACCCAACCTCAGCACTCCACCCAACTTCCGCACTCCATCAAACCTCCCCACTCCACCCAACCTCCCCACTTCACCCAACCTCCCCAATCCACCAAACCTCCCCACTCCACCCAAACTCCGCACTCCACTATACCTCACACTCCTTCCAAACTCCCCACTGCACCCAACCTCCCCACTTCACCCAACCTCCTCACTCCATCCTACCTCCCCACTTCACCCAACCTCCGCACTCCATCCAACCTCCGAACTCCACCCAACCTCCGCACTCCACCCAACTTCCGCACTCCACCCAACTTCCGGACTCCACCCAAATTCCGCAATCCACCCAACCTCCGCACTCCATCCAACCTCCGCACTCCACCCAAGTTCCGCACTCCCCCCAACCTCCCCACTCCACCCAACCTCCCCACTCCACCCAACCTCCCCACTCCACCCAGCCCCCCCCCACTCCACCCAACTTCCCCACTGCCCACAACCTCTCCACTGCACCCAACCTCCCAACTCCTCCCAACCTCCCCGCTCCACCCAACCTCCCCACTTCACCCAACCTCCCCAATCCACCAAACCTCCCCACTGCACCCAACCTCCGCACTCCACTATACTTCCCACTCAATACAACCTCCCCACTGCATCCAACCTCCCCACTTCACCCAACCTCCCCACTCCACCCAACCTCCCCACTTCACCCAACCTCCCCACTTCACCCAACCTCCCCAATCCACCAAACCTCCCCACTCCACCCAACCTCCGCACTCCACTATACCTCCCACTCCACACAACCTCCCCACTGCACCCAACCTCCCCACTTCACCCAACCTCCCCACTCCACCCAACCTCCCCACTTCACCTAACCTCCCCACTCCATCCTACCTCCCCACTTTACCCAACCTCCGCACTCCATCCAACCTCCGAACTCCACCCAACCTCCGCACTCCAACGAACTTCCGCACTCCACCCAACCTCCGCACTCCACCCAACTTCTGCACTCCACCCAACTTCTGGACTCCACCCAACTTCTGCACTCCACCCAAATTCCGCAATCCACCCAACCTCCGCACTCCACCCAACCTCCGCACTCCACCCAAATTCCGCACTCCACCCAACCTCCCCACTCCACCCAACCTCCCACTGCACCCAACCTCCCAACTCCACCCAGCCTCCCCACTCCACCCAACTTCCCCACTGCCCCCAACCTCTCCACTGCACCCAACCTCCCCACTCCTCCCAACCTCCCCACTCCACCCAACCTCCCCACTTCACCCAACCTCCCCAATCCACCAAACCTCCCCACTCCACCCAACCTCCGCACTGCACTATACCTCCCACTCCACACAACCTCCCCACCGCACCCAACCTCCCCACTTCACTCAACCTCCCCACTCCACCCAACCTCCCCACTTCACCCAACCTCCCCACTTCACCCAACCTCCCCACTCCACCCAACCTCCCCACTTCACCCAACCTCCCCACTCCATCCTACCTCCCCACTTCACCCAACCTCCGCACTCCATCCAACCTCCGAACTCCAACGAACCTCCGCACTCCACCCAACTTCTGCACTCCACCCAACTTCAGGACTCCACCCAAATTCCGCAATCCACCCAACCTCCGCACTCCACCCAACCTCCGCACTCCACCCAAATTCAGCACTCCACCCAACCTCCCCACTCCACCCAACCTCCCCACTCCACCCAACCTCCCAACTCCACCCAGCCTCCCCACTCCACCCAACTTCCCCACTGCCCCCAACCTCTCCACTGCACCCAACCTCCCCACTCCTCCCAACCTCCCCACTCCACCCAACCTCCCCACTTCACCCAACCTCCCCAATCCACCAAACCTCCCCACTCCACCCAACCTCCGCACTCCACTATACCTCCCACTCCACACAACCTCCCCACTGCACCCAACCTCCCCACTTCACCCAACCTCCCCACTCCATCCAACCTCCGAACTCCAAAGAACCTCCGCACTCCACCCAACTTCTGCACTCCACCCAACTTCAGGACTCCACCCAAATTTCGCAATCCACCCAACCTCCGCACTCCACCCAACCTCCGCACTCCACCCAAATTCCGCACTCCACCCAACCTCCCCACTCCAGCCAACCTCCCCACTCCACCCAACCTCCCAACTCCACACAGCCTCCCCACTCCACCCAACTTCCCCACTGCCCCCAACCTCTCCACTGCACCCAACCTCCCCACTCCTCCCAACCTCCCCACTCCACCCAACCTCCCCACTTCACCCAACCTCCCCAATCCACCAAACCTCCCCACTCCACCCAACCTCCGCACTCCACTATACCTCCCACTCCACACAACCTCCCCACTGCACCCAACCTCCCCACTTCACCCAACCTCCCCACTTCACCCAACCTCCCCAATCCACCAAACCTCCCCACTCCACCCAACTTCCTCACTCCACTATACCTCCCAATCCACACAACCTCCCCACTGCACCCAACCTCCCCACTCCACACTACCTCCCCACTTCACCCAACCTCCCCACTCCAACCAACCTCCCCACTTCACCCAAGCTCCGCACTCCATCCAACCTCCGCACTCCACCCAACCTCCGCACTCCAAAGAACTTCCGCACTCCACCCAACCTCCCCAATCCACCAAACCTCCCCACTGCACCCAACCTCCGCACTCCACTATACTTCCCACTCAATACAACCTCCCCACTGCACCCAACCTCCCCACTTCACCCAACCTCCCCACTCCACCCAACCTCCCCACTTCACCTAACCTCCCCACTCCATCCTACCTCCCCACTTTACCCAACCTCCGCACTCCATCCAACCTCCGAACTCCACCCAACCTCCGCACTCCAACGAACTTCCGCACTCCACCCAACCTCCGCACTCCACCCAACTTCTGCACTCCACCCAACTTCTGGACTCCACCCAAATTCCGCAATCCACCCAACCTCCGCACTCCACCCAACCTCCGCACTCCACCCAAATTCCGCACTCCACCCAACCTCCCCACTCCACCCAACCTCCCACTGCACCCAACCTCCCAACTCCACCCAGCCTCCCCACTCCACCCAACTTCCCCACTGCCCCCAACCTCTCCACTGCACCCAACCTCCCCACTCCTCCCAACCTCCCCACTCCACCCAACCTCCCCACTTCACCCAACCTCCCCAATCCACCAAACCTCCCCACTCCACCCAACCTCCGCACTGCACTATACCTCCCACTCCACACAACCTCCCCACCGCACCCAACCTCCCCACTTCACTCAACCTCCCCACTCCACCCAACCTCCCCACTTCACCCAACCTCCCCACTTCACCCAACCTCCCCACTCCACCCAACCTCCCCACTTCACCCAACCTCCCCACTCCATCCTACCTCCCCACTTCACCCAACCTCCGCACTCCATCCAACCTCCGAACTCCAACGAACCTCCGCACTCCACCCAACTTCTGCACTCCACCCAACTTCAGGACTCCACCCAAATTCCGCAATCCACCCAACCTCCGCACTCCACCCAACCTCCGCACTCCACCCAAATTCAGCACTCCACCCAACCTCCCCACTCCACCCAACCTCCCCACTCCACCCAACCTCCCAACTCCACCCAGCCTCCCCACTCCACCCAACTTCCCCACTGCCCCCAACCTCTCCACTGCACCCAACCTCCCCACTCCTCCCAACCTCCCCACTCCACCCAACCTCCCCACTTCACCCAACCTCCCCAATCCACCAAACCTCCCCACTCCACCCAACCTCCGCACTCCACTATACCTCCCACTCCACACAACCTCCCCACTGCACCCAACCTCCCCACTTCACCCAACCTCCCCACTCCATCCAACCTCCGAACTCCAAAGAACCTCCGCACTCCACCCAACTTCTGCACTCCACCCAACTTCAGGACTCCACCCAAATTTCGCAATCCACCCAACCTCCGCACTCCACCCAACCTCCGCACTCCACCCAAATTCCGCACTCCACCCAACCTCCCCACTCCAGCCAACCTCCCCACTCCACCCAACCTCCCAACTCCACACAGCCTCCCCACTCCACCCAACTTCCCCACTGCCCCCAACCTCTCCACTGCACCCAACCTCCCCACTCCTCCCAACCTCCCCACTCCACCCAACCTCCCCACTTCACCCAACCTCCCCAATCCACCAAACCTCCCCACTCCACCCAACCTCCGCACTCCACTATACCTCCCACTCCACACAACCTCCCCACTGCACCCAACCTCCCCACTTCACCCAACCTCCCCACTTCACCCAACCTCCCCAATCCACCAAACCTCCCCACTCCACCCAACTTCCTCACTCCACTATACCTCCCAATCCACACAACCTCCCCACTGCACCCAACCTCCCCACTCCACACTACCTCCCCACTTCACCCAACCTCCCCACTCCAACCAACCTCCCCACTTCACCCAAGCTCCGCACTCCATCCAACCTCCGCACTCCACCCAACCTCCGCACTCCAAGGCACTTCCGCACTCCACCCAACCTCCCCAATCCACCAAACCTCCCCACTGCACCCAACCTCCGCACTCCACTATACTTCCCACTCAATACAACCTCCCCACTGCATCCAACCTCCCCACTTCACCCAACCTCCCCACTCCACCCAACCTCCCCACTTCACCCAACCTCCCCACTTCACCCAACCTCCCCAATCCATCAAACCTCCCCTCTCCACCCAACCTCCGCACTCCACTATACCTCCCACTCCACACAACCTCCCCACTGCACCCAACCTCCCCACTTCACCCAACCTCCCCACTCCACCCAACCTCCCCACTTCACCTAACCTCCCCACTCCATCCTACCTCCCCACTTTACCCAACCTCCGCACTCCATCCAACCTCCGAACTCCACCCAACCTCCGCACTCCAACGAATTTCCGCACTCCACCCAACCTCCGCACTCCACCCAACTTCTGCACTCCATCCAACTTCTGGACTCCACCCAAATTCCGCAATCCACCCAACCTCCGCACTCCACCCAACCTCCGCACTCCACCCAAATTCCGCACTCCACCCAACCTCCCCACTCCACCCAACCTCCCCACTGCACCCAACCTCCCAACTCCACCCAGCCTCCCCACTCCACCCAACTTCCCCACTGCCCCCAACCTCTCCACTGCACCCAACCTCCCCACTCCTCCCAACCTCCCCACTCCACCCAACCTCCCCTCTTCACCCAACCTCCCCAATCCACCAAACCTCCCCACTCCACCCAACCTTCGCACTCCACTATACCTCCCACTCCACACAACCTCCCCACTGCACCCAACCTCCCCACTTCACTCAACCTCCCCACTCCACCCAACCTCCCCACTTCACCCAACCTCCCCACTTCACCCAACCTCCCCACTCCACCCAACCTCCCCACTTCACCCAACCTCCCCACTCCATCCTACCTCCCCACTTCACCCAACCTCCGCACTCCATCCAACCTCCGAACTCCAACGAACCTCCGCACTCCACCCAACTTCTGCCCTCCACCCAACTTCAGGACTCCACCCAAATTCCGCAATCCACCCAACCTCCGCACTCCACCCAACCTCCGCACTCCACCCAAATTCAGCACTCCACCCAACCTCCCCACTCCACCCAACCTCCCCACTCCACCCAACCTCCGAACTCCACCCAGCCTCCCCACTCCACCCAACTTCCCCACTGCCCCCAACCTCTCCAATGCACCCAACCTCCCCACTCCTCCCAACCTCCCCACTCCACCCAACCTCCCCACTTCACCCAACCTCCCCAATCCACCAAGCCTCCCCACTCCACCCAACCTCCGCACTCCACTATACCTCCCACTCCACACAACCTCCCCACTGCACCGAACCTCCCCACTTCACCCAACCTCCCCACTCCACCCAACCCCCCCACTTCACCCAACCTCCCCACTTCACCCAACCTCCCCAATCTACCAAACCTCCCCACTCCACCCAACTTCCGCACTCCACTATACCT
The DNA here is from genome assembly GCA_964017155.1 of Oasisia sp. SBJ-2009. Classification (NCBI taxonomy): domain Eukaryota; kingdom Metazoa; phylum Annelida; class Polychaeta; order Sabellida; family Siboglinidae; genus Oasisia; species Oasisia sp. SBJ-2009. The sequence goes on from OZ024865.1 coordinate 22,184,021, forward strand.
CCCAATCCACACAACCTCCCCACTGCACCCAACCTCCCCACTCAACACTACCTCCCCACTTCACCCAACCTCCCCACTCCAACCAACCTCCCCACTTCACCCAACCTCCGCACTCCATCCAACCTCCGCACTCCACCCAACCTCCTCACTCCAACGAACTTCCGCACTCCACCCAACCTCCGCACTCCACCCAACTTCCGCACTCCACCCAACCTCCGCACTCCACTATACCTCCCACTCCACACAACCTCCCCACTGCACCCAACCTCCCCACTTCACCCAACCTCCCCACTCCATCCAACCTCCGAACTCCAAAGAACCTCCGCACTCCACCCAACTTCTGCACTCCACCCAACTTCAGGACTCCACCCAAATTTCGCAATCCACCCAACCTCCGCACTCCACCCAACCTCCGCACTCCACCCAAATTCCGCACTCCACCCAACCTCCCCACTGCAGCCAACCTCCCCACTCCACCCAACCTCCCAACTCCACACAGCCTCCCCACTCCACCCAACTTCCCCACTGCCCCCAACCTCTCCACTGCACCCAACCTCCCCACTCCTCCCAACCTCCCCACTCCACCCAACCTCCCCACTTCACCCAACCTCCCCAATCCACCAAACCTCCCCACTCCACCCAACCTCCGCACTCCACTATACCTCCCACTCCACACAACCTCCCCACTGCACCCAACCTCCCCACTTCACCCAACCTCCCCACTTCACCCAACCTCCCCAATCCACCAAACCTCCCCACTCCACCCAACTTCCTCACTCCACTATACCTCCCAATCCACACAACCTCCCCACTGCACCCAACCTCCCCACTCCACACTACCTCCCCACTTCACCCAACCTCCCCACTCCAACCAACCTCCCCACTTCACCCAAGCTCCGCACTCCATCCAACCTCCGCACTCCACCCAACCTCCGCACTCCAAAGAACTTCCGCACTCCACCCAACCTCCCCAATCCACCAAACCTCCCCACTGCACCCAACCTCCGCACTCCACTATACTTCCCACTCAATACAACCTCCCCACTGCATCCAACCTCCCCACTTCACCCAACCTCCCCACTCCACCCAACCTCCCCACTTCACCCAACCTCCCCACTTCACCCAACCTCCCCAATCCATCAAACCTCCCCTCTCCACCCAACCTCCGCACTCCACTATACCTCCCACTCCACACAACCTCCCCACTGCACCCAACCTCCCCACTTCACCCAACCTCCCCACTCCACCCAACCTCCCCACTTCACCTAACCTCCCCACTCCATCCTACCTCCCCACTTTACCCAACCTCCGCACTCCATCCAACCTCCGAACTCCACCCAACCTCCGCACTCCAACGAATTTCCGCACTCCACCCAACCTCCGCACTCCACCCAACTTCTGCACTCCATCCAACTTCTGGACTCCACCCAAATTCCGCAATCCACCCAACCTCCGCACTCCACCCAACCTCCGCACTCCACCCAAATTCCGCACTCCACCCAACCTCCCCACTCCACCCAACCTCCCCACTGCACCCAACCTCCCAACTCCACCCAGCCTCCCCACTCCACCCAACTTCCCCACTGCCCCCAACCTCTCCACTGCACCCAACCTCCCCACTCCTCCCAACCTCCCCACTCCACCCAACCTCCCCTCTTCACCCAACCTCCCCAATCCACCAAACCTCCCCACTCCACCCAACCTTCGCACTCCACTATACCTCCCACTCCACACAACCTCCCCACTGCACCCAACCTCCCCACTTCACTCAACCTCCCCACTCCACCCAACCTCCCCACTTCACCCAACCTCCCCACTTCACCCAACCTCCCCACTCCACCCAACCTCCCCACTTCACCCAACCTCCCCACTCCATCCTACCTCCCCACTTCACCCAACCTCCGCACTCCATCCAACCTCCGAACTCCAACGAACCTCCGCACTCCACCCAACTTCTGCCCTCCACCCAACTTCAGGACTCCACCCAAATTCCGCAATCCACCCAACCTCCGCACTCCACCCAACCTCCGCACTCCACCCAAATTCAGCACTCCACCCAACCTCCCCACTCCACCCAACCTCCCCACTCCACCCAACCTCCGAACTCCACCCAGCCTCCCCACTCCACCCAACTTCCCCACTGCCCCCAACCTCTCCAATGCACCCAACATCCCCACTCCTCCCAACCTCCCCACTCCACCCAACCTCCCCACTTCACCCAACCTCCCCAATCCACCAAACCTCCCCACTCCACCCAACCTCCGCACTCCACTATACCTCCCACTCCACACAACCTCCCCACTGCACCGAACCTCCCCACTTCACCCAACCTCCCCACTCCACCCAACCCCCCCACTTCACCCAACCTCCCCACTTCACCCAACCTCCCCAATCTACCAAACCTCCCCACTCCACCCAACTTCCGCACTCCACTATACCTCCCAATCCACACAACCTCCCCACTGCACCCAACCTCCCCACTCAACACTACCTCCCCACTTCACCCAACCTCCCCACTCCAACCAACCTCCCCACTTCACCCAACCTCCGCACTCCATCCAACCTCCGCACTCCACCCAACCTCCTCACTCCAACGAACTTCCGCACTCCACCCAACCTCCGCACTCCACCCAACTTCCGCACTCCATCAAACCTCCCCACTCCTCCCAACCTCCCCACTTCACCCAACCTCCCCAATCCACCAAACCTCCCCACTCCACCCAAACTCCGCACTCCACTATACCTCACACTCCTTCCAAACTCCCCACTGCACCCAACCTCCCCACTTCACCCAACCTCCTCACTCCATCCTACCTCCCCACTTCACCAAACCTCCGCACTCCATCCAACCTCCGAACTCCACCCAACCTCCGCACTCCACCCAACTTCCGCACTCCACCCAACTTCCGGACTCCACCCAAATTCCGCAATCCACCCAACCTCCGCACTCCATCCAACCTCCGCACTCCACTATACCTCCCACTCCACACAACCTCCCCACTGCACCCAACCTCCCCACTTCACCCAACCTCCCCACTTCACCCAACCTCCCCAATCCACCAAACCTCCCCACTCCACCCAACTTCCTCACTCCACTATACCTCCCAATCCACACAACCTCCCCACTGCACCCAACCTCCCCACTCCACACTACCTCCCCACTTCACCCAACCTCCCCACTCCAACCAACCTCCCCACTTCACCCAAGCTCCGCACTCCATCCAACCTCCGCACTCCACCCAACCTCCGCACTCCAAAGAACTTCCGCACTCCACCCAACCTCCCCAATCCACCAAACCTCCCCACTGCACCCAACCTCCGCACTCCACTATACTTCCCACTCAATACAACCTCCCCACTGCATCCAACCTCCCCACTTCACCCAACCTCCCCACTCCACCCAACCTCCCCACTTCACCCAACCTCCCCACTTCACCCAACCTCCCCAATCCATCAAACCTCCCCTCTCCACCCAACCTCCACACTCCACTATACCTCCCACTCCACACAACCTCCCCACTGCACCCAACCTCCCCACTTCACCCAACCTCCCCACTCCACCCAACCTCCCCACTTCACCTAACCTCCCCACTCCATCCTACCTCCCCACTTTACCCAACCTCCGCACTCCATCCAACCTCCGAACTCCACCCAACCTCCGCACTCCAACGAACTTCCGCACTCCACCCAACCTCCGCACTCCACCCAACTTCTGCACTCCACCCAACTTCTGGACTCCACCCAAATTCCGCAATCCACCCAACCTCCGCACTCCACCCAACCTCCGCACTCCACCCAAATTCCGCACTCCACCCAACCTCCCCACTCCACCCAACCTCCCACTGCACCCAACCTCCCAACTCCACCCAGCCTCCCCACTCCACCCAACTTCCCCACTGCCCCCAACCTCTCCACTGCACCCAACCTCCCCACTCCTCCCAACCTCCCCACTCCACCCAACCTCCCCACTTCACCCAACCTCCCCAATCCACCAAACCTCCCCACTCCACCCAACCTCCGCACTGCACTATACCTCCCACTCCACACAACCTCCCCACCGCACCCAACCTCCCCACTTCACTCAACCTCCCCACTCCACCCAACCTCCCCACTTCACCCAACCTCCCCACTTCACCCAACCTCCCCACTCCACCCAACCTCCCCACTTCACCCAACCTCCCCACTCCATCCTACCTCCCCACTTCACCCAACCTCCGCACTCCATCCAACCTCCGAACTCCAACGAACCTCCGCACTCCACCCAACTTCTGCACTCCACCCAACTTCAGGACTCCACCCAAATTCCGCAATCCACCCAACCTCCGCACTCCACCCAACCTCCGCACTCCACCCAAATTCCGCACTCCACCCAACCTCCCCACTCCAGCCAACCTCCCCACTCCACCCAACCTCCCAACTCCACACAGCCTCCCCACTCCACCCAACTTCCCCACTGCCCCCAACCTCTCCACTGCACCCAACCTCCCCACTCCTCCCAACCTCCCCACTCCACCCAACCTCCCCACTTCACCCAACCTCCCCAATCCACCAAACCTCCCCACTCCACCCAACCTCCGCACTCCACTATACCTCCCACTCCACACAACCTCCCCACTGCACCCAACCTCCCCACTTCACCCAACCTCCCCACTTCACCCAACCTCCCCAATCCACCAAACCTCCCCACTCCACCCAACTTCCTCACTCCACTATACCTCCCAATCCACACAACCTCCCCACTGCACCCAACCTCCCCACTCCACACTACCTCCCCACTTCACCCAACCTCCCCACTCCAACCAACCTCCCCACTTCACCCAAGCTCCGCACTCCATCCAACCTCCGCACTCCACCCAACCTCCGCACTCCAAAGAACTTCCGCACTCCACCCAACCTCCCCAATCCACCAAACCTCCCCACTGCACCCAACCTCCGCACTCCACTATACTTCCCACTCAATACAACCTCCCCACTGCATCCAACCTCCCCACTTCACCCAACCTCCCCACTCCACCCAACCTCCCCACTTCACCCAACCTCCCCACTTCACCCAACCTCCCCAATCCATCAAACCTCCCCTCTCCACCCAACCTCCGCACTCCACTATACCTCCCACTCCACACAACCTCCCCACTGCACCCAACCTCCCCACTTCACCCAACCTCCCCACTCCACCCAACCTCCCCACTTCACCTAACCTCCCCACTCCATCCTACCTCCCCACTTTACCCAACCTCCGCACTCCATCCAACCTCCGAACTCCACCCAACCTCCGCACTCCAACGAACTTCCGCACTCCACCCAACCTCCGCACTCCACCCAACTTCTGCACTCCACCCAACTTCTGGACTCCACCCAAATTCCGCAATCCACCCAACCTCCGCACTCCACCCAACCTCCGCACTCCACCCAAATTCCGCACTCCACCCAACCTCCCCACTCCACCCAACCTCCCACTGCACCCAACCTCCCAACTCCACCCAGCCTCCCCACTCCACCCAACTTCCCCACTGCCCCCAACCTCTCCACTGCACCCAACCTCCCCACTCCTCCCAACCTCCCCACTCCACCCAACCTCCCCACTTCACCCAACCTCCCCAATCCACCAAACCTCCCCACTCCACCCAACCTCCGCACTGCACTATACCTCCCACTCCACACAACCTCCCCACCGCACCCAACCTCCCCACTTCACTCAACCTCCCCACTCCACCCAACCTCCCCACTTCACCCAACCTCCCCACTTCACCCAACCTCCCCACTCCACCCAACCTCCCCACTTCACCCAACCTCCCCACTCCATCCTACCTCCCCACTTCACCCAACCTCCGCACTCCATCCAACCTCCGAACTCCAACGAACCTCCGCACTCCACCCAACTTCTGCACTCCACCCAACTTCAGGACTCCACCCAAATTCCGCAATCCACCCAACCTCCGCACTCCACCCAACCTCCGCACTCCACCCAAATTCAGCACTCCACCCAACCTCCCCACTCCACCCAACCTCCCCACTCCACCCAACCTCCCAACTCCACCCAGCCTCCCCACTCCACCCAACTTCCCCACTGCCCCCAACCTCTCCACTGCACCCAACCTCCCCACTCCTCCCAACCTCCCCACTCCACCCAACCTCCCCACTTCACCCAACCTCCCCAATCCACCAAACCTCCCCACTCCACCCAACCTCCGCACTCCACTATACCTCCCACTCCACACAACCTCCCCACTGCACCCAACCTCCCCACTTCACCCAACCTCCCCACTCCATCCAACCTCCGAACTCCAAAGAACCTCCGCACTCCACCCAACTTCTGCACTCCACCCAACTTCAGGACTCCACCCAAATTTCGCAATCCACCCAACCTCCGCACTCCACCCAACCTCCGCACTCCACCCAAATTCCGCACTCCACCCAACCTCCCCACTCCAGCCAACCTCCCCACTCCACCCAACCTCCCAACTCCACACAGCCTCCCCACTCCACCCAACTTCCCCACTGCCCCCAACCTCTCCACTGCACCCAACCTCCCCACTCCTCCCAACCTCCCCACTCCACCCAACCTCCCCACTTCACCCAACCTCCCCAATCCACCAAACCTCCCCACTCCACCCAACCTCCGCACTCCACTATACCTCCCACTCCACACAACCTCCCCACTGCACCCAACCTCCCCACTTCACCCAACCTCCCCACTTCACCCAACCTCCCCAATCCACCAAACCTCCCCACTCCACCCAACTTCCTCACTCCACTATACCTCCCAATCCACACAACCTCCCCACTGCACCCAACCTCCCCACTCCACACTACCTCCCCACTTCACCCAACCTCCCCACTCCACCCAACCTCCCCACTCCACCCAACCTCCGAACTCCACCCAGCCTCCCCACTCCACCCAACTTCCCCACTGCCCCCAACCTCTCCAATGCACCCAACATCCCCACTCCTCCCAACCTCCCCACTCCACCCAACCTCCCCACTTCACCCAACCTCCCCAATCCACCAAACCTCCCCACTCCACCCAACCTCCGCACTCCACTATACCTCCCACTCCACACAACCTCCCCACTGCACCGAACCTCCCCACTTCACCCAACCTCCCCACTCCACCCAACCCCCCCACTTCACCCAACCTCCCCACTTCACCCAACCTCCCCAATCTACCAAACCTCCCCACTCCACCCAACTTCCGCACTCCACTATACCTCCCAATCCACACAACCTCCCCACTGCACCCAACCTCCCCACTCAACACTACCTCCCCACTTCACCCAACCTCCCCACTCCAACCAACCTCCCCACTTCACCCAACCTCCGCACTCCATCCAACCTCCGCACTCCACCCAACCTCCTCACTCCAACGAACTTCCGCACTCCACCCAACCTCCGCACTCCACCCAACTTCCGCACTCCATCAAACCTCCCCACTCCTCCCAACCTCCCCACTTCACCCAACCTCCCCAATCCACCAAACCTCCCCACTCCACCCAAACTCCGCACTCCACTATACCTCACACTCCTTCCAAACTCCCCACTGCACCCAACCTCCCCACTTCACCCAACCTCCTCACTCCATCCTACCTCCCCACTTCACCAAACCTCCGCACTCCATCCAACCTCCGAACTCCACCCAACCTCCGCACTCCACCCAACTTCCGCACTCCACCCAACTTCCGGACTCCACCCAAATTCCGCAATCCACCCAACCTCCGCACTCCATCCAACCTCCGCACTCCACTATACCTCCCACTCCACACAACCTCCCCACTGCACCCAACCTCCCCACTTCACCCAACCTCCCCACTCCAACCAACCTCCCCACTTCACCCAAGCTCCGCACTCCATCCAACCTCCGCACTCCACCCAACCTCCGCACTCCAAAGAACTTCCGCACTCCACCCAACCTCCCCAATCCACCAAACCTCCCCACTGCACCCAACCTCCGCACTCCACTATACTTCCCACTCAATACAACCTCCCCACTGCATCCAACCTCCCCACTTCACCCAACCTCCCCACTCCACCCAACCTCCCCACTTCACCCAACCTCCCCACTTCACCCAACCTCCCCAATCCATCAAACCTCCCCTCTCCACCCAACCTCCGCACTCCACTATACCTCCCACTCCACACAACCTCCCCACTGCACCCAACCTCCCCACTTCACCCAACCTCCCCACTCCACCCAACCTCCCCACTTCACCTAACCTCCCCACTCCATCCTACCTCCCCACTTTACCCAACCTCCGCACTCCATCCAACCTCCGAACTCCACCCAACCTCCGCACTCCAACGAACTTCCGCACTCCACCCAACCTCCGCACTCCACCCAACTTCTGCACTCCACCCAACTTCTGGACTCCACCCAAATTCCGCAATCCACCCAACCTCCGCACTCCACCCAACCTCCGCACTCCACCCAAATTCCGCACTCCACCCAACCTCCCCACTCCACCCAACCTCCCACTGCACCCAACCTCCCAACTCCACCCAGCCTCCCCACTCCACCCAACTTCCCCACTGCCCCCAACCTCTCCACTGCACCCAACCTCCCCACTCCTCCCAACCTCCCCACTCCACCCAACCTCCCCACTTCACCCAACCTCCCCAATCCACCAAACCTCCCCACTCCACCCAACCTCCGCACTGCACTATACCTCCCACTCCACACAACCTCCCCACCGCACCCAACCTCCCCACTTCACTCAACCTCCCCACTCCACCCAACCTCCCCACTTCACCCAACCTCCCCACTTCACCCAACCTCCCCACTCCACCCAACCTCCCCACTTCACCCAACCTCCCCACTCCATCCTACCTCCCCACTTCACCCAACCTCCGCACTCCATCCAACCTCCGAACTCCAACGAACCTCCGCACTCCACCCAACTTCTGCACTCCACCCAACTTCAGGACTCCACCCAAATTCCGCAATCCACCCAACCTCCGCACTCCACCCAACCTCCGCACTCCACCCAAATTCCGCACTCCACCCAACCTCCCCACTCCAGCCAACCTCCCCACTCCACCCAACCTCCCAACTCCACACAGCCTCCCCACTCCACCCAACTTCCCCACTGCCCCCAACCTCTCCACTGCACCCAACCTCCCCACTCCTCCCAACCTCCCCACTCCACCCAACCTCCCCACTTCACCCAACCTCCCCAATCCACCAAACCTCCCCACTCCACCCAACCTCCGCACTCCACTATACCTCCCACTCCACACAACCTCCCCACTGCACCCAACCTCCCCACTTCACCCAACCTCCCCACTTCACCCAACCTCCCCAATCCACCAAACCTCCCCACTCCACCCAACTTCCTCACTCCACTATACCTCCCAATCCACACAACCTCCCCACTGCACCCAACCTCCCCACTCCACACTACCTCCCCACTTCACCCAACCTCCCCACTCCAACCAACCTCCCCACTTCACCCAAGCTCCGCACTCCATCCAACCTCCGCACTCCACCCAACCTCCGCACTCCAAAGAACTTCCGCACTCCACCCAACCTCCCCAATCCACCAAACCTCCCCACTGCACCCAACCTCCGCACTCCACTATACTTCCCACTCAATACAACCTCCCCACTGCATCCAACCTCCCCACTTCACCCAACCTCCCCACTCCACCCAACCTCCCCACTTCACCCAACCTCCCCACTTCACCCAACCTCCCCAATCCATCAAACCTCCCCTCTCCACCCAACCTCCGCACTCCACTATACCTCCCACTCCACACAACCTCCCCACTGCACCCAACCTCCCCACTTCACCCAACCTCCCCACTCCACCCAACCTCCCCACTTCACCTAACCTCCCCACTCCATCCTACCTCCCCACTTTACCCAACCTCCGCACTCCATCCAACCTCCGAACTCCACCCAACCTCCGCACTCCAACGAACTTCCGCACTCCACCCAACCTCCGCACTCCACCCAACTTCTGCACTCCACCCAACTTCTGGACTCCACCCAAATTCCGCAATCCACCCAACCTCCGCACTCCACCCAACCTCCGCACTCCACCCAAATTCCGCACTCCACCCAACCTCCCCACTCCACCCAACCTCCCACTGCACCCAACCTCCCAACTCCACCCAGCCTCCCCACTCCACCCAACTTCCCCACTGCCCCCAACCTCTCCACTGCACCCAACCTCCCCACTCCTCCCAACCTCCCCACTCCACCCAACCTCCCCACTTCACCCAACCTCCCCAATCCACCAAACCTCCCCACTCCACCCAACCTCCGCACTGCACTATACCTCCCACTCCACACAACCTCCCCACCGCACCCAACCTCCCCACTTCACTCAACCTCCCCACTCCACCCAACCTCCCCACTTCACCCAACCTCCCCACTTCACCCAACCTCCCCACTCCACCCAACCTCCCCACTTCACCCAACCTCCCCACTCCATCCTACCTCCCCACTTCACCCAACCTCCGCACTCCATCCAACCTCCGAACTCCAACGAACCTCCGCACTCCACCCAACTTCTGCACTCCACCCAACTTCAGGACTCCACCCAAATTCCGCAATCCACCCAACCTCCGCACTCCACCCAACCTCCGCACTCCACCCAAATTCAGCACTCCACCCAACCTCCCCACTCCACCCAACCTCCCCACTCCACCCAACCTCCCAACTCCACCCAGCCTCCCCACTCCACCCAACTTCCCCACTGCCCCCAACCTCTCCACTGCACCCAACCTCCCCACTCCTCCCAACCTCCCCACTCCACCCAACCTCCCCACTTCACCCAACCTCCCCAATCCACCAAACCTCCCCACTCCACCCAACCTCCGCACTCCACTATACCTCCCACTCCACACAACCTCCCCACTGCACCCAACCTCCCCACTTCACCCAACCTCCCCACTCCATCCAACCTCCGAACTCCAAAGAACCTCCGCACTCCACCCAACTTCTGCACTCCACCCAACTTCAGGACTCCACCCAAATTTCGCAATCCACCCAACCTCCGCACTCCACCCAACCTCCGCACTCCACCCAAATTCCGCACTCCACCCAACCTCCCCACTCCAGCCAACCTCCCCACTCCACCCAACCTCCCAACTCCACACAGCCTCCCCACTCCACCCAACTTCCCCACTGCCCCCAACCTCTCCACTGCACCCAACCTCCCCACTCCTCCCAACCTCCCCACTCCACCCAACCTCCCCACTTCACCCAACCTCCCCAATCCACCAAACCTCCCCACTCCACCCAACCTCCGCACTCCACTATACCTCCCACTCCACACAACCTCCCCACTGCACCCAACCTCCCCACTTCACCCAACCTCCCCACTTCACCCAACCTCCCCAATCCACCAAACCTCCCCACTCCACCCAACTTCCTCACTCCACTATACCTCCCAATCCACACAACCTCCCCACTGCACCCAACCTCCCCACTCCACACTACCTCCCCACTTCACCCAACCTCCCCACTCCAACCAACCTCCCCACTTCACCCAAGCTCCGCACTCCATCCAACCTCCGCACTCCACCCAACCTCCGCACTCCAAAGAACTTCCGCACTCCACCCAACCTCCCCAATCCACCAAACCTCCCCACTGCACCCAACCTCCGCACTCCACTATACTTCCCACTCAATACAACCTCCCCACTGCATCCAACCTCCCCACTTCACCCAACCTCCCCACTCCACCCAACCTCCCCACTTCACCCAACCTCCCCACTTCACCCAACCTCCCCAATCCATCAAACCTCCCCTCTCCACCCAACCTCCGCACTCCACTATACCTCCCACTCCACACAACCTCCCCACTGCACCCAACCTCCCCACTTCACCCAACCTCCCCACTCCACCCAACCTCCCCACTTCACCTAACCTCCCCACTCCATCCTACCTCCCCACTTTACCCAACCTCCGCACTCCATCCAACCTCCGAACTCCACCCAACCTCCGCACTCCAACGAATTTCCGCACTCCACCCAACCTCCGCACTCCACCCAACTTCTGCACTCCATCCAACTTCTGGACTCCACCCAAATTCCGCAATCCACCCAACCTCCGCACTCCACCCAACCTCCGCACTCCACCCAAATTCCGCACTCCACCCAACCTCCCCACTCCACCCAACCTCCCCACTGCACCCAACCTCCCAACTCCACCCAGCCTCCCCACTCCACCCAACTTCCCCACTGCCCCCAACCTCTCCACTGCACCCAACCTCCCCACTCCTCCCAACCTCCCCACTCCACCCAACCTCCCCTCTTCACCCAACCTCCCCAATCCACCAAACCTCCCCACTCCACCCAACCTTCGCACTCCACTATACCTCCCACTCCACACAACCTCCCCACTGCACCCAACCTCCCCACTTCACTCAACCTCCCCACTCCACCCAACCTCCCCACTTCACCCAACCTCCCCACTTCACCCAACCTCCCCACTCCACCCAACCTCCCCACTTCACCCAACCTCCCCACTCCATCCTACCTCCCCACTTCACCCAACCTCCGCACTCCATCCAACCTCCGAACTCCAACGAACCTCCGCACTCCACCCAACTTCTGCCCTCCACCCAACTTCAGGACTCCACCCAAATTCCGCAATCCACCCAACCTCCGCACTCCACCCAACCTCCGCACTCCACCCAAATTCAGCACTCCACCCAACCTCCCCACTCCACCCAACCTCCCCACTCCACCCAACCTCCGAACTCCACCCAGCCTCCCCACTCCACCCAACTTCCCCACTGCCCCCAACCTCTCCAATGCACCCAACCTCCCCACTCCTCCCAACCTCCCCACTCCACCCAACCTCCCCACTTCACCCAACCTCCCCAATCCACCAAGCCTCCCCACTCCACCCAACCTCCGCACTCCACTATACCTCCCACTCCACACAACCTCCCCACTGCACCGAACCTCCCCACTTCACCCAACCTCCCCACTCCACCCAACCCCCCCACTTCACCCAACCTCCCCACTTCACCCAACCTCCCCAATCTACCAAACCTCCCCACTCCACCCAACTTCCGCACTCCACTATACCTCCCAATCCACACAACCTCCCCACTGCACCCAACCTCCCCACTCAACACTACCTCCCCACTTCACCCAACCTCCCCACTCCAACCAACCTCCCCACTTCACCCAACCTCCGCACTCCATCCAACCTCCGCACTCCACCCAACCTCCTCACTCCAACGAACTTCCGCACTCCACCCAACCTCCGCACTCCACCCAACTTCCGCACTCCACCCAACCTCCGCACTCCACTATACCTCCCACTCCACACAACCTCCCCACTGCACCCAACCTCCCCACTTCACCCAACCTCCCCACTCCATCCAACCTCCGAACTCCAAAGAACCTCCGCACTCCACCCAACTTCTGCACTCCACCCAACTTCAGGACTCCACCCAAATTTCGCAATCCACCCAACCTCCGCACTCCACCCAACCTCCGCACTCCACCCAAATTCCGCACTCCACCCAACCTCCCCACTCCAGCCAACCTCCCCACTCCACCCAACCTCCGAACTCCACACAGCCTCCCCACTCCACCCAACTTCCCCACTGCCCCCAACCTCTCCACTGCACCCAACCTCCCCACTCCTCCCAACCTCCCCACTCCACCCAACCTCCCCACTTCACCCAACCTCCCCAATCCACCAAACCTCCCCACTCCACCCAACCTCCGCACTCCACTATACCTCCCACTCCACACAACCTCCCCACTGCACCCAACCTCCCCACTTCACCCAACCTCCCCACTTCACCCAACCTCCCCAATCCACCAAACCTCCCCACTCCACCCAACTTCCTCACTCCACTATACCTCCCAATCCACACAACCTCCCCACTGCACCCAACCTCCCCACTCCACACTACCTCCCCACTTCACCCAACCTCCCCACTCCAACCAACCTCCCCACTTCACCCAAGCTCCGCACTCCATCCAACCTCCGCACTCCACCCAACCTCCGCACTCCAAAGAACTTCCGCACTCCACCCAACCTCCCCAATCCACCAAACCTCCCCACTGCACCCAACCTCCGCACTCCACTATACTTCCCACTCAATACAACCTCCCCACTGCATCCAACCTCCCCACTTCACCCAACCTCCCCACTCCACCCAACCTCCCCACTTCACCCAACCTCCCCACTTCACCCAACCTCCCCAATCCATCAAACCTCCCCTCTCCACCCAACCTCCGCACTCCACTATACCTCCCACTCCACACAACCTCCCCACTGCACCCAACCTCCCCACTTCACCCAACCTCCCCACTCCACCCAACCTCCCCACTTCACCTAACCTCCCCACTCCATCCTACCTCCCCACTTTACCCAACCTCCGCACTCCATCCAACCTCCGAACTCCACCCAACCTCCGCACTCCAACGAATTTCCGCACTCCACCCAACCTCCGCACTCCACCCAACTTCTGCACTCCATCCAACTTCTGGACTCCACCCAAATTCCGCAATCCACCCAACCTCCGCACTCCACCCAACCTCCGCACTCCACCCAAATTCCGCACTCCACCCAACCTCCCCACTCCACCCAACCTCCCCACTGCACCCAACCTCCCAACTCCACCCAGCCTCCCCACTCCACCCAACTTCCCCACTGCCCCCAACCTCTCCACTGCACCCAACCTCCCCACTCCTCCCAACCTCCCCACTCCACCCAACCTCCCCTCTTCACCCAACCTCCCCAATCCACCAAACCTCCCCACTCCACCCAACCTTCGCACTCCACTATACCTCCCACTCCACACAACCTCCCCACTGCACCCAACCTCCCCACTTCACTCAACCTCCCCACTCCACCCAACCTCCCCACTTCACCCAACCTCCCCACTTCACCCAACCTCCCCACTCCACCCAACCTCCCCACTTCACCCAACCTCCCCACTCCATCCTACCTCCCCACTTCACCCAACCTCCGCACTCCATCCAACCTCCGAACTCCAACGAACCTCCGCACTCCACCCAACTTCTGCCCTCCACCCAACTTCAGGACTCCACCCAAATTCCGCAATCCACCCAACCTCCGCACTCCACCCAACCTCCGCACTCCACCCAAATTCAGCACTCCACCCAACCTCCCCACTCCACCCAACCTCCCCACTCCACCCAACCTCCGAACTCCACCCAGCCTCCCCACTCCACCCAACTTCCCCACTGCCCCCAACCTCTCCAATGCACCCAACATCCCCACTCCTCCCAACCTCCCCACTCCACCCAACCTCCCCACTTCACCCAACCTCCCCAATCCACCAAACCTCCCCACTCCACCCAACCTCCGCACTCCACTATACCTCCCACTCCACACAACCTCCCCACTGCACCGAACCTCCCCACTTCACCCAACCTCCCCACTCCACCCAACCCCCCCACTTCACCCAACCTCCCCACTTCACCCAACCTCCCCAATCTACCAAACCTCCCCACTCCACCCAACTTCCGCACTCCACTATACCTCCCAATCCACACAACCTCCCCACTGCACCCAACCTCCCCACTCAACACTACCTCCCCACTTCACCCAACCTCCCCACTCCAACCAACCTCCCCACTTCACCCAACCTCCGCACTCCATCCAACCTCCGCACTCCACCCAACCTCCTCACTCCAACGAACTTCCGCACTCCACCCAACCTCCGCACTCCACCCAACTTCCGCACTCCATCAAACCTCCCCACTCCTCCCAACCTCCCCACTTCACCCAACCTCCCCAATCCACCAAACCTCCCCACTCCACCCAAACTCCGCACTCCACTATACCTCACACTCCTTCCAAACTCCCCACTGCACCCAACCTCCCCACTTCACCCAACCTCCTCACTCCATCCTACCTCCCCACTTCACCAAACCTCCGCACTCCATCCAACCTCCGAACTCCACCCAACCTCCGCACTCCACCCAACTTCCGCACTCCACCCAACTTCCGGACTCCACCCAAATTCCGCAATCCACCCAACCTCCGCACTCCATCCAACCTCCGCACTCCACCCAAGTTCCGCACTCCCCCCAACCTCCCCACTCCACCCAACCTCCCCACTCCACCCAACCTCCCCACTCCACCCAGCTCCCCCCCCACTCCACCCAACTTCCCCACTGCCCCCAACCTCTCCACTGCACCCAACCTCCCCACTCCTCCCAACCTCCCCGCTCCACCCAACCTCCCCACTTCACCCAACCTCCGCACTCCACTATACCTCCCACTCCACACAACCTCCCCACTGCACCCAACCTCCCCACTTCACCCAACCTCCCCACTCCACCCAACCTCCCCACTTCACCCAACCTCCCCACTCCATCCTACTTCCCCACTTCACCCAACCTCCGCACTCCATCCAACCTCCGAACTCCAACGAACCTCCGCACTCAACCCAACTTCTGCACTCCACCCAACTTCAGGACTCCACCCAAATTCCGCAATCCACCCAACCTCCGCACTCCACCCAACCTCCGCACTCCACCCAAAATCCGCACTCCACCCAACCTCCCCACTCCACCCAACCTCCCCACTCCACCCAACCTCCCAACTCCACCCAGCCTCCCCACTCCACCCAACTTCCCCACTGCCCCCAACCTCTCCACTGCACCCAACCTCCCCACTCCTCCCAACCTCCCCACTCCACCCAACCTCCCCACTTCACCCAACCTCCCCAATCCACCAAACCTCCCCACTCCACCCAACCTCCGCACTCCACTATACCTCCCACTCCACACAACCTCCCCACTGCACCCAACCTCCCCACTTCACCCAACCTCCCCACTCCACCCAACCCCCCCACTTCACCCAACCTCCCCACTTCACCCAACCTCCCCAATCCACCAAACCTCCCCACTCCACCCAACTTCCGCACTCCACTATACCTCCCAATCCACACAACCTCCCCACTGCACCCAACCTCCCCACTCCACACTACCTCCCCACTTCACCCAACCTCCCCACTCCAACCAACCTCCCCACTTCACCCAACCTCCGCACTCCATCCAACCTCCGCACTCCACCCAACCTCCCCACTTCACCCAACCTCCCCAATCCACCAAACCTCCCCACTCCACCCAACCTCCGCACTCCACTATACCTCCCAATCCACACAACCTCCCCACTGCACCCAACCTCCCCACTTCACCCAACCTCCCCACTCCACCCAACCCCCCCACTTCACCCAACCTCCCCACTTCACCCAACCTCCCCAATCCACCAAACCTCCCCACTCCACCCAACTTCCGCACTCCACTATACCTCCCAATCCACACAACCTCCCCACTGCACCCAACCTCCCCACTCCACACTACCTCCCCACTTCACCCAACCTCCCCACTCCAACCAACCTCCCTACTTCACCCAACCTCCGCACTCCATCCAACCTCCGCACTCCACCCAACCTCCGCACTCCAACGAACTTCCGCACTCCACCCAACCTCCGCACTTCACCCAACCTCCCCAATCCACCAAACCTCCCCACTCCACCCAAACTCCGCACTCCACTATACCTCACACTCCTTCCAAACTCCCCACTGCACCCAACCTCCCCACTTCACCCAACCTCCTCACTCCATCCTACCTCCCCACTTCACCCAACCTCCGCACTCCATCCCACCTCCGAACTCCACCCAACCTCCGCACTCCACCCAACTTCCGCACTCCACCCAACTTCCGCACTCCACCCAAATTCCGCAATCCACCCAACCTCCGCACTCCATCCAACCTCCGCACTCCACCCAAGTTCCGCACTCCCCCCAACCTCCCCACTCCACCCAACCTCCCCACCCCACCCAACCTCCCCACTCCACCCAGCCCCCCCCCACTCCACCCAACTTCCCCACTGCCCTCAACCTCTCCACTGCACCCAACCTCCCCACTCCTCCCAACCTCCCCACTCCACCCAACCTCCCCACTTCACCCAACCTCCCCAATCCACCAAACCTCCCCACTCCACCCAACCTCCGCACTCCACTATACCTCCCACTCCACACAACCTCCCCACTGCACCCAACCTCCCCACTTCACCCAACCTCCCCACTTCACCCAACCTCCCCAATCCACCAAACCTCCCCACTCCACCCAACTTCCGCACTCCACTATACCTCCCAATCCACACAACCTCCCCACTGCACCCAACCTCCCCACTCCACACTACCTCCCCACTTCACCCAACCTCCCCACTCCAACCAACCTCCCCACTTCACCCAAGCTCCGCACTCCATCCAACCTCCGCACTCCACCCAACCTACGCACTCCAACGAACTTCCGCACTCCACCCAACCTCAGCACTCCACCCAACTTCCGCACTCCATCAAACCTCCCCACTCCACCCAACCTCCCCACTTCACCCAACCTCCCCAATCCACCAAACCTCCCCACTCCACCCAAACTCCGCACTCCACTATACCTCACACTCCTTCCAAACTCCCCACTGCACCCAACCTCCCCACTTCACCCAACCTCCTCACTCCATCCTACCTCCCCACTTCACCCAACCTCCGCACTCCATCCAACCTCCCCACTCCACCCAACCTCCCCACTCCACCCAACCTCCCAACTCCACCCAGCCTCCCCACTCCACCCAAATTCCCCACTGCCCCCAACCTCTCCACTGCACCCAACCTCCCCACTCCTCCCAACCTCCCCACTCCACCCAACCTCCCCACTTCACCCAACCTCCCCAATCCACCAAACCTCCCCACTCCACCCAACCTCCGCACTCCACTATACCTCCCACTCCACACAACCTCCCCACTGCACCCAACCTCCCCACTTCACCCAACCTCCCCACTCCACCCAACCCCCCCACTTCACCCAACCTCCCCACTTCACCCAACCTCCCCAATCCACCAAACCTCCCCACTCCACCCAACTTCCGCACTCCACTATACCTCCCAATCCACACAACCTCCCCACTGCACCCAACCTCCCCACTCCACACTACCTCCCCACTTCACCCAACCTCCCCACTCCAACCAACCTCCCCACTTCACCCAACCTCCGCACTCCATCCAACCTCCGCACTCCACCCAACCTCCCCACTTCACCCAACCTCCCCAATCCACCAAACCTCCCCACTCCACCCAACCTCCGCACTCCACTATACCTCCCAATCCACACAACCTCCCCACTGCACCCAACCTCCCCACTTCACCCAACCTCCCCACTCCACCCAACCCCCCCACTTCACCCAACCTCCCCACTTCACCCAACCTCCCCAATCCACCAAACCTCCCCACTCCACCCAACTTCCGCACTCCACTATACCTCCCAATCCACACAACCTCCCCACTGCACCCAACCTCCCCACTCCACACTACCTCCCCACTTCACCCAACCTCCCCACTCCAACCAACCTCCCTACTTCACCCAACCTCCGCACTCCATCCAACCTCCGCACTCCACCCAACCTCCGCACTCCAACGAACTTCCGCACTCCACCCAACCTCCGCACTTCACCCAACCTCCCCAATCCACCAAACCTCCCCACTCCACCCAAACTCCGCACTCCACTATACCTCACACTCCTTCCAAACTCCCCACTGCACCCAACCTCCCCACTTCACCCAACCTCCTCACTCCATCCTACCTCCCCACTTCACCCAACCTCCGCACTCCATCCCACCTCCGAACTCCACCCAACCTCCGCACTCCACCCAACTTCCGCACTCCACCCAACTTCCGCACTCCACCCAAATTCCGCAATCCACCCAACCTCCGCACTCCATCCAACCTCCGCACTCCACCCAAGTTCCGCACTCCCCCCAACCTCCCCACTCCACCCAACCTCCCCACTCCACCCAACCTCCCCACTCCACCCAGCCCCCCCCCCCACTCCACCCAACTTCCCCACTGCCCTCAACCTCTCCACTGCACCCAACCTCCCCACTCCTCCCAACCTCCCCACTCCACCCAACCTCCCCACTTCACCCAACCTCCCCAATCCACCAAACCTCCCCACTCCACCCAACCTCCGCACTCCACTATACCTCCCACTCCACACAACCTCCCCACTGCACCCAACCTCCCCACTTCACCCAACCTCCCCACTTCACCCAACCTCCCCAATCCACCAAACCTCCCCACTCCACCCAACTTCCGCACTCCACTATACCTCCCAATCCACACAACCTCCCCACTGCACCCAACCTCCCCACTCCACACTACCTCCCCACTTCACCCAACCTCCCCACTCCAACCAACCTCCCCACTTCACCCAACCTCCGCACTCCATCCAACCTCCGCACTCCACCCAACCTCCTCACTCCAACGAACTTCCGCACTCCACCCAACCTCCGCACTCCACCCAACTTCCGCACTCCATCAAACCTCCCCACTCCTCCCAACCTCCCCACTTCACCCAACCTCCCCAATCCACCAAACCTCCCCACTCCACCCAAACTCCGCACTCCACTATACCTCACACTCCTTCCAAACTCCCCACTGCACCCAACCTCCCCACTTCACCCAACCTCCTCACTCCATCCTACCTCCCCACTTCACCAAACCTCCGCACTCCATCCAACCTCCGAACTCCACCCAACCTCCGCACTCCACCCAACTTCCGCACTCCACCCAACTTCCGGACTCCACCCAAATTCCGCAATCCACCCAACCTCCGCACTCCATCCAACCTCCGCACTCCACCCAAGTTCCGCACTCCCCCCAACCTCCCCACTCCACCCAACCTCCCCACTCCACCCAACCTCCCCACTCCACCCAGCCCCCCCCCCACTCCACCCAACTTCCCCACTGCCCCCAACCTCTCCACTGCACCCAACCTCCCCACTCCTCCCAACCTCCCCGCTCCACCCAACCTCCCCACTTCACCCAACCTCCGCACTCCACTATACCTCCCACTCCACACAACCTCCCCACTGCACCCAACCTCCCCACTTCACCCAACCTCCCCACTCCACCCAACCTCCCCACTTCACCCAACCTCCCCACTCCATCCTACTTCCCCACTTCACCCAACCTCCGCACTCCATCCAACCTCCGAACTCCAACGAACCTCCGCACTCAACCCAACTTCTGCACTCCACCCAACTTCAGGACTCCACCCAAATTCCGCAATCCACCCAACCTCCGCACTCCACCCAACCTCCGCACTCCACCCAAAATCCGCACTCCACCCAACCTCCCCACTCCACCCAACCTCCCCACTCCACCCAACCTCCCAACTCCACCCAGCCTCCCCACTCCACCCAACTTCCCCACTGCCCCCAACCTCTCCACTGCACCCAACCTCCCCACTCCTCCCAACCTCCCCACTCCACCCAACCTCCCCACTTCACCCAACCTCCCCAATCCACCAAACCTCCCCACTCCACCCAACCTCCGCACTCCACTATACCTCCCACTCCACACAACCTCCCCACTGCACCCAACCTCCCCACTTCACCCAACCTCCCCACTCCACCCAACCCCCCCACTTCACCCAACCTCCCCACTTCACCCAACCTCCCCAATCCACCAAACCTCCCCACTCCACCCAACTTCCGCACTCCACTATACCTCCCAATCCACACAACCTCCCCACTGCACCCAACCTCCCCACTCCACACTACCTCCCCACTTCACCCAACCTCCCCACTCCAACCAACCTCCCCACTTCACCCAACCTCCGCACTCCATCCAACCTCCGCACTCCACCCAACCTCCCCACTTCACCCAACCTCCCCAATCCACCAAACCTCCCCACTCCACCCAACCTCCGCACTCCACTATACCTCCCAATCCACACAACCTCCCCACTGCACCCAACCTCCCCACTTCACCCAACCTCCCCACTCCACCCAACCCCCCCACTTCACCCAACCTCCCCACTTCACCCAACCTCCCCAATCCACCAAACCTCCCCACTCCACCCAACTTCCGCACTCCACTATACCTCCCAATCCACACAACCTCCCCACTGCACCCAACCTCCCCACTCCACACTACCTCCCCACTTCACCCAACCTCCCCACTCCAACCAACCTCCCTACTTCACCCAACCTCCGCACTCCATCCAACCTCCGCACTCCACCCAACCTCCGCACTCCAACGAACTTCCGCACTCCACCCAACCTCCGCACTTCACCCAACCTCCCCAATCCACCAAACCTCCCCACTCCACCCAAACTCCGCACTCCACTATACCTCACACTCCTTCCAAACTCCCCACTGCACCCAACCTCCCCACTTCACCCAACCTCCTCACTCCATCCTACCTCCCCACTTCACCCAACCTCCGCACTCCATCCCACCTCCGAACTCCACCCAACCTCCGCACTCCACCCAACTTCCGCACTCCACCCAACTTCCGCACTCCACCCAAATTCCGCAATCCACCCAACCTCCGCACTCCATCCAACCTCCGCACTCCACCCAAGTTCCGCACTCCCCCCAACCTCCCCACTCCACCCAACCTCCCCACCCCACCCAACCTCCCCACTCCACCCAGCCCCCCCCCCACTCCACCCAACTTCCCCACTGCCCTCAACCTCTCCACTGCACCCAACCTCCCCACTCCTCCCAACCTCCCCACTCCACCCAACCTCCCCACTTCACCCAACCTCCCCAATCCACCAAACCTCCCCACTCCACCCAACCTCCGCACTCCACTATACCTCCCACTCCACACAACCTCCCCACTGCACCCAACCTCCCCACTTCACCCAACCTCCCCACTTCACCCAACCTCCCCAATCCACCAAACCTCCCCACTCCACCCAACTTCCGCACTCCACTATACCTCCCAATCCACACAACCTCCCCACTGCACCCAACCTCCCCACTCCACACTACCTCCCCACTTCACCCAACCTCCCCACTCCAACCAACCTCCCCACTTCACCCAAGCTCCGCACTCCATCCAACCTCCGCACTCCACCCAACCTCCGCACTCCAACGAACTTCCGCACTCCACCCAACCTCAGCACTCCACCCAACTTCCGCACTCCATCAAACCTCCCCACTCCACCCAACCTCCCCACTTCACCCAACCTCCCCAATCCACCAAACCTCCCCACTCCACCCAAACTCCGCACTCCACTATACCTCACACTCCTTCCAAACTCCCCACTGCACCCAACCTCCCCACTTCACCCAACCTCCTCACTCCATCCTACCTCCCCACTTCACCCAACCTCCGCACTCCATCCAACCTCCCCACTCCACCCAACCTCCCCACTCCACCCAACCTCCCAACTCCACCCAGCCTCCCCACTCCACCCAAATTCCCCACTGCCCCCAACCTCTCCACTGCACCCAACCTCCCCACTCCTCCCAACCTCCCCACTCCACCCAACCTCCCCACTTCACCCAACCTCCCCAATCCACCAAACCTCCCCACTCCACCCAACCTCCGCACTCCACTATACCTCCCACTCCACACAACCTCCCCACTGCACCCAACCTCCCCACTTCACCCAACCTCCCCACTCCACCCAACCCCCCCACTTCACCCAACCTCCCCACTTCACCCAACCTCCCCAATCCACCAAACCTCCCCACTCCACCCAACTTCCGCACTCCACTATACCTCCCAATCCACACAACCTCCCCACTGCACCCAACCTCCCCACTCCACACTACCTCCCCACTTCACCCAACCTCCCCACTCCAACCAACCTCCCCACTTCACCCAACCTCCGCACTCCATCCAACCTCCGCACTCCACCCAACCTCCCCACTTCACCCAACCTCCCCAATCCACCAAACCTCCCCAATCCACACAACCTCCCCACTGCACCCAACCTCCCCACTTCACCCAACCTCCCCACTCCACCCAACCCCCCCACTTCACCCAACCTCCCCACTTCACCCAACCTCCCCAATCCACCAAACCTCCCCACTCCACCCAACTTCCGCACTCCACTATACCTCCCAATCCACACAACCTCCCCACTGCACCCAACCTCCCCACTCCACACTACCTCCCCACTTCACCCAACCTCCCCACTCCAACCAACCTCCCTACTTCACCCAACCTCCGCACTCCATCCAACCTCCGCACTCCACCCAACCTCCGCACTCCAACGAACTTCCGCACTCCACCCAACCTCCGCACTTCACCCAACCTCCCCAATCCACCAAACCTCCCCACTCCACCCAAACTCCGCACTCCACTATACCTCACACTCCTTCCAAACTCCCCACTGCACCCAACCTCCCCACTTCACCCAACCTCCTCACTCCATCCTACCTCCCCACTTCACCCAACCTCCGCACTCCATCCCACCTCCGAACTCCACCCAACCTCCGCACTCCACCCAACTTCCGCACTCCACCCAACTTCCGCACTCCACCCAAATTCCGCAATCCACCCAACCTCCGCACTCCATCCAACCTCCGCACTCCACCCAAGTTCCGCACTCCCCCCAACCTCCCCACTCCACCCAACCTCCCCACTCCACCCAACCTCCCCACTCCACCCAGCCCCCCCCCCCCACTCCACCCAACTTCCCCACTGCCCTCAACCTCTCCACTGCACCCAACCTCCCCACTCCTCCCAACCTCCCCACTCCACCCAACCTCCCCACTTCACCCAACCTCCCCAATCCACCAAACCTCCCCACTCCACCCAACCTCCGCACTCCACTATACCTCCCACTCCACACAACCTCCCCACTGCACCCAACCTCCCCACTTCACCCAACCTCCCCACTTCACCCAACCTCCCCAATCCACCAAACCTCCCCACTCCACCCAACTTCCGCACTCCACTATACCTCCCAATCCACACAACCTCCCCACTGCACCCAACCTCCCCACTCCACACTACCTCCCCACTTCACCCAACCTCCCCACTCCAACCAACCTCCCCACTTCACCCAAGCTCCGCACTCCATCCAACCTCCGCACTCCACCCAACCTCCGCACTCCAACGAACTTCCGCACTCCACCCAACCTCAGCACTCCACCCAACTTCCGCACTCCATCAAACCTCCCCACTCCACCCAACCTCCCCACTTCACCCAACCTCCCCAATCCACCAAACCTCCCCACTCCACCCAAACTCCGCACTCCACTATACCTCACACTCCTTCCAAACTCCCCACTGCACCCAACCTCCCCACTTCACCCAACCTCCTCACTCCATCCTACCTCCCCACTTCACCCAACCTCCGCACTCCATCCAACCTCCGAACTCCACCCAACCTCCGCACTCCACCCAACTTCCGCACTCCACCCAACTTCCGGACTCCACCCAAATTCCGCAATCCACCCAACCTCCGCACTCCATCCAACCTCCGCACTCCACCCAAGTTCCGCACTCCCCCCAACCTCCCCACTCCACCCAACCTCCCCACTCCACCCAACCTCCCCACTCCACCCAGCCCCCCCCCCACTCCACCCAACTTCCCCACTGCCCACAACCTCTCCACTGCACCCAACCTCCCAACTCCTCCCAACCTCCCAGCTCCACCCAACCTCCCCACTTCACCCAACCTCCCCAATCCACCAAACCTCCCCACTGCACCCAACCTCCGCACTCCACTATACTTCCCACTCAATACAACCTCCCCACTGCATCCAACCTCCCCACTTCACCCAACCTCCCCACTCCACCCAACCTCCCCACTTCACCCAACCTCCCCACTTCACCCAACCTCCCCAATCCACCAAACCTCCCCACTCCACCCAACCTCCGCACTCCACTATACCTCCCACTCCACACAACCTCCCCACTGCACCCAACCTCCCCACTTCACCCAACCTCCCCACTCCACCCAACCTCCCCACTTCACCTAACCTCCCCACTCCATCCTACCTCCCCACTTTACCCAACCTCCGCACTCCATCCAACCTCCGAACTCCACCCAACCTCCGCACTCCAACGAACTTCCGCACTCCACCCAACCTCCGCACTCCACCCAACTTCTGCACTCCACCCAACTTCTGGACTCCACCCAAATTCCGCAATCCACCCAACCTCCGCACTCCACCCAACCTCCGCTCTCCACCCAAATTCCGCACTCCACCCAACCTCCCCACTCCTCCCAACCTCCCCACTCCACCCAACCTCCCCACTTCACCCAACCTCCCCAATCCACCAATCCTCCCCACTCCACCCAACCTCCGCACTCCACTATACCTCCCACTCCACACAACCTCCCCACTGCACCCAACCTCCCCACTTCACTCAACCTCCCCACTCCACCCAACCTCCCCACTTCACCCAACCTCCCCACTTCACCCAACCTCCCCACTCCACCCAACCTCCCCACTTCACCCAACCTCCCCACTCCATCCTACCTCCCCACTTCACCCAACCTCCGCACTCCATCCAACCTCCGAACTCCAATGAACCTCCGCACTCCACCCAACTTCTGCACTCCACCCAACTTCAGGACTCCACCCAAATTCCGCAATCCACCCAACCTCCGCACTCCACCCAACCTCCGCACTCCACCCAAATTCAGCACTCCACCCAACCTCCCCACTCCACCAAACCTCCCCACACCACCCAACCTCCCAATTCCACCCAGCCTCCCCACTCCACCCAACTTCCCCACTGCCCCCAACCTCTCCACTGCACCCAACCTCCCCACTCCTCCCAACCTCCCCACTCCACCCAACCTCCCCACTTCACCCAACCTCCCCAATCCACCAAACCTCCCCACTCCACCCAACCTCCGCACTCCACTATACCTCCCACTCCACACAACCTCCCCACTGCACCCAACCTCCCCACTTCACCCAACCTCCCCAATCCACCAAACCTCCCCACTCCACCCAACTTCCGCACTCCACTATACCTCCCAATCCACACAACCTCCCCACTGCACCCAACCTCCCCACTCCACACTACCTCCCCACTTCACCCAACCTCCCCACTCCAACCAACCTCCCCACTTCACCCAACCTCCGCACTCCATCCAACCTCCGCACTCCACCCAACCTCCGCACTGCAACGAACTTCCGCACTCCACCCAACCTCCGCACTCCACCCAACTTCCGCACTCCATCAAACCTCCCCACTCCTGCCAACCTCCCCACTTCACCCAACCTCCCCAATCCACCAAACCTCCCCACTCCACCCAACCTCCGCACTCCACTATACCTCCCACTCCACACAACCTCCCCACTCCATCCAACCTCCGAACTCCAAAGAACCTCCGCACTCCACCCAACTTCTGCACTCCACCCAACTTTAGGACTCCACCCAAATTCCGCAATCCACCCAACCTCCGCACTCCACCCAACCTCCGCACTCCACCCAAATTCCGCACTCCACCCAACCTCCCCACTCCACCCAACCTCCCCACTGCACCCAACCTCCCAACTCCACCCAGCCTCCCCACTCCACCCAACTTCCCCACTGCCCCCAACCTCTCCACTGCACCCAACCTCCCCACTCCTCCCAACCTCCCCACTCCACCCAACCTCCCCACTTCACCCAACCTCCCCAATCCACCAAACCTCCCCACTCCACCCAACCTCCGCACTCCACTATACCTCCCACTCCACACAACCTCCCCACTGCACCCAACCTCCCCACTTCATCCAACCTCCCCACTTCACCCAACCTCCCCAATCCACCAAACCTCCCCACTCCACCCAACTTCCGCACTCCACTATACCTCCCAATCCACACAACCTCCCCACTGCACCCAACCTCCCCACTCCACACTACCTCCCCACTTCACCCAACCTCCCCACTCCAACCAACCTCCCCACTTCACCCAAGCTCCGCACTCCATCCAACCTCCGCATTCCACCCAACCTCCGCACTCCAACGAACTTCCGCACTCCACCCAACCTCAGCACTCCACCCAACTTCCGCACTCCATCAAACCTCCCCAATCCACCAAACCTCCCCACTCCACCCAAACTCCGCACTCCATTATACCTCACACTCCTTCCAAACTCCCCACTGCACCCAACCTCCCCACTTCACCCAACCTCCTCACTCCATCCTACCTCCCCACTTCACCCAACCTCCGCACTCCATCCAACCTCCGAACTCCACCCAACCTCCGCACTCCACCCAACTTCCGCACTCCACCCAACTTCCGGACTCCACCCAAATTCCGCAATCCACCCAACCTCCGCACTCCATCCAACCTCCGCACTCCACCCAAGTTCCGCACTCCCCCCAACCTCCCCACTCCACCCAACCTCCCCACTCCACCCAACCTCCCCACTCCACCCAGCCCCCCCACTCCACCCAACTTCCCCACTGCCCACAACCTCTCCACTGCACCCAACCTCCCAACTCCTCCCAACCTCCCCGCTCCACCCAACCTCCCCACTTCACCCAACCTCCCCAATCCACCAAACCTCCCCACTGCACCCAACCTCCGCACTCCACTATACTTCCCACTCAATACAACCTCCCCACTGCATCCAACCTCCCCACTTCACCCAACCTCCCCACTCCACCCAACTTCCCCACTTCACCCAACCTCCCCACTTCACCCAACCTCCCCAATCCACCAAACCTCCCCACTCCACCCAACCTCCGCACTCCACTATACCTCCCACTCCACACAACCTCCCCACTGCTCCCAACCTCCCCACTTCACCCAACCTCCCCACTCCACCCAACCTCCCCACTTCACCTAACCTCCCCACTCCATCCTACCTCCCCACTTTACCCAACCTCCGCACTCCATCCAACCTCCGCACTCCAACGAACTTCCGCACTCCACCCAACCTCCGCACTCCACCCAACTTCTGCACTCCACCCAACTTCTGGACTCCACCCAAATTCCGCAATCCACCCAACCTCCGCACTCCACCCAACCTCCGCACTCCACCCAAATTCCGCACTCCACCCAACCTCCCCACTCCACCCAACCTCCCCACTGCACCCAACCTCCCAACTCCACCCAGCCTCCCCACTCCACCCAACTTCCCCACTGCCCCCAACCTCTCCACTGCACCCAACCTCCCCACTCCTCCCAACCTCCCCACTCCACCCAACCTCCCCACTTCACCCAACCTCCCCAATCCACCAAACCTCCCCACTCCACCCAACCTCCGCACTGCACTATACCTCCCACTCCACACAACCTCCCCACCGCACCCAACCTCCCCACTTCACTCAACCTCCCCACTCCACCCAACCTCCCCACTTCACCCAACCTCCCCACTTCACCCAACCTCCCCACTCCACCCAACCTCCCCACTTCACCCAACCTCCCCACTCCATCCTACCTCCCCACTTCACCCAACCTCCGCACTCCATCCAACCTCCGAACTCCAACGAACCTCCGCACTCCACCCAACTTCTGCACTCCACCCAACTTCAGGACTCCACCCAAATTCCGCAATCCACCCAACCTCCGCACTCCACCCAACCTCCGCACTCCACCCAAATTCAGCACTCCACCCAACCTCCCCACACCACCCAACCTCCCCACTCCTCCCAACCTCCCAACTCCACCCAGCCTCCCCACTCCACCCAACTTCCCCACTGCCCCCAACCTCTCCACTGCACCCAACCTCCCCACTCCTCCCAACCTCCCCACTCCACCCAACCTCCCCACTTCACCCAACCTCCCCAATCCACCAAACCTCCCCACTCCACCCAACCTCCGCACTCCACTATACCTCCCACTCCACACAACCTCCCCACTGCACCCAACCTCCCCACTTCACCCAACCTCCCCACTCCATCCAACCTCCGAACTCCAAAGAACCTCCGCACTCCACTCAACTTCTGCACTCCACCCAACTTCAGGACTCCACCCAAATTTCGCAATCCACCCAACCTCCGCACTCCACCCAACCTCCGCACTCCACCCAAATTCCGCACTCCACCCAACCTCCCCACTCCAGCCAACCTCCCCACTCCACCCAACCTCCCAACTCCACACAGCCTCCCCACTCCACCCAACTTCCCCACTGCCCCCAACCTCTCCACTGCACCCAACCTCCCCACTCCTCCCAACCTCCCCACTCCACCCAACCTCCCCACTTCACCCAACCTCCCCAATCCACCAAACCTCCCCACTCCACCCAACCTCCGCACTCCACTATACCTCCCACTCCACACAACCTCCCCACTGCACCCAACCTCCCCACTTCACCCAACCTCCCCACTTCACCCAACCTCCCCAATCCACCAAACCTCCCCACTCCACCCAACTTCCTCACTCCACTATACCTCCCAATCCACACAACCTCCCCACTGCACCCAACCTCCCCACTCCACACTACCTCCCCACTTCACCCAACCTCCCCACTCCAACCAACCTCCCCACTTCACCCAAGCTCCGCACTCCATCCAACCTCCGCACTCCACCCAACCTCCGCACTCCAAAGAACTTCCGCACTCCACCCAACCTCCCCAATCCACCAAACCTCCCCACTGCACCCAACCTCCGCACTCCACTATACTTCCCACTCAATACAACCTCCCCACTGCATCCAACCTCCCCACTTCACCCAACCTCCCCACTCCACCCAACCTCCCCACTTCACCCAACCTCCCCACTTCACCCAACCTCCCCAATCCATCAAACCTCCCCTCTCCACCCAACCTCCGCACTCCACTATACCTCCCACTCCACACAACCTCCCCACTGCACCCAACCTCCCCACTTCACCCAACCTCCCCACTCCACCCAACCTCCCCACTTCACCTAACCTCCCCACTCCATCCTACCTCCCCACTTTACCCAACCTCCGCACTCCATCCAACCTCCGAACTCCACCCAACCTCCGCACTCCAACGAATTTCCGCACTCCACCCAACCTCCGCACTCCACCCAACTTCTGCACTCCACCCAACTTCTGGACTCCACCCAAATTCCGCAATCCACCCAACCTCCGCACTCCACCCAACCTCCGCACTCCACCCAAATTCCGCACTCCACCCAACCTCCCCACTCCACCCAACCTCCCCACTGCACCCAACCTCCCAACTCCACCCAGCCTCCCCACTCCACCCAACTTCCCCACTGCCCCCAACCTCTCCACTGCACCCAACCTCCCCACTCCTCCCAACCTCCCCACTCCACCCAACCTCCCCTCTTCACCCAACCTCCCCAATCCACCAAACCTCCCCACTCCACCCAACCTTCGCACTCCACTATACCTCCCACTCCACACAACCTCCCCACTGCACCCAACCTCCCCACTTCACTCAACCTCCCCACTCCACCCAACCTCCCCACTTCACCCAACCTCCCCACTTCACCCAACCTCCCCACTCCACCCAACCTCCCCACTTCACCCAACCTCCCCACTCCATCCTACCTCCCCACTTCACCCAACCTCCGCACTCCATCCAACCTCCGAACTCCAACGAACCTCCGCACTCCACCCAACTTCTGCCCTCCACCCAACTTCAGGACTCCACCCAAATTCCGCAATCCACCCAACCTCCGCACTCCACCCAACCTCCGCACTCCACCCAAATTCAGCACTCCACCCAACCTCCCCACTCCACCCAACCTCCCCACTCCACCCAACCTCCCAACTCCACCCAGCCTCCCCACTCCACCCAACTTCCCCACTGCCCCCAACCTCTCCAATGCACCCAACCTCCCCACTCCTCCCAACCTCCCCACTCCACCCAACCTCCCCACTTCACCCAACCTCCCCAATCCACCAAACCTCCCCACTCCACCCAACCTCCGCACTCCACTATACCTCCCACTCCACACAACCTCCCCACTGCACCCAACCTCCCCACTTCACCCAACCTCCCCACTCCACCCAACCCCCCCACTTCACCCAACCTCCCCACTTCACCCAACCTCCCCAATCTACCAAACCTCCCCACTCCACCCAACTTCCGCACTCCACTATACCTCCCAATCCACACAACCTCCCCACTGCACCCAACCTCCCCACTCCACACTACCTCCCCACTTCACCCAACCTCCCCACTCCAACCAACCTCCCCACTTCACCCAACCTCCGCACTCCATCCAACCTCCGCACTCCACCCAACCTCCTCACTCCAACGAACTTCCGCACTCCACCCAACCTCCGCACTCCACCCAACTTCCGCACTCCATCAAACCTCCCCACTCCTCCCAACCTCCCCACTTCACCCAACCTCCCCAATCCACCAAACCTCCCCACTCCACCCAAACTCCGCACTCCACTATACCTCACACTCCTTCCAAACTCCCCACTGCACCCAACCTCCCCACTTCACCCAACCTCCTCACTCCATCCTACCTCCCCACTTCACCAAACCTCCGCACTCCATCCAACCTCCGAACTCCACCCAACCTCCGCACTCCACCCAACTTCCGCACTCCACCCAACTTCCGGACTCCACCCAAATTCCGCAATCCACCCAACCTCCGCACTCCATCCAACCTCCGCACTCCACCCAAGTTCCGCACTCCCCCCAACCTCCCCACTCCACCCAACCTCCCCACTCCACCCAACCTCCCCACTCCACCCAGCCCCCCCCACTCCACCCAACTTCCCCACTGCCCCCAACCTCTCCACTGCACCCAACCTCCCCACTCCTCCCAACCTCCCCGCTCCACCCAACCTCCCCACTTCACCCAACCTCCGCACTCCACTATACCTCCCACTCCACACAACCTCCCCACTGCACCCAACCTCCCCACTTCACCCAACCTCCCCACTCCACCCAACCTCCCCACTTCACCCAACCTCCCCACTCCATCCTACTTCCCCACTTCACCCAACCTCCGCACTCCATCCAACCTCCGAACTCCAACGAACCTCCGCACTCAACCCAACTTCTGCACTCCACCCAACTTCAGGACTCCACCCAAATTCCGCAATCCACCCAACCTCCGCACTCCACCCAACCTCCGCACTCCACCCAAAATCCGCACTCCACCCAACCTCCCCACTCCACCCAACCTCCCCACTCCACCCAACCTCCCAACTCCACCCAGCCTCCCCACTCCACCCAACTTCCCCACTGCCCCCAACCTCTCCACTGCACCCAACCTCCCCACTCCTCCCAACCTCCCCACTCCACCCAACCTCCCCACTTCACCCAACCTCCCCAATCCACCAAACCTCCCCACTCCACCCAACCTCCGCACTCCACTATACCTCCCACTCCACACAACCTCCCCACTGCACCCAACCTCCCCACTTCACCCAACCTCCCCACTCCACCCAACCCCCCCACTTCACCCAACCTCCCCACTTCACCCAACCTCCCCAATCCACCAAACCTCCCCACTCCACCCAACTTCCGCACTCCACTATACCTCCCAATCCACACAACCTCCCCACTGCACCCAACCTCCCCACTCCACACTACCTCCCCACTTCACCCAACCTCCCCACTCCAACCAACCTCCCCACTTCACCCAACCTCCGCACTCCATCCAACCTCCGCACTCCACCCAACCTCCCCACTTCACCCAACCTCCCCAATCCACCAAACCTCCCCACTCCACCCAACCTCCGCACTCCACTATACCTCCCAATCCACACAACCTCCCCACTGCACCCAACCTCCCCACTCCACCCAACCCCCCCACTTCACCCAACCTCCCCACTTCACCCAACCTCCCCAATCCACCAAACCTCCCCACTCCACCCAACTTCCGCACTCCACTATACCTCCCAATCCACACAACCTCCCCACTGCACCCAACCTCCCCACTCCACACTACCTCCCCACTTCACCCAACCTCCCCACTCCAACCAACCTCCCTACTTCACCCAACCTCCGCACTCCATCCAACCTCCGCACTCCACCCAACCTCCGCACTCCAACGAACTTCCGCACTCCACCCAACCTCCGCACTTCACCCAACCTCCCCAATCCACCAAACCTCCCCACTCCACCCAAACTCCGCACTCCACTATACCTCACACTCCTTCCAAACTCCCCACTGCACCCAACCTCCCCACTTCACCCAACCTCCTCACTCCATCCTACCTCCCCACTTCACCCAACCTCCGCACTCCATCCCACCTCCGAACTCCACCCAACCTCCGCACTCCACCCAACTTCCGCACTCCACCCAACTTCCGCACTCCACCCAAATTCCGCAATCCACCCAACCTCCGCACTCCATCCAACCTCCGCACTCCACCCAAGTTCCGCACTCCCCCCAACCTCCCCACTCCACCCAACCTCCCCACTCCACCCAACCTCCCCACTCCACCCAGCCCCCCCCCACTCCACCCAACTTCCCCACTGCCCCCAACCTCTCCACTGCACCCAACCTCCCCACTCCTCCCAACCTCCCCGCTCCACCCAACCTCCCCACTTCACCCAACCTCCCCAATCCACCAAACCTCCCCACTGCACCCAACCTCCGCACTCCACTATACTTCCCACTCCACACAACCTCCCCACTGCATCCAACCTCCCCACTTCACCCAACCTCCCCACTCCACCCAACCTCCCCACTTCACCCAACCTCCCCACTTCACCCAACCTCCCCAATCCACCAAACCTCCCCACTCCACCCAACCTCCGCACTCCACTATACCTCCCACTCCACACAACCTCCCCACTGCACCCAACCTCCCCACTTCACCCAACCTCCCCACTCCACCCAACCTCCCCACTTCACCTAACCTCCCCACTCCATCCTACCTCCCCACTTCACCCAACCTCCGCACTCCATCCAACTTCCGCACTCCACCCAACCTCCGCACTCCACCCAACTTCTGCACTCCACCCAACTTCTGGACTCCACCCAAATTCCGCAATCCACCCAACCTCCGCACTCCACCCAACCTCCGCACTCCACCCAAATTCCGCACTCCACCCAACCTCCCCACTCCACCCAACCTCCCCACTGCACCCAACCTCCCAACTCCACCCAGCCTCCCCACTCCACCCAACTTCCCCACTGCCCCCAACCTCCCCACTGCACCCAACCTCCGCACTCCACTATACTTCCCACTCAACACAACCTCCCCACTGCATCCAACCTCCCCACTCCTCCCAACCTCCCCACTCCACCCAACCTCCCCACTTCATCCAACCTCCCCATTCCATCCTACCTCCCCACTTCACCCAACCTCCGCACTCCATCCAACCTCCGAACTCCACCCAACCTCCGCACTCCAACGAACTTCCGCACTCCACCCAACCTCCGCACTCCATCCAACCTCCGCACTCCACCCAACCTCCGCACTCCAACGAACTTCCGCACTCCACCCAACCTCCGCACTCCACCCAACCTCCGCACTCCACCCAAATTCCGCACTCCACCCAACCTCCCCACTCCACCCAACCTCCCCACTGCACCCAACCTCCCAACTCCACCCAGCCTCCCCACTCCACCCAACTTCCCCACTGCCCCCAACCTCCCCACTCCACCCAACCTCCGCACTCCACTATACTTCCCACTCAACACAACCTCCCCACTGCATCCAACCTCCCCACTCCTCCCAACCTCCCCACTCCACTATACCTCACACTCCTTCCAAACTCCCCACTGCACCCAACCTCCCCACTTCACCCAACCTCCTCACTCCATCCTACCTCCCCACTTCACCCAACCTCCGCACTCCATCCAACCTCCGAACTCCACCCAACCTCCGCACTCCACCCAACTTCCGCACTCCACCCAACTTCCCCACTCCACCCAACCTCCCCACTGCACCCAACCTCCCCACTCCACCCAGCCCCCCCACTCCACCCAACTTCCCCACTGCCCCCAACCTCTCCACTGCACCCAACCTCCCCACTCCTCCCAACCTCCCCGCTCCACCCAACCTCCCCACTTCACCCAACCTCCCCAATCCACCAAACCTCCCCACTGCACCCAACCTCCGCACTCCACTATACTTCCCACTCAACACAACCTCCCCACTGCATCCAACCTCTCCACTTCAACCAACCTCCCCACTCCACCCAACCTCCCCACTTCACCCAACCTCCCCACTTCACCCAACCTCCCCAATCCACCAAACCTCCCCACTCCACCCAACCTCCGCACTCCACTATACCTCCCACTCCACACAACCTCCCCACTGCACCCAACCTCCCCACTTCACCCAACCTCCCCAATCCACCAAACCTCCCCACTCCACCCAAACTCCGCACTCCACTATACCTCACACTCCATCCAAACTCCCCACTGCACCCAACCTCCCCACTTCACCCAACCTCCCCACTCCATCCTACCTCCCCACTTCACCCAACCTCCGTACTCCATCCAACCTCCGAACTCCACCCAACCTCCGCACTCCACCCAAATTCCGCACTCCACCCAACTTCCGGACTCCACCCAACCTCCCCACTCCACCCAACCTCCCCACTTCACCCAACCTCCCCACTCCATCCTACTTCACCACTTCACCCAACCTCCGCACTCCATCCAACCTCCGAACTCCAACGAACCTCCGCACTCAACCCAACTTCTGCACTCCACCCAACTTCAGGACTCCACCCAAATTCCGCAATCCACCCAACCTCCGCACTCCACCCAACCTCCGCACTCCACCCAAATTCCGCACTCCACCCAACCTCCCCACTCCACCCAACCTCCCCACTCCAACCAACCTCCCAACTCCACCCAGCCTCCCCACTCCACCCAACTTCCCCACTGCCCCCAACCTCTCCACTGCACCCAACCTCCCCACTCCTCCCAACCTCCCCACTCCACCCAACCTCCCCACTTCACCCAACCTCCCCAATCCACCAAACCTCCCCACTCCACCCAACCTCCGCACTCCACTATACCTCCCACTCCACACAACCTCCCCACTGCACCCAACCTCCCCACTTCACCCAACCTCCCCACTCCACCCAACCCCCCCACTTCACCCAACCTCCCCACTTCACCCAACCTCCCCAATCCACCCAACTTCCGCACTCCACTATACCTCCCAATCCACGCAACCTCCCCACTGCACCCAACCTCCCCACTCCACACTACCTCCCCACTTCACCCAACCTCCCCACTCCAACCAACCTCCCCACTTCACCCAACCTCCGCACTCCACCCAACCTCCGCACTCCAACGAACTTCCGCACTCCACCCAACCTCCGCACTCCACCCAACTTCCGCACTCCATCAAACCTCCCCACTCCACCCAACCTCCCCACTTCACCCAACCTCCCCAATCCACCAAACCTCCCCACTCCACCCAAACTCCGCACTCCACTATACCTCACACTCCTTCCAAACTCCCCACTGCACCCAACCTCCTCACTTCACCCAACCTCCCCACTCCACCCAACCTCCCCACTTCACCTAACCTCCCCACTCCATCCTACCTCCCCACTTTACCCAACCTCCGCACTCCATCCAACCTCCGAACTCCACCCAACCTCCGCACTCCAACGAACTTCCGCACTCCACCCAACCTCCGCACTCCACCCAACTTCTGCACTCCACCCAACTTCTGGACTCCACCCAAATTCCGCAATCCACCCAACCTCCGCACTCCACCCAACCTCCGCACTCCACCCAAATTCCGCACTCCACCCAACCTCCCCACTCCACCCAACCTCCCCACTGCACCCAACCTCCCAACTCCACCCAGCCTCCCCACTCCACCCAACTTCCCCACTGCCCCCAACCTCTCCACTGCACCCAACCTCCCCACTCCTCCCAACCTCCCCACTCCACCCAACCTCCCCACTTCACCCAACCTCCCCAATCCACCAAACCTCCCCACTCCACCCAACCTCCGCACTCCACTATACCTCCCACTCCACACAACCTCCCCACTGCACCCAACCTCCCCACTTCACTCAACCTCCCCACTCCACCCAACCTCCCCACTTCACCCAACCTCCCCACTTCACCCAACCTCCCCACTCCACCCAACCTCCCCACTTCACCCAACCTCCCCACTCCATCCTACCTCCCCACTTCACCCAACCTCCGCACTCCATCCAACCTCCGAACTCCAACGAACCTCCGCACTCCACCCAACTTCTGCCCTCCACCCAACTTCAGGACTCCACCCAAATTCCGCAATCCACCCAACCTCCGCACTCCACCCAACCTCCGCACTCCACCCAAATTCAGCACTCCACCCAACCTCCCCACTCCACCCAACTTCCCCACTCCATCCAACCTCCCAACTCCACCCAGCCTCCCCACTCCACCCAATTTCCCCACTGCCCCCAACCTCTCCAATGCACCCAACCTCCCCACTCCTCCCAACCTTCCCACTCCACCCAACCTCCCCACTTCACCCAACCTCCCCAATCCACCAAACCTCCCCACTCCACCCAACCTCCGCACTCCACTATACCTCCCACTCCACACAACCTCCCCATTGCACCCAACCTCCCCACTTCGCCCAACCTCCCCACTCCACCCAACCCCCCCACTTCACCCAACCTCCCCACTTCACCCAACCTCCCCAATCTACCAAACCTCCCCACTCCACCCAACTTCCGCACTCCACTATACCTCCCAATCCACACAACCTCCCCACTGCACCCAACCTCCCCACTCCACACTACCTCCCCACTTCACCCAACCTCCCCACTCCAACCAACCTCCCCACTTCACCCAACCTCCGCACTCCATCCAACCTCCGCACTCCACCCAACCTCCGCACTCCAACGAACTTCCGCACTCCACCCAACCTCCGCACTCCACCCAACTTCCGCACTCCATCAAACCTCCCCACTCCTCCCAACCTCCCCACTTCACACAACCTCCCCAATCCACCAAACCTCCCCACTCCACCCAAACTCCGCACTCCACTATACCTCACACTCCTTCCAAACTCCCCACTGCACCCAACCTCCCCACTTCACCCAACCTCCTCACTCCATCCTACCTCCCCACTTCACCAAACCTCCGCACTCCATCCAACCTCCGAACTCCACCCAACCTCCGCACTCCACCCAACTTCCGCACTCCACCCAACTTCCGGACTCCACCCAAATTCCGCAATCCACCCAACCTCCCCACTCCACCCAACCTCCCCACTCCAACCAACCTCCCAACTCCACCCAGCCTCCCCACTCCACCCAACTTCCCCACTGCCCCCAACCTCTCCACTGCACCCAACCTCCCCACTCCTCCCAACCTCCCCACTCCACCCAACCTCCCCACTTCACCCAACCTCCCCAATCCACCAAACCTCCCCACTCCACCCAACCTCCGCACTCCACTATACCTCCCACTCCACACAACCTCCCCACTGCACCCAACCTCCCCACTTCACCCAACCTCCCCACTCCACCCAACCCCCCCACTTCACCCAACCTCCCCACTTCACCCAACCTCCCCAATCCACCAAACCTCCCCACTCCACCCAACTTCCGCACTCCACTATACCTCCCAATCCACGCAACCTCCCCACTGCACCCAACCTCCCCACTCCACACTACCTCCCCACTTCACCCAACCTCCCCACTCCAACCAACCTCCCCACTTCACCCAACCTCCGCACTCCATCCAACCTCCGCACTCCACCCAACCTCCGCACTCCAACGAACTTCCGCACTCCACCCAACCTCCGCACTCCACCCAACTTCCGCACTCCATCAAACCTCCCCACTCCACCCAACCTCCCCACTTCACCCAACCTCCCCAATCCACCAAACCTCCCCACTCCACCCAAACTCCGCACTCCACTATACCTCACACTCCTTCCAAACTCCCCACTGCACCCAACCTCCTCACTTCACCCAACCTCCCCACTCCACCCAACCTCCCCACTTCACCTAACCTCCCCACTCCATCCTACCTCCCCACTTTACCCAACCTCCGCACTCCATCCAACCTCCGAACTCCACCCAACCTCCGCACTCCAACGAACTTCCGCACTCCACCCAACCTCCGCACTCCACCCAACTTCTGCACTCCACCCAACTTCTGGACTCCACCCAAATTCCGCAATCCACCCAACCTCCGCACTCCACCCAACCTCCGCACTCCACCCAACCTCCGCACTCCACTATACCTCCCACTCCACACAACCTCCCCACTGCACCCAACCTCCCCACTTCACTCAACCTCCCCACTCCACCCAACCTCCCCACTTCACCCAACCTCCCCACTTCACCCAACCTCCCCACTCCACCCAACCTCCCCACTTCACCCAACCTCCCCACTCCATCCTACCTCCCCACTTCACCCAACCTCCGCACTCCATCCAACCTCCGAACTCCAACGAACCTCCGCACTCCACCCAACTTCTGCCCTCCACCCAACTTCAGGACTCCACCCAAATTCCGCAATCCACCCAACCTCCGCACTCCACCCAACCTCCGCACTCCACCCAAATTCAGCACTCCACCCAACCTCCCCACTCCACCCAACTTCCCCACTCCACCCAACCTCCCAACTCCACCCAGCCTCCCCACTCCACCCAATTTCCCCACTGCCCCCAACCTCTCCAATGCACCCAACCTCCCCACTCCTCCCAACCTTCCCACTCCACCCAACCTCCCCACTTCACCCAACCTCCCCAATCCACCAAACCTCCCCACTCCACCCAACCTCCGCACTCCACTATACCTCCCACTCCACACAACCTCCCCACTGCACCCAACCTCCCCACTTCGCCCAACCTCCCCACTCCACCCAACCCCCCCACTTCACCCAACCTCCCCACTTCACCCAACCTCCCCAATCTACCAAACCTCCCCACTCCACCCAACTTCCGCACTCCACTATACCCCCCAATCCACACTACCTCCCCACTTCACCCAACCTCCCCACTCCAACCAACCTCCCCACTTCACCCAACCTCCGCACTCCATCCAACCTCCGCACTCCACCCAACCTCCGCACTCCAACGAACTTCCGCACTCCACCCAACCTCCGCACTCCACCCAACTTCCGCACTCCATCAAACCTCCCCACTCCTCCCAACCTCCCCACTTCACACAACCTCCCCAATCCACCAAACCTCGCCACTCCACCCAAACTCCGCACTCCACTATACCTCACACTCCTTCCAAACTCCCCACTGCACCCAACCTCCCCACTTCACCCAACCTCCTCACTCCATCCTACCTCCCCACTTCACCAAACCTCCGCACTCCATCCAACCTCCGAACTCCACCCAACCTCCGCACTCCACCCAACTTCCGCACTCCACCCAACTTCCGGACTCCACCCAAATTCCGCAATCCACCCAACCTCCGCACTCCATCCAACCTCCGCACTCCACCCAAGTTCCGCACTCCCCCCAACCTCCCCACTCCACCCAACCTCCCCACTCCACCCAACCTCCCCACTCCACCCAGCCCCCCCCCACTCCACCCAACTTCCCCACTGCCCCCAACCTCTCCACTGCACCCAACCTCCCCACTCCTCCCAACCTCCCCGCTCCACCCAACCTCCCCACTTCACCCAACCTCCCCAATCCACCAAACCTCC
The DNA here is from genome assembly GCA_964017155.1 of Oasisia sp. SBJ-2009. NCBI lineage: Eukaryota > Metazoa > Annelida > Polychaeta > Sabellida > Siboglinidae > Oasisia > Oasisia sp. SBJ-2009. The sequence continues at coordinate 22,225,241 of OZ024865.1, forward strand.
CCACTCCACCCAACCTCCGCACTCCACTATACCTCCCACTCCACACAACCTCCCCACTGCACCCAACCTCCCCACTTCACCCAACCTCCCCACTCCACCCAACCTCCCCACTTCACCCAACCTCCCCATTCCATCATACTTCCCCACTTCACCCAACCTCCGCACTCCATCCAACCTCCGAACTCCAACGAACCTCCGCACTCAACCCAACTTCTGCACTCCACCCAACTTCAGGACTCCACCCAAATTCCGCAATCCACCCAACCTCCGCACTCCACCCAACCTCCGCTCTCCACCCAAATTCCGGACTCCACCCAACCTCCCCACTCCACCCAACCTCCCCACTCCACCCAACCTCCCAACTCCACCCAGCCTCCCCACTCCACCCAACTTCCCCACTGCCCCCAACCTCTCCACTGCACCCAACCTCCCCACTCCTCCCAACCTCCCCACTCCACCCAACCTCCCCACTTCACCCAACCTCCCCAATCCACCAAACCTCCCCACTCCACCCAACCTCCGCACTCCACTATACCTCCCACTCCACACAACCTCCCCACTGCACCCAACCTCCCCACTTCACCCAACCTCCCCACTCCACCCAACCCCCCCACTTCACCCAACCTCCCCACTTCACCCAACCTCCCCAATCCACCAAACCTCCCCACTCCACCCAACTTCCGCACTCCACTATACCTCCCAATCCACGCAACCTCCCCACTGCACCCAACCTCCCCACTCCACACTACCTCCCCACTTCACCCAACCTCCCCACTCCAACGAACCTCCCCACTTCACCCAACCTCCGCACTCCATCCAACCTCCGCACTCCACCCAACCTCCGCACTCCAACGAACTTCCGCACTCCACCCAACCTCCGCACTCCACCCAACTTCCGCACTCCATCAAACCTCCCCACTCCACCCAACCTCCCCACTTCACCCAACCTCCCCAATCCACCAAACCTCCCCACTCCACCCAAACTCCGCACTCCACTATACCTCACACTCCTTCCAAACTCCCCACTGCACCCAACCTCCCCACTTCACCCAACCTCCTCACTCCATCCTACCTCCCCACTTCACCCAACCTCCGCACTCCGTCCCACCTCCGAACTCCACCCAACCTCCGCACTCCAACGAACTTCCGCACTCCACCCAACCTCCGCACTCCACCCAACTTCTGCACTCCACCCAACTTCTGGACTCCACCCAAATTCCGCAATCCACCCAACCTCCGCACTCCACCCAACCTCCGCACTCCACCCAAATTCCGCACTCCACCCAACCTCCCTACTCCACCCAACCTCCCCACTGCACCCAACCTCCCAACTCCACCCAGCCTCCCCACTCCACCCAACTTCCCCACTGCCCCCAACCTCTCCACTGCACCCAACCTCCCCACTCCTCCCAACCTCCCCACTCCACCCAACCTCCCCACTTCACCCAACCTCCCCAATCCACCAAACCTCCCCACTCCACCCAACCTCCGCACTCCACTATACCTCCCACTCCACACAACCTCCCCACTGCACCCAACCTCCCCACTTCACTCAACCTCCCCACTCCACCCAACCTCCCCACTTCACCCAACCTCCCCACTTCACCCAACCTCCCCACTCCACCCAACCTCCCCACTTCACCCAACCTCCCCACTCCATCCTACCTCCCCACTTCACCCAACCTCCGCACTCCATCCAACCTCCGAACTCCAACGAACCTCCGCACTCCACCCAACTTCTGCCCTCCACCCAACTTCAGGACTCCACCCAAATTCCGCAATCCACCCAACCTCCGCACTCTACCCAACCTCCGCACTCCACCCAAATTCAGCACTCCACCCAACCTCCCCACTCCACCCAACCTCCCCACTCCACCCAACCTCCCAACTCCACCCAGCCTCCCCACTCCACCCAACTTCCCCACTGCCCCCAACCTCTCCAATGCACCCAACCTCCCCACTCCACACTACCTCCCCACTTCACCCAACCTCCCCACTCCAACCAACCTCCCCACTTCACCCAACCTCCGCACTCCATCCAACCTCCGCACTCCACCCAACCTCCGCACTCCAACGAACTTCCGCACTCCACCCAACCTCCGCACTCCACCCAACTTCCGCACTCCATCAAACCTCCCCACTCCACCCAACCTCCCCACTTCACCCAACCTCCCCAATCCACCAAACCTCCCCACTCCACCCAAACTCCGCACTCCACTATACCTCACACTCCTTCCAAACTCCCCACTGCACCCAACCTCCCCACTTCACCCAACCTCCTCACTCCATCCTACCTCCCCACTTCACCCAACCTCCGCACTCCATCCCACCTCCGAACTCCACCCAACCTCCGCACTCCAACGAACTTCCGCACTCCACCCAACCTCCGCACTCCACCCAACTTCTGCACTCCACCCAACTTCTGGACTCCACCCAAATTCCGCAATCCACCCAACCTCCGCACTCCACCCAACCTCCGCACTCCACCCAAATTCCGCACTCCACCCAACCTCCCTACTCCACCCAACCTCCCCACTCCACCCAACCTCCCCACTTCACCCAACCTCCCCAATCCACCAAACCTCCCCACTCCACCCAACCTCCGCACTCCACTATACCTCCCACTCCACACAACCTCCCCACTGCACCCAACCTCCCCACTTCACCCAACCTCCCCACTTCACCCAACCTCCCCACTCCACCCAACCTCCCCACTTCACCCAACCTCCCCACTCCATCCTACCTCCCCACTTCACCCAACCTCCGCACTCCATCCAACCTCCGAACTCCAACGAACCTCCGCACTCCACCCAACTTCTGCCCTCCACCCAACTTCAGGACTCCACCCAAATTCCGCAATCCACCCAACCTCCGCACTCTACCCAACCTCCGCACTCCACCCAAATTCAGCACTCCACCCAACCTCCCCACTCCACCCAACCTCCCCACTCCACCCAACCTCCCAACTCCACCCAGCCTCCCCACTCCACCCAACTTCCCCACTGCCCCCAACCTCTCCAATGCACCCAACCTCCCCACTCCTCCCAACCTCCCCACTCCACCCAACCTCCCCACTTCACCCAACCTCCCCAATCCACCAAACCTCCCCACTCCACCCAACCTCCGCACTCCACTATACCTCCCACTCCACACAACCTCCCCACTGCACCCAACCTCCCCACTTCACCCAACCTCCCCACTCCACCCAACCCCCCCCCCCCCACTTCACCCAACCTCCCCACTTCACCCAACCTCCCCAATCTACCAAATCTCCCCACTCCACCCAACTTCCGCACTCCACTATACCTCCCAATCCACACAACCTCCCCACTGCACCCAACCTCCCCACTCCACACTACCTCCCCACTTCACCCAACCTCCCCACTCCAACCAACCTCCCCACTTCACCCAACCTCCGCACTCCATCCAACCTCCGCACTCCACCCAACCTCCGCACTCCAACGAACTTCCGCACTCCACCCAACCTCCGCACTCCACCCAACTTCCGCACTCCATCAAACCTTCCCACTCCTCCCAACCTCCCCACTTCACCCAACCTCCCCAATCCACCAAACCTCCCCACTCCACCCAAACTCCGCACTCCACTATACCTCACACTCCTTCCAAACTCCCCACTGCACCCAACCTCCCCACTTCACCCAACCTCCTCACTCCATCCTACCTCCCCACTTCACCCAACCTCCGCACTCCATCCCACCTCCGAACTCCACCCAACCTCCGCACTCCAACGAACTTCCGCACTCCACCCAACCTCCGCACTCCACCCAACTTCTGCACTCCACCCAACTTCTGGACTCCACCCAAATTCCGCAATCCACCCAACCTCCGCACTCCACCCAACCTCCGCACTCCACCCAAATTCCGCACTCCACCCAACCTCCCTACTCCACCCAACCTCCCCACTCCACCCAACCTCCCCACTTCACCCAACCTCCCCAATCCACCAAACCTCCCCACTCCACCCAACCTCCGCACTCCACTATACCTCCCACTCCACACAACCTCCCCACTGCACCCAACCTCCCCACTTCACCCAACCTCCCCACTTCACCCAACCTCCCCACTCCACCCAACCTCCCCACTTCACCCAACCTCCCCACTCCATCCTACCTCCCCACTTCACCCAACCTCCGCACTCCATCCAACCTCCGAACTCCAACGAACCTCCGCACTCCACCCAACTTCTGCCCTCCACCCAACTTCAGGACTCCACCCAAATTCCGCAATCCACCCAACCTCCGCACTCTACCCAACCTCCGCACTCCACCCAAATTCAGCACTCCACCCAACCTCCCCACTCCACCCAACCTCCCCACTCCACCCAACCTCCCAACTCCACCCAGCCTCCCCACTCCACCCAACTTCCCCACTGCCCCCAACCTCTCCAATGCACCCAACCTCCCCACTCCTCCCAACCTCCCCACTCCACCCAACCTCCCCACTTCACCCAACCTCCCCAATCCACCAAACCTCCCCACTCCACCCAACCTCCGCACTCCACTATACCTCCCACTCCACACAACCTCCCCACTGCACCCAACCTCCCCACTTCACCCAACCTCCCCACTCCACCCAACCCCCCCCCCCCCCACTTCACCCAACCTCCCCACTTCACCCAACCTCCCCAATCTACCAAATCTCCCCACTCCACCCAACTTCCGCACTCCACTATACCTCCCAATCCACACAACCTCCCCACTGCACCCAACCTCCCCACTCCACACTACCTCCCCACTTCACCCAACCTCCCCACTCCAACCAACCTCCCCACTTCACCCAACCTCCGCACTCCATCCAACCTCCGCACTCCACCCAACCTCCGCACTCCAACGAACTTCCGCACTCCACCCAACCTCCGCACTCCACCCAACTTCCGCACTCCATCAAACCTTCCCACTCCTCCCAACCTCCCCACTTCACCCAACCTCCCCAATCCACCAAACCTCCCCACTCCACCCAAACTCCGCACTCCACTATACCTCACACTCCTTCCAAACTCCCCACGGCACCCAACCTCCCCACTTCACCCAACCTCCTCACTCCATCCTACCTCCCCACTTCACCAAACCTCCGCACTCCATCCAACCTCCGAACTCCACCCAACCTCCGCACTCCACCCAACTTCCGCACTCCACCCAACTTCCGGACTCCACCCAAATTCCGCAATCCACCCAACCTCCGCACTCCATCCAACCTCCGCACTCCACCCAAGTTCCGCACTCCCCCCAACCTCCCCACTCCACCCAACCTCCACACTCCACCCAACCTCCCCACTCCACCCAGCCCCCCCCCACTCCACCCAACTTCCCCACTGCCCCCAACCTCTCCACTGCACCCAACCTCCCCACTCCTCCCAACCTCCCCGCTCCACCCAACCTCCCCACTTCACCCAACCTCCCCAATCCACCAAACCTCCCCACTCCACCCAACCTCCGCACTCCACTATACCTCCCACTCCACACAACCTCCCCACTGCACCCAACCTCCCCACTTCACCCAACCTCCCCACTCCACCCAACCTCCCCACTTCACCCAACCTCCCCACTCCATCCTACTTCCCCACTTCACCCAACCTCCGCACTCCATCCAACCTCCGAACTCCAACGAACCTCCGCACTCAACCCAACTTCTGCACTCCACCCAACTTCAGGACTCCACCCAAATTCCGCAATCCACCCAACCTCCGCACTCCACCCAACCTCCGCACTCCACCCAAATTCCGGACTCCACCCAACCTCCCCACTCCACCCAACCTCCCCACTCCACCCAACCTCCCAACTCCACCCAGCCTCCCCACTCCACCCAACTTCCCCACTGCCCCCAACCTCTCCACTGCACCCAACCTCCCCACTCCTCCCAACCTCCCCACTCCACCCAACCTCCCCACTTCACCCAACCTCCCCAATCCACCAAACCTCCCCACTCCACCCAACCTCCGCACTCCACTATACCTCCCACTCCACACAACCTCCCCACTGCACCCAACCTCCCCACTTCACCCAACCTCCCCACTCCACCCAACCCCCCCACTTCACCCAACCTCCCCACTTCACCCAACCTCCCCAATCCACCAAACCTCCCCACTCCACCCAACTTCCGCACTCCACTATACCTCCCAATCCACGCAACCTCCCCACTGCACCCAACCTCCCCACTCCACACTACCTCCCCACTTCACCCAACCTCCCCACTCCAACCAACCTCCCCACTTCACCCAACCTCCGCACTCCATCCAACCTCCGCACTCCACCCAACCTCCGCACTCCAACGAACTTCCGCACTCCACCCAACCTCCGCACTCCACCCAACTTCCGCACTCCATCAAACCTCCCCACTCCACCCAACCTCCCCACTTCACCCAACCTCCCCAATCCACCAAACCTCCCCACTCCACCCAAACTCCGCACTCCACTATACCTCACACTCCTTCCAAACTCCCCACTGCACCCAACCTCCCCACTTCACCCAACCTCCTCACTCCATCCTACCTCCCCACTTCACCCAACCTCCGCACTCCATCCCACCTCCGAACTCCACCCAACCTCCGCACTCCAACGAACTTCCGCACTCCACCCAACCTCCGCACTCCACCCAACTTCTGCACTCCACCCAACTTCTGGACTCCACCCAAATTCCGCAATCCACCCAACCTCCGCACTCCACCCAACCTCCGCACTCCACCCAAATTCCGCACTCCACCCAACCTCCCTACTCCACCCAACCTCCCCACTGCACCCAACCTCCCAACTCCACCCAGCCTCCCCACTCCACCCAACTTCCCCACTGCCCCCAACCTCTCCACTGCACCCAACCTCCCCACTCCTCCCAACCTCCCCACTCCACCCAACCTCCCCACTTCACCCAACCTCCCCAATCCACCAAACCTCCCCACTCCACCCAACCTCCGCACTCCACTATACCTCCCACTCCACACAACCTCCCCACTGCACCCAACCTCCCCACTTCACTCAACCTCCCCACTCCACCCAACCTCCCCACTTCACCCAACCTCCCCACTTCACCCAACCTCCCCACTCCACCCAACCTCCCCACTTCACCCAACCTCCCCACTCCATCCTACCTCCCCACTTCACCCAACCTCCGCACTCCATCCAACCTCCGAACTCCAACGAACCTCCGCACTCCACCCAACTTCTGCCCTCCACCCAACTTCAGGACTCCACCCAAATTCCGCAATCCACCCAACCTCCGCACTCTACCCAACCTCCGCACTCCACCCAAATTCAGCACTCCACCCAACCTCCCCACTCCACCCAACCTCCCCACTCCACCCAACCTCCCAACTCCACCCAGCCTCCCCACTCCACCCAACTTCCCCACTGCCCCCAACCTCTCCAATGCACCCAACCTCCCCACTCCACACTACCTCCCCACTTCACCCAACCTCCCCACTCCAACCAACCTCCCCACTTCACCCAACCTCCGCACTCCATCCAACCTCCGCACTCCACCCAACCTCCGCACTCCAACGAACTTCCGCACTCCACCCAACCTCCGCACTCCACCCAACTTCCGCACTCCATCAAACCTCCCCACTCCACCCAACCTCCCCACTTCACCCAACCTCCCCAATCCACCAAACCTCCCCACTCCACCCAAACTCCGCACTCCACTATACCTCACACTCCTTCCAAACTCCCCACTGCACCCAACCTCCCCACTTCACCCAACCTCCTCACTCCATCCTACCTCCCCACTTCACCCAACCTCCGCACTCCATCCCACCTCCGAACTCCACCCAACCTCCGCACTCCAACGAACTTCCGCACTCCACCCAACCTCCGCACTCCACCCAACTTCTGCACTCCACCCAACTTCTGGACTCCACCCAAATTCCGCAATCCACCCAACCTCCGCACTCCACCCAACCTCCGCACTCCACCCAAATTCCGCACTCCACCCAACCTCCCTACTCCACCCAACCTCCCCACTGCACCCAACCTCCCAACTCCACCCAGCCTCCCCACTCCTCCCAACCTCCCCACTCCACCCAACCTCCCCACTTCACCCAACCTCCCCAATCCACCAAACCTCCCCACTCCACCCAACCTCCGCACTCCACTATACCTCCCACTCCACACAACCTCCCCACTGCACCCAACCTCCCCACTTCACTCAACCTCCCCATTCCACCCAACCTCCCCACTTCACCCAACCTCCCCACTTCACCCAACCTCCCCACTCCACCCAACCTCCCCACTTCACCCAAACTCCCCACTCCATCCTACTTCCCCACTTCACCCAACCTCCGCACTCCATCCAACCTCCGAACTCCAACGAACCTCCGCACTCAACCCAACTTCTGCACTCCACCCAACTTCAGGACTCCACCCAAATTCCGCAATCCACCCAACCTCCGCACTCCACCCAACCTCCGCACTCCACCCAAATTCCGGACTCCACCCAACCTCCCCACTCCACCCAACCTCCCCACTCCACCCAACCTCCCAACTCCACCCAGCCTCCCCACTCCACCCAACTTCCCCACTGCCCCCAACCTCTCCACTGCACCCAACCTCCCCACTCCTCCCAACCTCCCCACTCCACCCAACCTCCCCACTTCACCCAACCTCCCCAATCCACCAAACCTCCCCACTCCACCCAACCTCCGCACTCCACTATACCTCCCACTCCACACAACCTCCCCACTGCACCCAACCTCCCCACTTCACCCAACCTCCCCACTCCACCCAACCCCCCCACTTCACCCAACCTCCCCACTTCACCCAACCTCCCCAATCCACCAAACCTCCCCACTCCACCCAACTTCCGCACTCCACTATACCTCCCAATCCACGCAACCTCCCCACTGCACCCAACCTCCCCACTCCACACTACCTCCCCACTTCACCCAACCTCCCCACTCCAACCAACCTCCCCACTTCACCCAACCTCCGCACTCCATCCAACCTCCGCACTCCACCCAACCTCCGCACTCCAACGAACTTCCGCACTCCACCCAACCTCCGCACTCCACCCAACTTCCGCACTCCATCAAACCTCCCCACTCCACCCAACCTCCCCACTTCACCCAACCTCCCCAATCCACCAAACCTCCCCACTCCACCCAAACTCCGCACTCCACTATACCTCACACTCCTTCCAAACTCCCCACTGCACCCAACCTCCCCACTTCACCCAACCTCCTCACTCCATCCTACCTCCCCACTTCACCCAACCTCCGCACTCCATCCCACCTCCGAACTCCACCCAACCTCCGCACTCCAACGAACTTCCGCACTCCACCCAACCTCCGCACTCCACCCAACTTCTGCACTCCACCCAACTTCTGGACTCCACCCAAATTCCGCAATCCACCCAACCTCCGCACTCCACCCAACCTCCGCACTCCACCCAAATTCCGCACTCCACCCAACCTCCCTACTCCACCCAACCTCCCCACTGCACCCAACCTCCCAACTCCACCCAGCCTCCCCACTCCACCCAACTTCCCCACTGCCCCCAACCTCTCCACTGCACCCAACCTCCCCACTCCTCCCAACCTCCCCACTCCACCCAACCTCCCCACTTCACCCAACCTCCCCAATCCACCAAACCTCCCCACTCCACCCAACCTCCGCACTCCACTATACCTCCCACTCCACACAACCTCCCCACTGCACCCAACCTCCCCACTTCACTCAACCTCCCCACTCCACCCAACCTCCCCACTTCACCCAACCTCCCCACTTCACCCAACCTCCCCACTCCACCCAACCTCCCCACTTCACCCAACCTCCCCATTCCATCCTACCTCCCCACTTCACCCAACCTCCGCACTCCATCCAACCTCCGAACTCCAACGAACCTCCGCACTCCACCCAACTTCTGCCCTCCACCCAACTTCAGGACTCCACCCAAATTCCGCAATCCACCCAACCTCCGCACTCTACCCAACCTCCGCACTCCACCCAAATTCAGCACTCCACCCAACCTCCCCACTCCACCCAACCTCCCCACTCCACCCAACCTCCCAACTGCACCCAGCCTCCCCACTCCACCCAACTTCCCCACTGCCCCCAACCTCTCCAATGCACCCAACCTCCCCACTCCACACTACCTCCCCACTTCACCCAACCTCCCCACTCCAACCAACCTCCCCACTTCACCCAACCTCCGCACTCCATCCAACCTCCGCACTCCACCCAACCTCCGCACTCCAACGAACTTCCGCACTCCACCCAACCTCCGCACTCCACCCAACTTCCGCACTCCATCAAACCTCCCCACTCCACCCAACCTCCCCACTTCACCCAACCTCCCCAATCCACCAAACCTCCCCACTCCACCCAAACTCCGCACTCCACTATACCTCACACTCCTTCCAAACTCCCCACTGCACCCAACCTCCCCACTTCACCCAACCTCCTCACTCCATCCTACCTCCCCACTTCACCCAACCTCCGCACTCCATCCCACCTCCGAACTCCACCCAACCTCCGCACTCCAACGAACTTCCGCACTCCACCCAACCTCCGCACTCCACCCAACTTCTGCACTCCACCCAACTTCTGGACTCCACCCAAATTCCGCAATCCACCCAACCTCCGCACTCCACCCAACCTCCGCACTCCACCCAAATTCCGCACTCCACCCAACCTCCCTACTCCACCCAACCTCCCCACTGCACCCAACCTCCCAACTCCACCCAGCCTCCCCACTCCTCCCAACCTCCCCACTCCACCCAACCTCCCCACTTCACCCAACCTCCCCAATCCACCAAACCTCCCCACTCCACCCAACCTCCGCACTCCACTATACCTCCCACTCCACACAACCTCCCCACTGCACCCAACCTCCCCACTTCACTCAACCTCCCCATTCCACCCAACCTCCCCACTTCACCCAACCTCCCCACTTCACCCAACCTCCCCACTCCACCCAACCTCCCCACTTCACCCAACCTCCCCACTCCATCCTACCTCCCCACTTCACCCAACCTCCGCACTCCATCCAACCTCCGAACTCCAACGAACCTCCGCACTCCACCCAACTTCTGCCCTCCACCCAACTTCAGGACTCCACCCAAATTCCGCAATCCACCCAACCTCCGCACTCTACCCAACCTCCGCACTCCACCCAAATTCAGCACTCCACCCAACCTCCCCACTCCACCCAACCTCCCCACTCCACCCAACCTCCCAACTCCACCCAGCCTCCCCACTCCACCCAACTTCCCCACTGCCCCCAACCTCTCCAATGCACCCAACCTCCCCACTCCTCCCAACCTCCCCACTCCACCCAACCTCCCCACTTCACCCAACCTCCCCAATCCACCAAACCTCCCCACTCCACCCAACCTCCGCACTCCACTATACCTCCCACTCCACACAACCTCCCCACTGCACCCAACCTCCCCACTTCACCCAACCTCCCCACTCCACCCAACCCCCCCCCCCCCCACTTCACCCAACCTCCCCACTTCACCCAACCTCCCCAATCTACCAAACCTCCCCACTCCACCCAACTTCCGCACTCCACTATACCTCCCAATCCACACAACCTCCCCACTGCACCCAACCTCCCCACTCCACACTACCTCCCCACTTCACCCAACCTCCCCACTCCAACCAACCTCCCCACTTCACCCAACCTCCGCACTCCATCCAACCTCCGCACTCCACCCAACCTCCGCACTCCAACGAACTTCCGCACTCCACCCAACCTCCGCACTCCACCCAACTTCCGCACTCCATCAAACCTTCCCACTCCTCCCAACCTCCCCACTTCACCCAACCTCCCCAATCCACCAAACCTCCCCACTCCACCCAAACTCCGCACTCCACTATACCTCACACTCCTTCCAAACTCCCCACGGCACCCAACCTCCCCACTTCACCCAACCTCCTCACTCCATCCTACCTCCCCACTTCACCAAACCTCCGCACTCCATCCAACCTCCGAACTCCACCCAACCTCCGCACTCCACCCAACTTCCGCACTCCACCCAACTTCCGGACTCCACCCAAATTCCGCAATCCACCCAACCTCCGCACTCCATCCAACCTCCGCACTCCACCCAAGTTCCGCACTCCCCCCAACCTCCCCACTCCACCCAACCTCCCCACTCCACCCAACCTCCCCACTCCACCCAGCCCCCCCCCCACTCCACCCAACTTCCCCACTGCCCCCAACCTCTCCACTGCACCCAACTTCCCCACTCCTCCCAACCTCCCCGCTCCACCCAACCTCCCCACTTCACCCAACCTCCCCAATCCACCAAACCTCCCCACTCCACCCAACCTCCGCACTCCACTATACCTCCCACTCCACACAACCTCCCCACTGCACCCAACCTCCCCACTTCACCCAACCTCCCCACTCCACCCAACCTCCCCACTTCACCCAACCTCCCCACTCCATCCTACTTCCCCACTTCACCCAACCTCCGCACTCCATCCAACCTCCGAACTCCAACGAACCTCCGCACTCAACCCAACTTCTGCACTCCACCCAACTTCAGGACTCCACCCAAATTCCGCAATCCACCCAACCTCCGCACTCCACCCAACCTCCGCACTCCACCCAAATTCCGCACTGCACCCAACCTCCCCACTCCACCCAACCTCCCCACTCCACCCAACCTCCCAACTCCACCCAGCCTCCCCACTCCACCCAACTTCCCCACTGCCCCCAACCTCTCCACTGCACCCAACCTCCCCACTCCACACAACCTCCCCACTGCACCCAACCTCCCCACTTCACCCAACCTCCCCACTCCACCCAACCCCCCCACTTCACCCAACCTCCCCACTTCACCCAACCTCCCCAATCCACCAAACCTCCCCACTCCACCCAACTTCCGCACTCCACTATACCTCCCAATCCACACAACCTCCCCACTGCACCCAACCTCCCCACTCCACACTACCTCCCCACTTCACCCAACCTCCCCACTCCAACCAACCTCCCCACTTCACCCAACCTCCGCACTCCATCCAACCTCCGCACTCCACCCAACCTCCGCACTCCAACGAACTTCCGCACTCCACCCAACCTCCGCACTCCACCCAACTTCCGCACTCCATCAAACCTCCCCACTCCACCCAACCTCCCCACTTCACCCAACCTCCCCAATCCACCAAACCTCCCCACTCCACCCAAACTCCGCACTCCACTATACCTCACACTCCTTCCAAACTCCCCACTGCACCCAACCTCCCCACTTCACCCAACCTCCTCACTCCATCCTACCTCCCCACTTCACCCAACCTCCGCACTCCATCCCACCTCCGAACTCCACCCAACCTCCGCACTCCACCCAACTTCCGCACTCCACCCAACTTCCGGACTCCACCCAAATTCCGCAATCCACCCAACCTCCGCACTCCATCCAACCTCCGCACTCCACCCAAGTTCCGCACTCCCCCCAACCTCCGCACTCCACTATACTTCCCACTCAACACAACCTCCCCACTGCATCCAACCTCCCCACTCCTCCCAACCTCCCCACTCCACTATACCTCACACTCCTTCCAAACTCCCCACTGCACCCAACCTCCCCACTTCACCCAACCTCCTCACTCCATCCTACCTCCCCACTTCACCCAACCTCCGCACTCCATCCAACCTCCGAACTCCACCCAACCTCCGCACTCCACCCAACTTCCGCACTCCACCCAACTTCCCCACTCCACCCAACCTCCCCACTGCACCCAACCTCCCCACTCCACCCAGCCCCCCCACTCCACCCAACTTCCCCGCTGCCCCCAACCTCTCCACTGCACCCAACCTCCCCACTCCTCCCAACCTCCCCGCTCCACCCAACCTCCCCACTTCACCCAACCTCCCCAATCCACCAAACCTCCCCACTGCACCCAACCTCCGCACTCCACTATACTTCCCACTCAACACAACCTCCCCACTGCATCCAACCTCCCCACTTCAACCAACCTCCCCACTCCACCCAACCTCCCCACTTCACCCAACCTCCCCACTTCACCCAACCTCCCCAATCCACCAAACCTCCCCACTCCACCCAACCTCCGCACTCCACTATACCTCCCACTCCACACAACCTCCCCACTGCACCCAACCTCCCCACTTCACCCAACCTCCCCAATCCACCAAACCTCCCCACTCCACCCAAACTCCGCACTCCGCTATACCTCACACTCCATCCAAACTCCCCACTGCACCCAACCTCCCCACTTCACCCAACCTCCCCACTCCATCCTACCTCCCCACTTCACCCAACCTCCGAACTCCACCCAACCTCCGCACTCCACCCAAATTCCGCACTCCACCCAACTTCCGGACTCCACCCAAATTCTGCAATCCACCCAATCTCCGCACTCCATCCAACCTCCGCACTCCACCCAAGTTCCGCACTCCACCCAACCTCCCCACTCCACCCAACCTCCCCACTCCACCCAACCTCCCCACTCCACCCAGCCTCCCCACTCCACCCAACTTCCCCACTGCCCCCAACCTCTCCACTGCACCCAACCTCCCCACTCCTCCCAACCTCCTCACTCCACCCAACCTCCCCACTTCACCCAACCTCCTAAATCCACCAAACCTCCCCACTGCACCCAACCTTAGCACTCCACTATACTTCCCACTCCACACAACCTCCCCACTGCATCCAACCTCCCCACTTCACCCAACCTCCCCGCTCCACCCAACCTCCCCACTTCCCCCAACCTCCCCACTTCACCCAACCTCCCCAATCCATCCTACCTCCCCACTCCAACCAAACTCCGCACTACACTATACCTCCCACTCCACACCACCTCCCCACTGCACCCAACCTCCCCACTTCACCCAACCTCCCCACTCCACCCAACCTCCCCACTTCATCCAACCTCCCCACTCCATCCTACCTCCCCACTTCACCCAACCTCCGCACTCCATCCAACCTCCGAACTCCACCCAACCTCCGCACTCCAACGAACTTCCGCACTCCACCCAACCTCCGCACTCCATCCAACCTCCGCACTCCACCCAACCTCCGCACTCCAACGAACTTCCGCACTCCACCCAACCTCCGCACTCCACCCAACTTCCGCACTCCATCAAACCTCCCAACTCCAACGAACTTCCGCACTCCACCCAGCCCCCCCCCCCCCACTCCACCCAACTCCCCCACTGCCCCCAACCTCTCCACTGCACCCAACCTCCCCATTCCTCCCAACCTCCCCGCTCCACCCAACCTCCCCACTTCACCCAACCTCCCCAATCCACCATACCTCCCCACTGCACCCAACCTCCGCACTCCACTATACTTCCCACTCAACACAACCTCCCCACTGCATCCAACCTCCCCACTTCACCCAACCTCCCCACTCCACCCAAACTCCCCACTCCAACCAAACTCCGCACTACACTATACCTCCCACTCCACACCACCTCCCCACTGCACCCAACCTCCCCACTTCACCCAACCTCCCCACTCCACCCAACCTCCCCACTTCATCCAACCTCCCCACTCCATCCTACCTCCCCACTTCACCCAACCTCCGCACTCCATCCAACCTCCGAACTCCACCCAACCTCCGCACTCCAACGAACTTCCGCACTCCACCCAACCTCCGCACTCCATCCAACCTCCGCACTCCACCCAACCTCCGCACTCCAACGAACTTCCGCACTCCACCCAACCTCCGCACTCCACCCAACTTCCGCACTCCATCAAACCTCCCCACTCCAACGAACTTCCGCACTCCACCCAGCCCCCCCCCACTCCACCCAACTCCCCCACTGCCCCCAACCTCTCCACTGCACCCAACCTCCCCATTCCTCCCAACCTCCCCGCTCCACCCAACCTCCCCACTTCACCCAACCTCCCCAATCCACCATACCTCCCCACTGCACCCAACCTCCGCACTCCACTATACTTCCCACTCAACACAACCTCCCCACTGCATCCAACCTCCCCACTTCACCCAACCTCCCCACTCCACCCAACCTCCCCACTTGACCCAACCTCCCCACTTCACCCAACCTCCCCAATCCACCAAACCTCCCCACTCCACCCAACCTCCGCACTCCACTATACCTCCCACTCCACACAACCTCCCCACTGCACCCAACCTCCCCACTTCACCCAACCTCCCCACTCCACCCAACCTCCCCACTTCACCCAACCTCCCCACTCCATCCTACCTCCCCACTTCACCCAACCTCCGCACTCCATCCAACCTCCGAACTCCAAAGAACCTCCGCACTCCACCCAACTTCTGCACTCCACCCAACTTCAGGACTCCACCCAAATTCCGCAATACACCCATCCTCCGCACTCCACCCAACCTCCGCACTCCACCCAAATTCCGCACTCCACCCAACCACCCCACTCCACCCAACCTCCCCACTCCACCCAACCTCCCAACTCCACCCAGCCTCCCCACTCCACCCAACTTCCCCACTGCCCCCAACCTCTCCACTGCACCCAACCTCCCCACTCCTCCCAACCTCCCCACTCCACCCAACCTCCCCACTTCACCCAACCTCCCCAATCCACCAAACCTCCCCACTCCACCCAACCTCTGCACTCCACTATACCTCCCACTCCACACAACCTCCCCACTGCACCCAACCTCCCCACTTCACCCAACCTCCCCACTCCACCCAACTTCCGCACTCCACTATACCTCCCAATCCACACAACCTCCCCACTGCACCCAACCTCCCCACTCCACACTACCTCCCCACTTCACCCAACCTCCCCACTCCAACCAACCTCCCCACTTCACCCAAGCTCCGCACTCCATCCCACCTCCGCACTCCACCCAACCTCCGCACTCCAACGAACTTCCGCACTCCACCCAACCTCAGCACTCCACCCAACTTCCGCACTCCATCAAACCTCCCCACTCCACCGAACCTCCCCACTTCACCCAACCTCCCCAATCCACCAAACCTCCCCACTCCACCCAAACTCCGCACTCCACTATACCTCACACTCCTTCCAAACTCCCCACTGCACCCAACCTCCCCACTTCACCCAACCTCCTCACTCCATCCTACCTCCCCACTTCACCCAACCCCCGCACTCCACCCAACCTCCGCACTCCACCCAACGTCCGCACTCCACCCAACTTCCGGACTCCACCCAAATTCCGCAATCCACCCAACCTCCGCACTCCATCCAACCTCCGCACTCCACCCAAGTTCCGCACTCCCCCCAACCTCCCCACCCCACCCAACCTCCCCACTCCACCCAACCTCCCCACTCCACCCAGCCCCCCCCCCACTCCACCCAACTTCCCCACTGCCCACAACCTCTCCACAGCACCCAACCTCCCAACTCCTCCCAACCTCCCCGCTCCACCCAACCTCCCCACTTCACCCAACCTCCGCAATCCACCAAACCTCCCTACTGCACCTAACCTCCGCACTCCACTATACTTCCCACTCAATACAACCTCCCCACTGCATCCAACCTCCCCACTTCACCCAACCTCCCCACTCCACCCAACCTCCCCACTTCACCCAACCTCCCCACTTCACCCAACCTCCCCAATCCACCAAATCTCCCCACTCCACCCAACCTCCGCACTCCACTATACCTCCCACTCCACACAACCTCCCCACTGCACCCAACCTCCCCACTTCACCCAACCTCCCCACTCCACCCAACCTCCCCACTTCACCTAACCTCCCCACTCCATCCTACCTCCCCACTTTACCCAACCTCCGCACTCCATCCAACCTCCGAACTCCACCCAACCTCCGCACTCCAACGAACTTCCGCACTCCACCCAACCTCCGCACTCCACACAACTTCTGCACTCCACCCAACTTCTGGACTCCACCCAAATTCCGCAATCCACCCAACCTCCGCACTCCACCCAACCTCCGCACTCCACCCAAATTCCGCACTCCACCCAACCTCCCCACTCCACCCAACCTCCCCACTGCACCCAACCTCCCAACTCCACCCAGCCTCCCCACTCCACCCAACTTCCCCACTGCCCCCAACCTCTCCACTGCACCCAACCTCCCCACTCCTCCCAACCTCCCCACTCCACCCAACCTCCCCACTTCACCCAACCTCCCCAATCCACCAAACCTCCCCACTCCACCCAACCTCCGCACTCCACTATACCTCCCACTCCACACAACCTCCCCACTGCACCCAACCTCCCCACTTCACTCAACTTCCCCACTCCACCCAACCTCCCCACTTCACCCAACCTCCCCACTTCACCCAACCTCCCCACTCCACCCAACCTCCCCACTTCACCCAACCTCCCCACTCCATCCTACCTCCCCACTTCACCCAACCTCCGCACTCCATCCAACCTCCGAACTCCAACGAACCTCCGCACTCCACCCAACTTCTGCACTCCACCCAACTTCAGGACTCCACCCAAATTCCGCAATCCACCCAACCTTCGCACTCCACCCAACCTCCGCACTCCACCCAAATTCAGCACTCCACCCAACCTCCCCACTCCACCCAACCTCCCCACTCCACCCAACCTCCCAACTCCACCCAGCCTCCCCACTCCACCCAACTTCCCCACTGCCCCCAACCTCTCCACTGCACCCAACCTCCCCACTCCTCCCAACCTCCCCACTCCACCCAACCTCCCCACTTCACCCAACCTCCCCAATCCACCAAACCTCCCCACTCCACCCAACCTCCGCACTCCACTATACCTCCCACTCCACACAACCTCCCCACTGCACCCAACCTCCCCACTTCACCCAACCTCCCCACTCCATCCAACCTCCGAACTCCAAAGAACCTCCGCACTCCACCCAACTTCTGCACTCCACCCAACTTCAGGACTCCACCCAAATTCCGCAATCCACCCAACCTCCGCACTCCACCCAACCTCCGCACTCCACCCAAATTCCGCACTCCACCCAACCTCCCCACTCCACCCAACCTCCCCACTGCACCCAACCTCCCAACTCCACCCAGCCTCCCCACTCCACCCAACTTCCCCACTGCCCCCAACCTCTCCACTGCACCCAACCTCCCCACTCCTCCCAACCTCCCCACTCCACCCAACCTCCCCACTTCACCCAACCTCCCCAATCCACCAAACCTCCCCACTCCACCCAACCTCCGCACTCCACTATACCTCCCACTCCACACAACCTCCCCACTGCACCCAACCTCCCCACTTCACTCAACTTCCCCACTCCACCCAACCTCCCCACTTCACCCAACCTCCCCACTTCACCCAACCTCCCCACTCCACCCAACCTCCCCTCTTCACCCAACCTCCCCACTCCATCCTACCTCCCCACTTCACCCAACCTCCGCACTCCATCCAACCTCCGAACTCCAACGAACCTCCGCACTCCACCCAACTTCTGCACTCCACCCAACTTCAGGACTCCACCCAAATTCCGCAATCCACCCAACCTTCGCACTCCACCCAACCTCCGCACTCCACCCAAATTCAGCACTCCACCCAACCTCCCCACTCCACCCAACCTCCCCACTCCACCCAACCTCCCAACTCCACCCAGCCTCCCCACTCCACCCAACTTCCCCACTGCCCCCAACCTCTCCACTGCACCCAACCTCCCCACTCCTCCCAACCTCCCCACTCCACCCAACCTCCCCACTTCACCCAACCTCCCCAATCCACCAAACCTCCCCACTCCACCCAACCTCCGCACTCCACTATACCTCCCACTCCACACAACCTCCCCACTGCACCCAACCTCCCCACTTCACCCAACCTCCCCACTCCATCCAACCTCCGAACTCCAAAGAACCTCCGCACTCCACCCAACTTCTGCACTCCACCCAACTTCAGGACTCCACCCAAATTCCGCAATCCACCCAACCTCCGCACTCCACCCAACCTCCGCACTCCACCCAAATTCCGCACTCCACCCAACCTCCCCACTCCACCCAACCTCCCCACTCCACCCAACCTCCCAACTCCACCCAGCCTCCCCACTCCACCCAACTTCCCCACTGCCCCCAACCTCTCCACTGCACCCAACCTCCCCACTCCTCCCAACCTCCCCACTCCACCCAACCTCCCCACTTCACCCAACCTCCCCAATCCACCAAACCTCCCCACTCCACCCAACCTCCGCACTCCACTATACCTCCCACTCCACACAACCTCCCCACTGCACCCAACCTCCCCACTTCACTCAACCTCCCCACTCCACCCAACCTCCCCACTTCACCCAACCTCCCCACTTCACCCAACCTCCCCACTCCACCCAACCTCCCCACTTCACCCAACCTCCCCACTCCATCCTACCTCCCCACTTCACCCAACCTCCGCACTCCACACTACCTCCCCACTTCACCAAACCTCCCCACTCCAACCAACCTCCCCACTTCACCCAACCTCCGCACTCCATCCAACCGCCGCACTCCATCCAACCTCCGCACTCCAACGAACTTCCGCACTCCACCCAACCTCCGCACTCCACCCAACTTCCGCACTCCATCAAACCTCCCCACTCCACCCAACCTCCCCACTTCACCCAACCTCCCCAATCCACCAAACCTCCCCACTCTACCCAAACTCCGCACTCCACTATAACTCACACTCCTTCCAAACTCCCCACTGCACCCAACCTCCCCACTTCACCCAACCTCCTCACTCCATCCTACCTCCCCACTTCACCCAACCTCCGCACTCCATCCAACCTCCGAACTCCACCCAACCTCCGCACTCCACCCAACTTCCGCACTCCACCCAACTTCCGGACTCCACCCAAATTCCGCAATCCACCCAACCTCCGCACTCCATCCAACCTCCGCACTCCACCCAAGTTCCGCACTCCCCCCAACCTCCCCACTCCACCCAACCTCCCCAATCCACCAAACCTCCCCACTGCACCCAACCTCCGCACTCCACTATACTTCCCACTCAATACAACCTCCCCACTGCATCCAACCTCCCCACTTCACCCAACCTCCCCACTCCACCCAACCTCCCCACTTCACCCAACCTCCCCACTTCACCCAACCTCCCCAATCCACCAAACCTCCCCACTCCACCCAACCTCCGCACTCCACTATACCTCCCACTCCACACAACCTCCCCACTGCACCCAACCTCCCCACTTCACCCAACCTCCCCACTCCACCCAACCTCCCCACTTCACCTAACCTCCCCACTCCATCCTACCTCCCCAATCCACCAAACCTCCCCACTGCACCCAACCTCCGCACTCCACTATACTTCCCACTCAATACAACCTCCCCACTGCATCCAACCTCCCCACTTCACCCAACCTCCCCACTCCACCCAACCTCCCCACTTCACCCAACCTCCCCACTTCACCCAACCTCCCCAATCCACCAAACCTCCCCACTCCACCCAACCTCCGCACTCCACTATACCTCCCACTCCACACAACCTCCCCACTGCACCCAACCTCCCCACTTCACCCAACCTCCCCACTCCACCCAACCTCCCCACTTCACCTAACCTCCCCACTCCATCCTACCTCCCCACTTTACCCAACCTCCGCACTCCATCCAACCTCCGAACTCCACCCAACCTCCGCATTCCAACGAACTTCCGCACTCCACCGAACCTCCGCACTCCACCCAACTTCTGCACTCCACCCAACTTCTGGACTCCACCCAAATTCCGCAATCCACCCAACCTCCGCACTCCACCCAACCTCCGCACTCCACCCAACCTCCGCACTCCACCCAAATTCCGCACTCCACCCAACCTCCCCACTCCACCCAACCTCCCCACTGCACCCAACCTCCCAACTCCACCCAGCCTCCCCACTCCACCCAACTTCCCCACTGCCCCCAACCTCTCCACTGCACCCAACCTCCCCACTCCTCCCAACCTCCCCACTCCACCCAACCTCCCCACTTCACCCAACCTCCCCAATCCACCAAACCTCCCCACTCCACCCAACCTCCGCACTCCACTATACCTCCCACTCCACACAACCTCCCCACTGCACCCAACCTCCCCACTTCACTCAACCTCTCCACTCCACCCAACCTCCCCACTTCACCCAACCTCCCCACTTCACCCAACCTCCCCACTCCACCCAACCTCCCCACTTCACCCAACCTCCCCACTCCATCCTACCTCCCCACTTCACCCAACCTCCGCACTCCACACTACCTCCCCACTTGACCCAACCTCCCCACTCCAACCAACCTCCCCACTTCACCCAATCTCCGCACTCCATCCAACCTCCGCACTCCACCCAACCTCCGCACTCCAACGAACTTCCGCACTCCACCCAACCTCCGCACTCCACCCAACTTCCGCACTCCATCAAACCTCCCCACTCCACCCAACCTCCCCACTTCACCCAACCTCCCCAATCCACCAAACCTCCCCACTCCACCCAAACTCCGCACTCCACTATACCTCACACTCCTTCCAAACTCCCCACTGCACCCAACCTCCCCACTTCACCCAACCTCCTCACTCCATCCTACCTCCCCACTTCACCCAACCTCCGCACTCCATCCAACCTCCGAACTCCACCCAACCTCCGCACTCCACCCAACTTCCGCAATCCACCCAACCTCCGCACTCCATCCAACCTCCGCACTCCACCCAAGTTCCGCACTCCCCCCAACCTCCCCACTCCACCCAACCTCCCCACTCCACCCAACCTCCCCACTCCACCCAGCCCCCCCCCCCCCACTCCACCCAACTTCCCCACTGCCCCCAACCTCTCCACTGCACCCAACCTCCCCACTCCTCCCAACCTCCCCGCTCCACCCAACCTCCCCACTTCACCCAACCTCCCCAATCCACCAAACCTCCCCACTGCACCCAACCTCCGCACTCCACTATACTTCCCACTCCACACAACCTCCCCACTGCATCCAACCTCCCCACTTCACCCAACCTCCCCACTCCACCCAACCTCCCCACTTCACCCAACCTCCCCACTTCACCCAACCTCCCCAATCCACCAAACCTCCCCACTCCACCCAACCTCCGCACTCCACTATACCTCCCACTCCACACAACCTCCCCACTGCACCCAACCTCCCCACTTCACCCAACCTCCCCACTCCACCCAACCTCCCCACTTCACCTAACCTCCCCACTCCATCCTACCTCCCCACTTCACCCAACCTCCGCACTCCATCCAACCTCCGAACTCCACCCAACCTCCGCACTCCAACGATCTTCCGCACTCCACCCAACCTCCGCACTCCACCCAACTTCTGCACTCCACCCAACTTCTGGACTCCACCCAAATTCCGCAATCCACCCAACCTCCGCACTCCACCCAACCTCCGCACTCCACCCAAATTCCGCACTCCACCCAACCTCCCCACTCCACCCAACCTCCCCACTGCACCCAACCTCCCTACTCCACCCAGCCTCCCCACTCCACCCAACTTTCCCACTGCCCCCAACCTCCCCACTGCACCCAACCTCCGCACTCCACTATACGTCCCACTCAACACAACCTCCACACTGCATCCAACCTCCCCACTCCTCCCAACCTCCCCACTCCACCCTACCTTCCCACTTCACCCAACCTCCCCAATCCACCAAACCTCCCCACTCCACCCAACCTCCGCACTCCACTATACCTCCCACTCCACACAACCTCCCCACTGCACCCAACCTCCCCACTTCACTAAAACCTCCCCACTCCACCCAACCTCCCCACTTCACCCAACCTCCCCACTTCACCCAACCTACCCAATCCACCCAACCTCCCCACTCCACCCAACCTCCCCACTCCACTATTCCTGCACACTTCACCCTACCTACCCACTCCACCCAATATCTGCAATCAATCCAACTTCCGCACTACACCCAAATTCCGCACTCCATCCAACCTCCCCACTCCACCCAACCTCCCAACTGCACCCAACCTCCCCACTCCACCCAAGTTCCGCACTCCCCCCAACCTCCCCACTCCACCCAACCTCCCCAATCCACCAAACCTCCCCACTGCACCCAACCTCCGCACTCCACTATACTTCCCACTCAATACAACCTCCCCACTGCATCCAACCTCCCCACTTCACCCAACCTCCCCACTCCACCCAACCTCCCCACTTCACCTAACCTCCCCACTCCATCCTACCTCCCCACTTCACCCAACCTCCGCACTCCATCCAACCTCCGAACTCCACCCAACCTCCGCACTCCAACGATCTTCCGCACTCCACCCAACCTCCGCACTCCACCCAACTTCTGCACTCCACCCAACTTCTGGACTCCACCCAAATTCCGCAATCCACCCAACCTCCGCACTCCACCCAACCTCCGCACTCCACCCAAATTCCGCACTCCACCCAACCTCCCCACTCCACCCAACCTCCCCACTGCACCCAACCTCCCTACTCCACCCAGCCTCCCCACTCCACCCAACTTTCCCACTGCCCCCAACCTCCCCACTGCACCCAACCTCCGCACTCCACTATACTTCCCACTCAACACAACCTCCCCACTGCATCCAACCTCCCCACTCCTCCCAACCTCCCCACTCCACCCTACCTCCCCACTTCACCCAACCTCCCCAATCCACCAAACCTCCCCACTCCACCCAACCTCCGCACTCCACTATACCTCCCATTCCACACAACCTCCCCACTGCACCCAACCTCCCCACTTCACTCAACCTCCCCACTCCACCCAACCTCCCCACTTCACCCAACCTCCCCACTTCACCCAACCTCCCCAATCCACCCAACCTCCCCACTCCACCCAACCTCCCCACTCCACTATTCCTGCACACTTCACCCTACCTACCCACTCCACCCAATATCTGCAATCAATCCAACTTCCGCACTACACCCAAATTCCGCACTCCATCCAACCTCCCCACTCCACCCAACCTCCCAACTGCACCCAACCTCCCCACTTCACCCAACTTCCGCACTCCACCCAACTTCCGGACTCCACCCAAATTCCGCAATCCACCCAACCTCCGCACTCCATCCAACCTCCGCACTCCACCCAAGTTCCGCACTCCCCCCAACCTCCCCACTCCACCCAACCTCCCCACTCCACCCAACCTCCCCACTCCACCCAGCCCCCCCCCCCACTCCACCCAACTTCCCCACTGCCCCCAACCTCTCCACTGCACCCAACCTCCCCACTCCTCCCAACCTCCCCGCTCCACCCAACCTCCCCACTTCACCCAACCTCCCCAATCCACCAAACCTCCCCACTGCACCCAACCTCCGCACTCCACTATACTTCCCACTCAACACAACCTCCCCACTGCATCCAACCTCCCCACTTCACCCAACCTCCCCACTCCACCCAACCTCCCCACTTCACCCAACCTCCCCACTTCACCCAACCTCCCCAATCCACCAAACCTCCCCACTCCACCCAACCTCCGCACTCCACTATACTTCCCACTCAACACAACCTCCCCACTGCATCCAACCTCCCCACTTCCCCTAACCTCCCCACTCCATCCTACCTCCCCACTTCACCCAACCTCCGCACTCCATCCAACCTCCGAACTCCACCCAACCTCCGCACTCCAACGAACTTCCGCACTCCACCCAACCTCCGCACTCCACCCAACTTCTGCACTCCACCCAACTTCTGGACTCCACCCAAATTCCGCACTCCACCCAACCTCCCCACTCCACCCAACCTCCCCACTCCACCCAACCTCCCAACTCCACCCAGCCTCCCCACTCCACCCAACTTCCCCACTGCCCCCAACCTCTCCACTGCACCCAACCTCCCCACTCCATCCTACCTCCCCACTTCACCCAACCTCCGCACTCCATCCAACCTCCGAACTCCAACGAACCTCCGCACTCCACCCAACTTCTGCACTCCACCCAACTTCAGGACTCCACCCAAATTCCGCAATCCACCCAACCTTCGCACTCCACCCAACCTCCGCACTCCACCCAAATTCAGCACTCCACCCAACCTCCCCACTCCACCCAACCTCCCCACTCCACCCAACCTCCCAACTCCACCCAGCCTCCCCACTCCACCCAACTTCCCCACTGCCCCCAACCTCTCCACTGCACCCAACCTCCCCACTCCTCCCAACCTCCCCACTCCACCCAACCTCCCCACTTCACCCAACCTCCCCAATCCACCAAACCTCCCCACTCCACCCAACCTCCGCACTCCACTATACCTCCCACTCCACACAACCTCCCCACTGCACCCAACCTCCCCACTTCACCCAACCTCCCCACTCCATTCAACCTCCGAACTCCAAAGAACCTCCGCACTCCACCCAACTTCTGCACTCCACCCAACTTCAGGACTCCACCCAAATTCCGCAATCCACCCAACCTCCGCACTCCACCCAACCTCCGCACTCCACCCAAATTCCGCACTCCACCCAACCTCCCCACTCCACCCAACCTCCCCACTGCACCCAACCTCCCAACTCCACCCAGCCTCCCCACTCCACCCAACTTCCCCACTGCCCCCAACCTCTCCACTGCACCCAACCTCCCCACTCCTCCCAACCTCCCCACTCCACCCAACCTCCCCACTTCACCCAACCTCCCCAATCCACCAAACCTCCCCACTCCACCCAACCTCCGCACTCCACTATACCTCCCACTCCACACAACCTCCCCACTGCACCCAACCTCCCCACTTCACTCAACTTCCCCACTCCACCCAACCTCCCCACTTCACCCAACCTCCCCACTTCACCCAACCTCCCCACTCCACCCAACCTCCCCTCTTCACCCAACCTCCCCACTCCATCCTACCTCCCCACTTCACCCAACCTCCGCACTCCATCCAACCTCCGAACTCCAACGAACCTCCGCACTCCACCCAACTTCTGCACTCCACCCAACTTCAGGACTCCACCCAAATTCCGCAATCCACCCAACCTTCGCACTCCACCCAACCTCCGCACTCCACCCAAATTCAGCACTCCACCCAACCTCCCCACTCCACCCAACCTCCCCACTCCACCCAACCTCCCAACTCCACCCAGCCTCCCCACTCCACCCAACTTCCCCACTGCACCCAACCTCCCCACTCCTCCCAACCTCCCCACTCCACCCAACCTCCCCACTTCACCCAACCTCCCCAATCCACCAAACCTCCCCACTCCACCCAACCTCCGCACTCCACTATACCTCCCACTCCACACAACCTCCCCACTGCACCCAACCTCCCCACTTCACCCAACCTCCCCACTCCATCCAACCTCCGAACTCCAAAGAACCTCCGCACTCCACCCAACTTCTGCACTCCACCCAACTTCAGGACTCCACCCAAATTCCGCAATCCACCCAACCTCCGCACTCCACCCAACCTCCGCACTCCACCCAAATTCCGCACTCCACCCAACCTCCCCACTCCACCCAACCTCCCCACTCCACCCAACCTCCCAACTCCACCCAGCCTCCCCACTCCACCCAACTTCCCCACTGCCCCCAACCTCTCCACTGCACCCAACCTCCCCACTCCTCCCAACCTCCCCACTCCACCCAACCTCCCCACTTCACCCAACCTCCCCAATCCACCAAACCTCCCCACTCCACCCAACCTCCGCACTCCACTATACCTCCCACTCCACACAACCTCCCCACTGCACCCAACCTCCCCACTTCACTCAACCTCCCCACTCCACCCAACCTCCCCACTTCACCCAACCTCCCCACTTCACCCAACCTCCCCACTCCACCCAACCTCCCCACTTCACCCAACCTCCCCACTCCATCCTACCTCCCCACTTCACCCAACCTCCGCACTCCACACTACCTCCCCACTTCACCAAACCTCCCCACTCCAACCAACCTCCCCACTTCACCCAACCTCCGCACTCCATCCAACCGCCGCACTCCATCCAACCTCCGCACTCCAACGAACTTCCGCACTCCACCCAACCTCCGCACTCCACCCAACTTCCGCACTCCATCAAACCTCCCCACTCCACCCAACCTCCCCACTTCACCCAACCTCCCCAATCCACCAAACCTCCCCACTCTACCCAAACTCCGCACTCCACTATAACTCACACTCCTTCCAAACTCCCCACTGCACCCAACCTCCCCACTTCACCCAACCTCCTCACTCCATCCTACCTCCCCACTTCACCCAACCTCCGCACTCCATCCAACCTCCGAACTCCACCCAACCTCCGCACTCCACCCAACTTCCGCACTCCACCCAACTTCCGGACTCCACCCAAATTCCGCAATCCACCCAACCTCCGCACTCCATCCAACCTCCGCACTCCACCCAAGTTCCGCACTCCCCCCAACCTCCCCACTCCACCCAACCTCCCCAATCCACCAAACCTCCCCACTGCACCCAACCTCCGCACTCCACTATACTTCCCACTCAATACAACCTCCCCACTGCATCCAACCTCCCCACTTCACCCAACCTCCCCACTCCACCCAACCTCCCCACTTCACCCAACCTCCCCACTTCACCCAACCTCCCCAATCCACCAAACCTCCCCACTCCACCCAACCTCCGCACTCCACTATACCTCCCACTCCACACAACCTCCCCACTGCACCCAACCTCCCCACTTCACCCAACCTCCCCACTCCACCCAACCTCCCCACTTCACCTAACCTCCCCACTCCATCCTACCTCCCCAATCCACCAAACCTCCCCACTGCACCCAACCTCCGCACTCCACTATACTTCCCACTCAATACAACCTCCCCACTGCATCCAACCTCCCCACTTCACCCAACCTCCCCACTCCACCCAACCTCCCCACTTCACCCAACCTCCCCACTTCACCCAACCTCCCCAATCCACCAAACCTCCCCACTCCACCCAACCTCCGCACTCCACTATACCTCCCACTCCACACAACCTCCCCACTGCACCCAACCTCCCCACTTCACCCAACCTCCCCACTCCACCCAACCTCCCCACTTCACCTAACCTCCCCACTCCATCCTACCTCCCCACTTTACCCAACCTCCGCACTCCATCCAACCTCCGAACTCCACCCAACCTCCGCATTCCAACGAACTTCCGCACTCCACCGAACCTCCGCACTCCACCCAACTTCTGCACTCCACCCAACTTCTGGACTCCACCCAAATTCCGCAATCCACCCAACCTCCGCACTCCACCCAACCTCCGCACTCCACCCAACCTCCGCACTCCACCCAAATTCCGCACTCCACCCAACCTCCCCACTCCACCCAACCTCCCCACTGCACCCAACCTCCCAACTCCACCCAGCCTCCCCACTCCACCCAACTTCCCCACTGCCCCCAACCTCTCCACTGCACCCAACCTCCCCACTCCTCCCAACCTCCCCACTCCACCCAACCTCCCCACTTCACCCAACCTCCCCAATCCACCAAACCTCCCCACTCCACCCAACCTCCGCACTCCACTATACCTCCCACTCCACACAACCTCCCCACTGCACCCAACCTCCCCACTTCACTCAACCTCTCCACTCCACCCAACCTCCCCACTTCACCCAACCTCCCCACTTCACCCAACCTCCCCACTCCACCCAACCTCCCCACTTCACCCAACCTCCCCACTCCATCCTACCTCCCCACTTCACCCAACCTCCGCACTCCACACTACCTCCCCACTTGACCCAACCTCCCCACTCCAACCAACCTCCCCACTTCACCCAATCTCCGCACTCCATCCAACCTCCGCACTCCACCCAACCTCCGCACTCCAACGAACTTCCGCACTCCACCCAACCTCCGCACTCCACCCAACTTCCGCACTCCATCAAACCTCCCCACTCCACCCAACCTCCCCACTTCACCCAACCTCCCCAATCCACCAAACCTCCCCACTCCACCCAAACTCCGCACTCCACTATACCTCACACTCCTTCCAAACTCCCCACTGCACCCAACCTCCCCACTTCACCCAACCTCCTCACTCCATCCTACCTCCCCACTTCACCCAACCTCCGCACTCCATCCAACCTCCGAACTCCACCCAACCTCCGCACTCCACCCAACTTCCGCAATCCACCCAACCTCCGCACTCCATCCAACCTCCGCACTCCACCCAAGTTCCGCACTCCCCCCAACCTCCCCACTCCACCCAACCTCCCCACTCCACCCAACCTCCCCACTCCACCCAGCCCCCCCCCACTCCACCCAACTTCCCCACTGCCCCCAACCTCTCCACTGCACCCAACCTCCCCACTCCTCCCAACCTCCCCGCTCCACCCAACCTCCCCACTTCACCCAACCTCCCCAATCCACCAAACCTCCCCACTGCACCCAACCTCCGCACTCCACTATACTTCCCACTCCACACAACCTCCCCACTGCATCCAACCTCCCCACTTCACCCAACCTCCCCACTCCACCCAACCTCCCCACTTCACCCAACCTCCCCACTTCACCCAACCTCCCCAATCCACCAAACCTCCCCACTCCACGCAACCTCCGCACTCCACTATACCTCCCACTCCACACAACCTCCCCACTGCACCCAACCTCCCCACTTCACCCAACCTCCCCACTCCACCCAACCTCCCCACTTCACCTAACCTCCCCACTCCATCCTACCTCCCCACTTCACCCAACCTCCGCACTCCATCCAACCTCCGAACTCCACCCAACCTCCGCACTCCAACGATCTTCCGCACTCCACCCAACCTCCGCACTCCACCCAACTTCTGCACTCCACCCAACTTCTGGACTCCACCCAAATTCCGCAATCCACCCAACCTCCGCACTCCACCCAACCTCCGCACTCCACCCAAATTCCGCACTCCACCCAACCTCCCCACTCCACCCAACCTCCCCACTGCACCCAACCTCCCTACTCCACCCAGCCTCCCCACTCCACCCAACTTTCCCACTGCCCCCAACCTCCCCACTGCACCCAACCTCCGCACTCCACTATACGTCCCACTCAACACAACCTCCACACTGCATCCAACCTCCCCACTCCTCCCAACCTCCCCACTCCACCCTACCTCCCCACTTCACCCAACCTCCCCAATCCACCAAACCTCCCCACTCCACCCAACCTCCGCACTCCACTATACCTCCCACTCCACACAACCTCCCCACTGCACCCAACCTCCCCACTTCACTAAAACCTCCCCACTCCACCCAACCTCCCCACTTCACCCAACCTCCCCACTTCACCCAACCTACCCAATCCACCCAACCTCCCCACTCCACCCAACCTCCCCACTCCACTATTCCTGCACACTTCACCCTACCTACCCACTCCACCCAATATCTGCAATCAATCCAACTTCCGCACTACACCCAAATTCCGCACTCCATCCAACCTCCCCACTCCACCCAACCTCCCAACTGCACCCAACCTCCCCACTCCACCCAAGTTCCGCACTCCCCCCAACCTCCCCACTCCACCCAACCTCCCCAATCCACCAAACCTCCCCACTGCACCCAACCTCCGCACTCCACTATACTTCCCACTCAATACAACCTCCCCACTGCATCCAACCTCCCCACTTCACCCAACCTCCCCACTCCACCCAACCTCCCCACTTCACCTAACCTCCCCACTCCATCCTACCTCCCCACCTCACCCAACCTCCGCACTCCATCCAACCTCCGAACTCCACCCAACCTCCGCACTCCAACGATCTTCCGCACTCCACCCAACCTCCGCACTCCACCCAACTTCTGCACTCCACCCAACTTCTGGACTCCACCCAAATTCCGCAATCCACCCAACCTCCGCACTCCACCCAACCTCCGCACTCCACCCAAATTCCGCACTCCACCCAACCTCCCCACTCCACCCAACCTCCCCACTGCACCCAACCTCCCTACTCCACCCAGCCTCCCCACTCCACCCAACTTTCCCACTGCCCCCAACCTCCCCACTGCACCCAACCTCCGCACTCCACTATACTTCCCACTCAACACAACCTCCCCACTGCATCCAACCTCCCCACTCCTCCCAACCTCCCCACTCCACCCTACCTCCCCACTTCACCCAACCTCCCCAATCCACCAAACCTCCCCACTCCACCCAACCTCCGCACTCCACTATACCTCCCATTCCACACAACCTCCCCACTGCACCCAACCTCCCCACTTCACTCAACCTCCCCACTCCACCCAACCTCCCCACTTCACCCAACCTCCCCACTTCACCCAACCTCCCCAATCCACCCAACCTCCCCACTCCACCCAACCTCCCCACTCCACTATTCCTGCACACTTCACCCTACCTACCCACTCCACCCAATATCTGCAATCAATCCAACTTCCGCACTACACCCAAATTCCGCACTCCATCCAACCTCCCCACTCCACCCAACCTCCCAACTGCACCCAACCTCCCCACTTCACCCAACTTCCGCACTCCACCCAACTTCCGGACTCCACCCAAATTCCGCAATCCACCCAACCTCCGCACTCCATCCAACCTCCGCACTCCACCCAAGTTCCGCACTCCCCCCAACCTCCCCACTCCACCCAACCTCCCCACTCCACCCAACCTCCCCACTCCACCCAGCCCCCCCCCCCCCACTCCACCCAACTTCCCCACTGCCCCCAACCTCTCCACTGCACCCAACCTCCCCACTCCTCCCAACCTCCCCGCTCCACCCAACCTCCCCACTTCACCCAACCTCCCCAATCCACCAAACCTCCCCACTGCACCCAACCTCCGCACTCCACTATACTTCCCACTCAACACAACCTCCCCACTGCATCCAACCTCCCCACTTCACCCAACCTCCCCACTCCACCCAACCTCCCCACTTCACCCAACCTCCCCACTTCACCCAACCTCCCCAATCCACCAAACCTCCCCACTCCACCCAACCTCCGCACTCCACTATACTTCCCACTCAACACAACCTCCCCACTGCATCCAACCTCCCCACTTCCCCTAACCTCCCCACTCCATCCTACCTCCCCACTTCACCCAACCTCCGCACTCCATCCAACCTCCGAACTCCACCCAACCTCCGCACTCCAACGAACTTCCGCACTCCACCCAACCTCCGCACTCCACCCAACTTCTGCACTCCACCCAACTTCTGGACTCCACCCAAATTCCGCACTCCACCCAACCTCCCCACTCCACCCAACCTCCCCACTCCACCCAACCTCCCAACTCCACCCAGCCTCCCCACTCCACCCAACTTCCCCACTGCCCCCAACCTCTCCACTGCACCCAACCTCCCCACTCCTCCCAACCTCCCCACTCCACCCAACCTCCCCACTTCACCCAACCTCCCCAATCCACCAAACCTCCCCACTCCACCCAACCTCTGCACTCCACTATACCTCCCACTCCACACAACCTCCCCACTGCACCCAACCTCCCCACTTCACCCAACCTCCCCACTTCACCCAACCTCCCCAATCCACCAAACCTCCCCACTCCACCCAACTTCCGCACTCCACTATACCTCCCAATCCACACAACCTCCCCACTGCACCCAACCTCCCCACTCCACACTACCTCCCCACTTCACCCAACCTCCCCACTCCAACCAACCTCCCCACTTCACCCAAGCTCCGCACTCCATCCAACCTCCGCACTCCACCCAACCTCCGCACTCCAACGAACTTCCGCACTCCACCCAACCTCAGCACTCCACCCAACTTCCGCACTCCATCAAACCTCCCCACTCCACCGAACCTCCCCACTTCACCCAACCTCCCCAATCCACCAAACCTCCCCACTCCACCCAAACTCCGCACTCCACTATACCTCACACTCCTTCCAAACTCCCCACTGCACCCAACCTCCCCACTTCACCCAACCTCCTCACTCCATCCTACCTCCCCACTTCACCCAACCCCCGCACTCCATCCAACCTCCGAACTCCACCCAACCTCCGCACTCCACCCAACGTCCGCACTCCACCCAACTTCCGGACTCCACCCAAATTCCGCAATCCACCCAACCTCCGCACTCCATCCAACCTCCGCACTCCACCCAAGTTCCGCACTCCCCCCAACCTCCCCACCCCACCCAACCTCCCCACTCCACCCAACCTCCCCACTCCACCCAGCCCCCCCCCCCACTCCACCCAACTTCCCCACTGCCCACAACCTCTCCACTGCACCCAACCTCCCAACTCCTCCCAACCTCCCCGCTCCACCCAACCTCCCCACTTCACCCAACCTCCCCAATCCACCAAACCTCCCTACTGCACCCAACCTCCGCACTCCACTATACTTCCCACTCAATACAACCTCCCCACTGCATCCAACCTCCCCACTTCACCCAACCTCCCCACTCCACCCAACCTCCCCACTTCACTCAACCTCCCCACTTCACCCAACCTCCCCAATCCACCAAACCTCCCCACTCCACCCAACCTCCGCACTCCACTATACCTCCCACTCCACACAACCTCCCCACTGCACCCAACCTCCCCACTTCACCCAACCTCCCCACTCCACCCAACCTCCCCACTTCACCTAACCTCCCCACTCCATCCTACCTCCCCACTTTACCCAACCTCCGCACTCCATCCAACCTCCGAACTCCACCCAACCTCCGCACTCCAACGAACTTCCGCACTCCACCCAACCTCCGCACTCCACCCAACTTCTGCACTCCACCCAACTTCTGGACTCCACCCAAATTCCGCAATCCACCCAACCTCCGCACTCCACCCAACCTCCGCACTCCACCCAAATTCCGCACTCCACCCAACCTCCCCACTCCACCCAACCTCCCCACTGCACCCAACCTCCCAACTCCACCCAGCCTCCCCACTCCACCCAACTTCCCCACTGCCCCCAACCTCTCCACTGCACCCAACCTCCCCACTCCTCCCAACCTCCCCACTCCACCCAACCTCCCCACTTCACCCAACCTCCCCAATCCACCAAACCTCCCCACTCCACCCAACCTCCGCACTCCACTATACCTCCCACTCCACACAACCTCCCCACTGCACCCAACCTCCCCACTTCACTCAACTTCCCCACTCCACCCAACCTCCCCACTTCACCCAACCTCCCCACTTCACCCAACCTCCCCACTCCACCCAACCTCCCCACTTCACCCAACCTCCCCACTCCATCCTACCTCCCCACTTCACCCAACCTCCGCACTCCATCCAACCTCCGAACTCCAACGAACCTCCGCACTCCACCCAACTTCTGCACTCCACCCAACTTCAGGACTCCACCCAAATTCCGCAATCCACCCAACCTTCGCACTCCACCCAACCTCCGCACTCCACCCAAATTCAGCACTCCACCCAACCTCCCCACTCCACCCAACCTCCCCACTCCACCCAACCTCCCAACTCCACCCAGCCTCCCCACTCCACCCAACTTCCCCACTGCCCCCAACCTCTCCACTGCACCCAACCTCCCCACTCCTCCCAACCTCCCCACTCCACCCAACCTCCCCACTTCACCCAACCTCCCCAATCCACCAAACCTCCCCACTCCACCCAACCTCCGCACTCCACTATACCTCCCACTCCACACAACCTCCCCACTGCACCCAACCTCCCCACTTCACCCAACCTCCCCACTCCATCCAACCTCCGAACTCCAAAGAACCTCCGCACTCCACCCAACTTCTGCACTCCACCCAACTTCAGGACTCCACCCAAATTCCGCACTCCACCCAACCTCCCCACTCCACCCAACCTCCCCACTCCACCCAACCTCCCAACTCCACCCAGCCTCCCCACTCCACCCAACTTCCCCACGGCCCCCAACCTCTCCACTGCACCCAACCTCCCCACTCCTCCCAACCTCCCCACTCCACCCAACCTCCCCACTTCACCCAACCTCCCCAATCCACCAAACCTCCCCACTCCACCCAACCTCCGCACTCCACTATACCTCCCACTCAACACAACCTCCCCACTGCACCCAACCTCCCCACTTCACTCAACCTCCCCACTCCACCCAACCTCCCCACTTCACCCAACCTCCCCACTTCACCTAACCTCCCCACTCCATCCTACCTCCCCACTTTACCCAACCTCCGCACTCCATCCAACCTCCGAACTCCACCCAACCTCCGCATTCCAACGAACTTCCGCACTCCACCGAACCTCCGCACTCCACCCAACTTCTGCACTCCACCCAACTTCTGGACTCCACCCAAATTCCGCAATCCACCCAACCTCCGCACTCCACCCAACCTCCGCACTCCACCCAACCTCCGCACTCCACCCAAATTCCGCACTCCACCCAACCTCCCCACTCCACCCAACCTCCCCACTGCACCCAACCTCCCAACTCCACCCAGCCTCCCCACTCCACCCAACTTCCCCACTGCCCCCAACCTCTCCACTGCACCCAACCTCCCCACTCCTCCCAACCTCCCCACTCCACCCAACCTCCCCACTTCACCCAACCTCCCCAATCCACCAAACCTCCCCACTCCACCCAACCTCCGCACTCCACTATACCTCCCACTCCACACAACCTCCCCACTGCACCCAACCTCCCCACTTCACTCAACCTCTCCACTCCACCCAACCTCCCCACTTCACCCAACCTCCCCACTTCACCCAACCTCCCCACTCCACCCAACCTCCCCACTTCACCCAACCTCCCCACTCCATCCTACCTCCCCACTTCACCCAACCTCCGCACTCCACACTACCTCCCCACTTGACCCAACCTCCCCACTCCAACCAACCTCCCCACTTCACCCAATCTCCGCACTCCATCCAACCTCCGCACTCCACCCAACCTCCGCACTCCAACGAACTTCCGCACTCCACCCAACCTCCGCACTCCACCCAACTTCCGCACTCCATCAAACCTCCCCACTCCACCCAACCTCCCCACTTCACCCAACCTCCCCAATCCACCAAACCTCCCCACTCCACCCAAACTCCGCACTCCACTATACCTCACACTCCTTCCAAACTCCCCACTGCACCCAACCTCCCCACTTCACCCAACCTCCTCACTCCATCCTACCTCCCCACTTCACCCAACCTCCGCACTCCATCCAACCTCCGAACTCCACCCAACCTCCGCACTCCACCCAACTTCCGCAATCCACCCAACCTCCGCACTCCATCCAACCTCCGCACTCCACCCAAGTTCCGCACTCCCCCCAACCTCCCCACTCCACCCAACCTCCCCACTCCACCCAACCTCCCCACTCCACCCAGCCCCCCCCCCCCCACTCCACCCAACTTCCCCACTGCCCCCAACCTCTCCACTGCACCCAACCTCCCCACTCCTCCCAACCTCCCCGCTCCACCCAACCTCCCCACTTCACCCAACCTCCCCAATCCACCAAACCTCCCCACTGCACCCAACCTCCGCACTCCACTATACTTCCCACTCCACACAACCTCCCCACTGCATCCAACCTCCCCACTTCACCCAACCTCCCCACTCCACCCAACCTCCCCACTTCACCCAACCTCCCCACTTCACCCAACCTCCCCAATCCACCAAACCTCCCCACTCCACCCAACCTCCGCACTCCACTATACCTCCCACTCCACACAACCTCCCCACTGCACCCAACCTCCCCACTTCACCCAACCTCCCCACTCCACCCAACCTCCCCACTTCACCTAACCTCCCCACTCCATCCTAGCTCCCCACTTCACCCAACCTCCGCACTCCATCCAACCTCCGAACTCCACCCAACCTCCGCACTCCAACGATCTTCCGCACTCCACCCAACCTCCGCACTCCACCCAACTTCTGCACTCCACCCAACTTCTGGACTCCACCCAAATTCCGCAATCCACCCAACCTCCGCACTCCACCCAACCTCCGCACTCCACCCAAATTCCGCACTCCACCCAACCTCCCCACTCCACCCAACCTCCCCACTGCACCCAACCTCCCTACTCCACCCAGCCTCCCCACTCCACCCAACTTTCCCACTGCCCCCAACCTCCCCACTGCACCCAACCTCCGCACTCCACTATACTTCCCACTCAACACAACCTCCACACTGCATCCAACCTCCCCACTCCTCCCAACCTCCCCACTCCACCCTACCTCCCCACTTCACCCAACCTCCCCAATCCACCAAACCTCCCCACTCCACCCAACCTCCGCACTCCACTATACCTCCCACTCCACACAACCTCCCCACTGCACCCAACCTCCCCACTTCACTAAAACCTCCCCACTCCACCCAACCTCCCCACTTCACCCAACCTCCCCACTTCACCCAACCTACCCAATCCACCCAACCTCCCCACTCCACCCAGCCTCCCCACTCCACCCAACTTTCCCACTGCCCCCAACCTCCCCACTGCACCCAACCTCCGCACTCCACTATACTTCCCACTCAACACAACCTCCCCACTGCATCCAACCTCCCCACTCCTCCCAACCTCCCCACTCCACCCTACCTCCCCACTTCACCCAACCTCCCCAATCCACCAAACCTCCCCACTCCACCCAACCTCCGCACTCCACTATACCTCCCATTCCACACAACCTCCCCACTGCACCCAACCTCCCCACTTCACTCAACCTCCCCACTCCACCCAACCTCCCCACTTCACCCAACCTCCCCACTTCACCCAACCTCCCCAATCCACCCAACCTCCCCACTCCACCCAACCTCCCCACTCCACTATTCCTGCACACTTCACCCTACCTACCCACTCCACCCAATATCTGCAATCAATCCAACTTCCGCACTACACCCAAATTCCGCACTCCATCCAACCTCCCCACTCCACCCAACCTCCCAACTGCACCCAACCTCCCCACTTCACCCAACTTCCGCACTCCACCCAACTTCCGGACTCCACCCAAATTCCGCAATCCACCCAACCTCCGCACTCCATCCAACCTCCGCACTCCACCCAAGTTCCGCACTCCCCCCAACCTCCCCACTCCACCCAACCTCCCCACTCCACCCAACCTCCCCACTCCACCCAGCCCCCCCCCCCCCACTCCACCCAACTTCCCCACTGCCCCCAACCTCTCCACTGCACCCAACCTCCCCACTCCTCCCAACCTCCCCGCTCCACCCAACCTCCCCACTTCACCCAACCTCCCCAATCCACCAAACCTCCCCACTGCACCCAACCTCCGCACTCCACTATACTTCCCACTCAACACAACCTCCCCACTGCATCCAACCTCCCCACTTCCCCTAACCTCCCCACTCCATCCTACCTCCCCACTTCACCCAACCTCCGCACTCCATCCAACCTCCGAACTCCACCCAACCTCCGCACTCCAACGAACTTCCGCACTCCACCCAACCTCCGCACTCCACCCAACTTCTGCACTCCACCCAACTTCTGGACTCCACCCAAATTCCGCACTCCACCCAACCTCCCCACTCCACCCAACCTCCCCACTCCACCCAACCTCCCAACTCCACCCAGCCTCCCCACTCCACCCAACTTCCCCACTGCCCCCAACCTCTCCACTGCACCCAACCTCCCCACTCCTCCCAACCTCCCAACTCCACCCAACCTCCCCACTTCACCCAACCTCCCCAATCCACCAAACCTCCCCACTCCACCCAACCTCTGCACTCCACTATACCTCCCACTCCACACAACCTCCCCACTGCACCCAACCTCCCCACTTCACCCAACCTCCCCACTTCACCCAACCTCCCCAATCCACCAAACCTCCCCACTCCACCCAACTTCCGCACTCCACTATACCTCCCAATCCACACAACCTCCCCACTGCACCCAACCTCCCCACTCCACACTACCTCCCCACTTCACCCAACCTCCCCACTCCAACCAACCTCCCCACTTCACCCAAGCTCCGCACTCCATCCAACCTCCGCACTCCACCCAACCTCCGCACTCCAACGAACTTCCGCACTCCACCCAACCTCAGCACTCCACCCAATTTCCGCACTCCATCAAACCTCCCCACTCCACCGAACCTCCCCACTTCACCCAACCTCCCCACTCCATCCAACCTCCGAACTCCAAAGAACCTCCGCACTCCACCCAACTTCTGCACTCCACCCAACTTCAGGACTCCACCCAAATTCCGCAATCCACCCAACCTCCGCACTCCACCCAACCTCCGCACTCCACCCAAATTCCGCACTCCACCCAACCTCCCCACTCCACCCAACCTCCCCACTCCACCCAACCTCCCAACTCCACCCAGCCTCCTCACTCCACCCAACTTCCCCACTGCCCCCAACCTCTCCACTGCACCCAACCTCCCCACTCCTCCCAACCTCCCCACTCCACCCAACCTCCCCACTTCACCCAACCTCCCCAATCCACCAAACCTCCCCACTCCACCCAACCTCCGCACTCCACTATACCTCCCACTCCACACAACCTCCCCACTGCACCCAACCTCCCCACTTCACTCAACCTCCCCACTCCACCCAACCTCCCCACTTCACCCAACCTCCCCACTTCACCCAACCTCCCCACTCCACCCAACCTCCCCACTTCACCCAACCTACCCACTCCATCCTACCTCCCCACTTCACCCAACCTCCGCACTCCACACTACCTCCCCACTTCACCAAACCTCCCCACTCCAACCAACCTCCCCACTTCACCCAACCTCCGCACTCCATCCAACCGCCGCACTCCACCCAACCTCCGCACTCCAACGAACTTCCGCACTCCACCCAACCTCCGCACTCCACCCAACTTCCGCACTCCATCAAACCTCCCCACTCCACCCAACCTCCCCACTTCACCCAACCTCCCCAATCCACCAAACCTCCCCACTCTACCCAAACTCCGCACTCCACTATAACTCACACTCCTTCCAAACTCCCCACTGCACCCAACCTCCCCACTTCACCCAACCTCCTCACTCCATCCTACCTCCCCACTTCACCCAACCTCCGCACTCCATCCAACCTCCGAACTCCACCCAACCTCCGCACTCCACCCAACTTCCGCACTCCACCCAACTTCCGGACTCCACCCAAATTCCGCAATCCACCCAACCTCCGCACTCCATCCAACCTCCGCACTCCACCCAAGTTCCGCACTCCCCCCAACCTCCCCACTCCACCCAACCTCCCCAATCCACCAAACCTCCCCACTGCACCCAACCTCCGCACTCCACTATACTTCCCACTCAATACAACCTCCCCACTGCATCCAACCTCCCCACTTCACCCAACCTCCCCACTCCACCCAACCTCCCCACTTCACCCAACCTCCCCACTTCACCCAACCTCCCCAATCCACCAAACCTCCCCACTCCACCCAA
The DNA here is from genome assembly GCA_964017155.1 of Oasisia sp. SBJ-2009. NCBI lineage: Eukaryota > Metazoa > Annelida > Polychaeta > Sabellida > Siboglinidae > Oasisia > Oasisia sp. SBJ-2009. The sequence continues at coordinate 22,266,237 of OZ024865.1, forward strand.
CCTCCGCACTCCACTATACCTCCCACTCCACACAACCTCCCCACTGCACCCAACCTCCCCACTTCACCCAACCTCCCCACTCCACCCAACCTCCCCACTTCACCTAACCTCCCCACTCCATCCTACCTCCCCACTTTACCCAACCTCCGCACTCCATCCAACCTCCGAACTCCACCCAACCTCCGCATTCCAACGAACTTCCGCACTCCACCGAACCTCCGCACTCCACCCAACTTCTGCACTCCACCCAACTTCTGGACTCCACCCAAATTCCGCAATCCACCCAACCTCCGCACTCCACCCAACCTCCGCACTCCACCCAACCTCCGCACTCCACCCAAATTCCGCACTCCACCCAACCTCCCCACTCCACCCAACCTCCCCACTCCACCCAACCTCCCAACTCCACCCAGCCTCCCCACTCCACCCAACTTCCCCACTGCCCCCAACCTCTCCACTGCACCCAACCTCCCCACTCCTCCCAACCTCCCCACTCCACCCAACCTCCCCACTTCACCCAACCTCCCCAATCCACCAAACCTCCCCACTCCACCCAACCTCCGCACTCCACTATACCTCCCACTCCACACAACCTCCCCACTGCACCCAACCTCCCCACTTCACTCAACCTCCCCACTCCACCCAACCTCCCCACTTCACCCAACCTCCCCACTTCACCCAACCTCCCCACTCCACCCAACCTCCCCACTTCACCCAACCTCCCCACTCCATCCTACCTCCCCACTTCACCCAACCTCCGCACTCCACACTACCTCCCCACTTGACCCAACCTCCCCACTCCAACCAACCGCCCCACTTCACCCAACCTCCGCACTCCATCCAACCGCCGCACTCCACCCAACCTCCCCAATCCACCAAACCTCCCCACTCCACCCAACCTCCGCACTCCACTATACCTCCCATTCCACACAACCTCCCCACTGTACCCAACCTCCCCACTTCACTCAACCTCCCCACTCCACCCAACCTCCCCACTTCACCCAACCTCCCCACTTCACCCAACCTCCCCAATCCACCCAACCTCCCCACTCCACCCAACCTCCCCACTCCACTATTCCTGCACACTTCACCCTACCTACCCACTCCACCCAATATCTGCAATCAATCCAACTTCCGCACTACACCCAAATTCCGCACTCCATCCAACCTCCCCACTCCACCCAACCTCCCAACTGCACCCAACCTCCCCACTTCACCCAACTTCCGCACTCCACCCAACTTCCGGACTCCACCCAAATTCCGCAATCCACCCAACCTCCGCACTCCATCCAACCTCCGCACTCCACCCAAGTTCCGCACTCCCCCCAACCTCCCCACTCCACCCAACCTCCCCACTCCACCCAACCTCCCCACTCCACCCAGCCCCCCCCCCCACTCCACCCAACTTCCCCACTGCCCCCAACCTCTCCACTGCACCCAACCTCCCCACTCCTCCCAACCTCCCCGCTCCACCCAACCTCCCCACTTCACCCAACCTCCCCAATCCACCAAACCTCCCCACTGCACCCAACCTCCGCACTCCACTATACTTCCCACTCAACACAACCTCCCCACTGCATCCAACCTCCCCACTTCACCCAACCTCCCCACTCCACCCAACCTCCCCACTTCACCCAACCTCCCCACTTCACCCAACCTCCCCAATCCACCAAACCTCCCCACTCCACCCAACCTCCGCACTCCACTATACTTCCCACTCAACACAACCTCCCCACTGCATCCAACCTCCCCACTTCCCCTAACCTCCCCACTCCATCCTACCTCCCCACTTCACCCAACCTCCGCACTCCATCCAACCTCCGAACTCCACCCAACCTCCGCACTCCAACGAACTTCCGCACTCCACCCAACCTCCGCACTCCACCCAACTTCTGCACTCCACCCAACTTCTGGACTCCACCCAAATTCCGCACTCCACCCAACCTCCCCACTCCACCCAACCTCCCCACTCCACCCAACCTCCCAACTCCACCCAGCCTCCCCACTCCACCCAACTTCCCCACTGCCCCCAACCTCTCCACTGCACCCAACCTCCCCACTCCTCCCAACCTCCCCACTCCACCCAACCTCCCCACTTCACCCAACCTCCCCAATCCACCAAACCTCCCCACTCCACCCAACCTCTGCACTCCACTATACCTCCCACTCCACACAACCTCCCCACTGCACCCAACCTCCCCACTTCACCCAACCTCCCCACTTCACCCAACCTCCCCAATCCACCAAACCTCCCCACTCCACCCAACTTCCGCACTCCACTATACCTCCCAATCCACACAACCTCCCCACTGCACCCAACCTCCCCACTCCACACTACCTCCCCACTTCACCCAACCTCCCCACTCCAACCAACCTCCCCACTTCACCCAAGCTCCGCACTCCATCCAACCTCCGCACTCCACCCAACCTCAGCACTCCACCCAACTTCCGCACTCCATCAAACCTCCCCACTCCACCGAACCTCCCCACTTCACCCAACCTCCCCAATCCACCAAACCTCCCCACTCCACCCAAACTCCGCACTCCACTATACCTCACACTCCTTCCAAACTCCCCACTGCACCCAACCTCCCCACTTCACCCAACCTCCTCACTCCATCCTACCTCCCCACTTCACCCAACCCCCGCACTCCATTCAACCTCCGAACTCCACCCAACCTCCGCACTCCACCCAACGTCCGCACTCCACCCAACTTCCGGACTCCACCCAAATTCCGCAATCCACCCAACCTCCGCACTCCATCCAACCTCCGCACTCCACCCAAGTTCCGCACTCCCCCCAACCTCCCCACCCCACCCAACCTCCCCACTCCACCCAACCTCCCCACTCCACCCAGCCCCCCCCCCACTCCACCCAACTTCCCCACTGCCCACAACCTCTCCACTGCACCCAACCTCCCAACTCCTCCCAACCTCCCCGCTCCACCCAACCTCCCCACTTCACCCAACCTCCCCAATCCACCAAACCTCCCTACTGCACCCAACCTCCGCACTCCACTATACTTCCCACTCAATACAACCTCCCCACTGCATCCAACCTCCCCACTTCACCCAACCTCCCCACTCCACCCAACCTCCCCACTTCACCCAACCTCCCCACTTCACCCAACCTCCCCAATCCACCAAACCTCCCCACTCCACCCAACCTCCGCACTCCACTATACCTCCCACTCCACACAACCTCCCCACTGCACCCAACCTCCCCACTTCACCCAACCTCCCCACTCCACCCAACCTCCCCACTTCACCTAACCTCCCCACTCCATCCTACCTCCCCACTTTACCCAACCTCCGCACTCCATCCAACCTCCGAACTCCACCCAACCTCCGCACTCCAACGAACTTCCGCACTCCACCCAACCTCCGCACTCCACCCAACTTCTGCACTCCACCCAACTTCTGGACTCCACCCAAATTCCGCAATCCACCCAACCTCCGCACTCCACCCAACCTCCGCACTCCACCCAAATTCCGCACTCCACCCAACCTCCCCACTCCACCCAACCTCCCCACTGCACCCAACCTCCCAACTCCACCCAGCCTCCCCACTCCACCCAACTTCCCCACTGCCCCCAACCTCTCCACTGCACCCAACCTCCCCACTCCTCCCAACCTCCCCACTCCACCCAACCTCCCCACTTCACCCAACCTCCCCAATCCACCAAACCTCCCCACTCCACCCAACCTCCGCACTCCACTATACCTCCCACTCCACACAACCTCCCCACTGCACCCAACCTCCCCACTTCACTCAACTTCCCCACTCCACCCAACCTCCCCACTTCACCCAACCTCCCCACTTCACCCAACCTCCCCACTCCACCCAACCTCCCCACTTCACCCAACCTCCCCACTCCATCCTACCTCCCCACTTCACCCAACCTCCGCACTCCATCCAACCTCCGAACTCCAACGAACCTCCGCACTCCACCCAACTTCTGCACTCCACCCAACTTCAGGACTCCACCCAAATTCCGCAATCCACCCAACCTTCGCACTCCACCCAACCTCCGCACTCCACCCAAATTCAGCACTCCACCCAACCTCCCCACTCCACCCAACCTCCCCACTCCACCCAACCTCCCCACTGCACCCAACCTCCCAACTCCACCCAGCCTCCCCACTCCACCCAACTTCCCCACTGCCCCCAACCTCTCCACTGCACCCAACCTCCGCACTCCATCCAACCTCCGAACTCCACCCAACCTCCGCATTCCAACGAACTTCCGCACTCCACCGAACCTCCGCACTCCACCCAACTTCTGCACTCCACCCAACTTCTGGACTCCACCCAAATTCCGCAATCCACCCAACCTCCGCACTCCACCCAACCTCCGCACTCCACCCAACCTCCGCACTCCACCCAAATTCCGCACTCCACCCAACCTCCCCACTCCACCCAACCTCCCCACTGCACCCAACCTCCCAACTCCACCCAGCCTCCCCACTCCACCCAACTTCCCCACTGCCCCCAACCTCTCCACTGCACCCAACCTCCCCACTCCTCCCAACCTCCCCACTCCACCCAACCTCCCCACTTCACCCAACCTCCCCAATCCACCAAACCTCCCCACTCCACCCAACCTCCGCACTCCACTATACCTCCCACTCCACACAACCTCCCCACTGCACCCAACCTCCCCACTTCACTCAACCTCCCCACTCCACCCAACCTCCCCACTTCACCCAACCTCCCCACTTCACCCAACCTCCCCACTCCACCCAACCTCCCCACTTCACCCAACCTCCCCACTCCATCCTACCTCCCCACTTCACCCAACCTCCGCACTCCACACTACCTCCCCACTTGACCCAACCTCCCCACTCCAACCAACCTCCCCACTTCACCCAACCTCCGCACTCCATCCAACCGCCGCACTCCACCCAACCTCCGCACTCCAACGAACTTCCGCACTCCACCCAACCTCCGCACTCCACCCAACTTCCGCACTCCATCAAACCTCCCCACTCCACCCAACCTCCCCACTTCACCCAACCTCCCCAATCCACCAAACCTCCCCACTCTACCCAAACTCCGCACTCCACTATAACTCACACTCCTTCCAAACTCCCCACTGCACCCAACCTCCCCACTTCACCCAACCTCCTCACTCCATCCTACCTCCCCACTTCACCCAACCTCCGCACTCCATCCAACCTCCGAACTCCACCCAACCTCCGCACTCCACCCAACTTCCGCACTCCACCCAACTTCCGGACTCCACCCAAATTCCGCAATCCACCCAACCTCCGCACTCCATCCAACCTCCGCACTCCACCCAAGTTCCGCACTCCCCCCAACCTCCCCACTCCACCCAACCTCCCCAATCCACCAAACCTCCCCACTGCACCCAACCTCCGCACTCCACTATACTTCCCACTCAATACAACCTCCCCACTGCATCCAACCTCCCCACTTCACCCAACCTCCCCACTCCACCCAACCTCCCCACTTCACCCAACCTCCCCACTTCACCCAACCTCCCCAATCCACAAAACCTCCCCACTCCACCCAACCTCCGCACTCCACTATACCTCCCACTCCACACAACCTCCCCACTGCACCCAACCTCCCCACTTCACCCAACCTCCCCACTCCACCCAACCTCCCCACTTCACCTAACCTCCCCACTCCATCCAACCTCCGCACTCCACCCAAGTTCCGCACTCCCCCCAACCTCCCCACTCCACCCAACCTCCCCACTCCACCCAACCTCCCCACTCCACCCAGCCCCCCCCCCCCACTCCACCCAACTTCCCCACTGCCCCCAACCTCTCCACTGCACCCAACCTCCCCACTCCTCCCAACCTCCCCGCTCCACCCAACCTCCCCACTTCACCCAACCTCCCCAATCCACCAAACCTCCCCACTGCACCCAACCTCCGCACTCCACTATACTTCCCACTCCACACAACCTCCCCACTGCATCCAACCTCCCCACTTCACCCAACCTCCCCACTCCACCCAACCTCCCCACTTCACCCAACCTCCCCACTTCACCCAACCTCCCCAATCCACCAAACCTCCCCACTCCACCCAACCTCCGCACTCCACTATACCTCCCACTCCACACAACCTCCCCACTGCACCCAACCTCCCCACTCCACACTACCTCCCCACTTCACCCAACCTCCCCACTCCAACCAACCTGCCCACTTCACCCAACCTCCGCACTCCATCCAACCTCCGCACTCCACCCAACCTCCGCACTCCAACGAACTTCCGCACTCCACGCAACCTCCGCACTCCACCCAACTTCCGCACTCCATCAAACCTCCCCACTCCACCCAACCTCCCCACTTCACACAACCTCCCCAATCCACCAAACCTCCCCACTCCACCCAAACTCCGCACTCCACTATACCTCACACTCCTTCCAAACTCCCCACTGGACCCAACCTCCCCACTTCACCCAACCTCCTCACTCCATCCTACCTCCCCACTTCACCCAACCTCCGCACTCCACACAACCTCCGCACTCCACCCAAATTCCGCACTCCACCCAACCTCCCCACTCCACCCAACCTCCCCACTGCACCCAACCTCCCAACTCCACCCAGCGTCCCCACTCCACCCAACTTCCCCACTGCCCCCAACCTCTCCACTGCACCCAACCTCCCCACTCCTCCCAACCTCCCCACTCCACCCAACCTCTGCACTCCACTATACCTCCCACTCCACACAACCTCCCCACTGCACCCAACCTCCGCACTTCACTCAACCTCCCCACTCCACCCAACCTCCCCACTTCACCCAACCTCCCCACTTCACCCAACCTCCCCAATCCACCCAACCTCCCCACTCCACCCAACCTCCCCACTCCACTATTCCTGCACACTTCACCCTACCTACCCACTCCACCCAATATCTGCAATCAATCCAACTTTCGCACTACACCCAATTTCCGCACTTCACCCAACCTCCCCAATCCACCAAACCTCCCCACTCCACCCAACTTCCGCACTCCACTATACATCCCAATCCACACAACCTCCCCACTGCACCCAACCTCCCCACTCCACACTACCTCCCCACTTCACCCAACCTCCCCACTCCAACCAACCTCCCCACTTCACCCAAGCTCCGCACTCCATCCAACCTCCGCACTCCACCCAACCTCCGCACTCCAACGAACTTCCGCACTCCACCCAACCTCAGCACTCCACCCAACTTCCGCACTCCATCAAACCTCCCCACTCCACCCAACCTCCCCACTTCACCCAACCTCCCCAATCCACCAAACCTCCCCACTCCACCCAAACTCCGCACTCCACTATACCTCACACTCCTTCCAAACTCCCCACTGCACCCAACATCCCCACTTCACCCAACCTCCTCACTCCATCCTACCTCCCCACTTCACCCAACCTCCGCACTCCATCCAACCTCCGAACTCCACCCAACCTCCGCACTCCACCCAACTTCCGCACTCCACCCAACTTCCGGACTCCACCCAAATTCCGCAATCCACCCAACCTCCGCACTCCATCCAACCTCCGCACTCCACCCAAGTTCCGCACTCCCCCCAACCTCCCCACTCCACCCAACCTCCCCACTCCACCCAACCTCCCCACTCCACCCAGCCCCCCCCCACTCCACCCAACTTCCCCACTGCCCACAACCTCTCCACTGCACCCAACCTCCCAACTCCTCCCAACCTCCCCGCTCCACCCAACCTCCCCACTTCACCCAACCTCCCCAATCCACCAAACCTCCCCACTGCACCCAACCTCCGCACTCCACTATACTTCCCACTCAATACAACCTCCCCACTGCATCCAACCTCCCCACTTCACCCAACCTCCCCACTCCACCCAACCTCCCCACTTCACCCAACCTCCCCAATCCACCAAACCTCCCCACTCCACCCAACCTCCGCACTCCACTATACCTCCCACTCCACACAAACTCCCCACTGCACCCAACCTCCCCACTTCACCCAACCTCCCCACTCCACCCAACCTCCCCACTTCACCTAACCTCCCCACTCCATCCTACCTCCCCACTTTACCCAACCTCCGCACTCCATCCAACCTCCGAACTCCACCCAACCTCCGCACTCCAACGAACTTCCGCACTCCACCCAACCTCCGCACTCCACCCAACTTCTGCACTCCACCCAACTTCTGGACTCCACCCAAATTCCGCAATCCACCCAACCTCCGCACTCCACCCAACCTCCGCACTCCACCCAAATTCCGCACTCCACCCAACCTCCCCACTCCACCCAACCTCCCCACTGCACCCAACCTCCCAACTCCACCCAGCCTCCCCACTCCACCCAACTTCCCCACTGCCCCCAACCTCTCCACTGCACCCAACCTCCCCACTCCTCCCAACCTCCCAACTCCACCCAGCCTCCCCACTCCACCCAACTTCCCCACTGCCCCCAACCTCTCCACTGCACTAAACCTCCCCACTCCTCCCAACCTCCCCACTCCACCCAACCTCCCCACTTCACCCAACCTCCCCAATCCACCAAACCTCCCCACTCCACCCAACCTCCGCACTCCACTATACCTCCCACTCCACACAACCTCCCCACTGCACCCAACCTCCCCACTCCACCCAACCTCCCCACTTCACCCAACCTCCCCACTTCACCCAACCTCCCCAATCCACCAAACCTCCCCACTCCACCCAACTTCCGCACTCCACTATACCTCCCAATCCACACAACCTCCCCACTGCACCCAACCTCCCCACTCCACACTACCTCCCCACTTCACCCAACCTCCCCACTCCAACCAACCTCCCCACTTCACCCAACCTCCGCACTCCATCCAACCTCCGCACTCCACCCAACCTCCGCACTCTAACGAACTTCCGCACTCCACGCAACCTCCGCACTCCACCCAACTTCCGCACTCCATCAAACCTCCCCACTCCACCCAACCTCCCCACTTCACCCAACCTCCCCAATCCACCAAACCTCCCCACTCCACCCAAACTCCGCACTCCACTATACCTCACACTCCTTCCAAACTCCCCACTGCACCCAACCTCCCCACTTCCCCCAACCTCCTCACTCCATCCTACCTCCCCACTTCACCCAACCTCCGCACTCCATCCAACCTCCGAACTCCACCCAACCTCCGCACTCCACCCAACTTCCGCACTCCACCCAACTTCCGGACTCCACCCAAATTCCGCAATCCACCCAACCTCCGCACTCCATCCAACCTCCGCACTCCACCCAAGTTCCGCACTCCCCCCAACCTCCCCACTCCACCCAACCTCCCCACTCCACCCAACCTCCCCACTCCACCCAGCCCCCCCCCCCACTCCACCCAACTTCCCCACTGCCCCCAACCTCTCCACTGCACCGAACCTCCCCACTCCTCCCAACCTCCCCGCTCCACCCAACCTCCCCACTTCACCCAACCTCCCCAATCCACCAAACCTCCCCACTGCACCCAACCTCCGCACTCCACTATACTTCCCACTCAACACAACCTCCCCACTGCATCCAACCTCCCCACTTCACCCAACCTCCCCACTCCACCCAACCTCCCCACTTCACCCAACCTCCCCACTTCACCCAACCTCCCCAATCCACCAAACCTCCCCACTCCACCCAACCTCCGCACTCCACTATACCTCCCACTCCACACAACCTCCCCACTGCACCCAACCTCCCCACTTCACCCAACCTCCCCACTCCACCCAACCTCCCCACTTCACCTAACCTCCCCACTCCATCCTACCTCCCCACTTCACCCAACCTCCGCACTCCATCCAACCTCCGAACTCCACCCAACCTCCGCACTCCAACGAACTTCCGCACTCCACCCAACCTCCGCACTCCACCCAACTTCTGCACTCCACCCAACTTCTGCACTCCACCCTAATTCCGCAATCCACCCAACCTCCGCACTCCACCCAACCTCCGCACTCCACCCAAATTCCGCACTCCACCCAACCTCCCCACTCCACCCAACCTCCCCACTGCACCCAACCTCCCAACTCCACCCAGCGTCCCCACTCCACCCAACTTCCCCAATGCCCCCAACCTCTCCACTGCACCCAACCTCCCCACTCCTCCCAACCTCCCCACTCCACCCAACCTCCGCACTCCACTATACCTCCCACTCCACACAACCTCCCCACTGCACCCAACCTCCCCACTTCACTCAACCTCCCCACTCCACCCAACCTCCCCACTTCACCCAACCTCCCCACTTCACCCAACCTCCCCAATCCACCCAACCTCCCCACTCCACCCAACCTCCCCACTCCACTATTCCTGCACACTTCACCCTACCTACCCACTCCACCCAATATCTGCAATCAATCCAACTTTCGCACTACACCCAATTTCCGCACTCCATCCAACCTCCCCACTCCACCCAACCTCCCAACTGCACCCAACCTCACCACTTCACCCAACCTCCCCACTCCACCCAACCTCCCCACTTCACCCAACCTCCTCAATCCACCAAACCTCCCCACTCCACCCAAACTCCGCACTCCACTATACCTCACACTCCTTCCAAACTCCCCACTGCACCCAACCTCCCCACTTCACCCAACCTCCCCACTCCATCCTACCTCCCCACTTCACCCAACCTCCGCACTCCATCCATCCTCCGAACTCCACCCAACCTCCGCACTCCGCCCAAATTCCGCACTCCACCCAACTTCCGGACTCCACCCAAATTCTGCAATCCACCCAACCTCCGCACTCCATCCAACCTCCGCACTCCACCCAAGTTCCGCACTCCACCCAACCTCCCCACTCCACCCAACCTCCCCACTCCACCCAACCTCCCCACTCCACCCAGCCTCCCCACTCCATCCAACCTCCCCACTTCACCCAACCTCCGCACTCCATCCAACCTCCGAACTCCACCCAACCTCCGCACTCCACCCAACTTCCGCACTCCACCCAACTTCCGGACTCCACCCAAATTCCGCAATCCACCCAACCTCCGCACTCCATCCAACCTCCGCACTCCACCCAAGTTCCGCACTCCCCCCAACCTCCCCACTCCACCCAACCTCCCCACTCCACACAACCTCCCCACTCCACCCAGCCCCCCCCACTCCACCCAACTTCCCCACTGCCCCCAACCTCTCCACTGCACCCAACCTCCCCACTCCTCCCAACCTCCCCGCTCCACCCAACCTCCCCACTTCACCCAACCTCCCCAATCCACCAAACCTCCCCACTGCACCCAACCTCCGCACTCCACTATACTTCCCACTCAACACAACCTCCCCACTGCATCCAACCTCCCCAGTTCACCCAACCTCCCCACTCCACCCAACCTCCCCACTTCACCCAACCTCCCCACTTCACCCAACCTCCCCAATCCACCAAACCTCCCCACTCCACCCAACCTCCGCACTCCACTATACCTCCCACTCCACACAACCTCCCCACTGCACCCAACCTCCCCACTTCACCCAACCTCCCCACTCCACCCAACCTCCCCACTTCACCTAACCTCCCCACTCCATCCTACCTCCCCACTTCACCCAACCTCCGCACTCCATCCAACCTCCGAACTCCACCCAACCTCCGCACTCCAACGAACTTCCGCACTCCACCCAACCTCCGCACTCCACCCAACTTCTGCACTCCACCCAACTTCTGGACTCCACCCAAATTCCGCAATCCACCCAACCTCCGAACTCCACCCAACCTCCGCACTCCACCCAAATTCCGCACTCCACCCAACCTCCCCACTCCACCCAACCTCCCCACTGCACCCAACCTCCCAACTCCACCCAGCGTCCCCACTCCACCCAACTTCCCCACTGCCCCCAACCTCTCCACTGCACCCAACCTCCCCACTCCTCCCAACCTCCCCACTCCACCCAACCTCCGCACTCCACTATACCTCCCACTCCACCCAACCTCCCCACTGCACCCAACCTCCCCACTTAACTCAACCTCCCCACTCCACCCAACCTCCCCACTTCACCCAACCTCCCCACTTCACCCAACCTCCCCAATCCACCCAACCTCCCCACTCCACCCAACCTCCCCACTCCACTATTCCTGCACACTTCACCCTACCTACCCACTCCACCCAATATCTGCAATCAATCCAACTTTCGCACTACACCCAATTTCCGCACTCCATCCAACCTCCCCACTCCACCCAACCTCCCAACTGCACCCAACCTCACCACTTCACCCAACCTCCCCACTCCACCCAACCTCCCCACTTCACCCAACCTCCCCAATCCACCAAACCTCCCCACTCCACCCAAACTCCGCACTCCACTATACCTCACACTCCTTCCAAACTCCCCACTGCACCCAACCTCCCCACTTCACCCAACCTCCCCACTCCATCCTACCTCCCCACTTCACCCAACCTCCGCACTCCATCCATCCTCCGAACTCCACCCAACCTCCGCACTCCACCCAAATTCCGCACTCCACCCAACTTCCGGACTCCACCCAAATTCTGCAATCCACCCAACCTCCGCACTCCATCCAACCTCCGCACTCCACCCAAATTCCGCACTCCACCCAACCTCCCCACTCCACCCAACCTCCCCACTCCACCCAACCTCCCCACTCCACCCAGCCTCCCCACTCCACCCAACTTCCCCACTGCCCCCAACCTCTCCACTGCACCCAACCTCCCCACTCCTCCCAACCTCCCCACTCCACCCAACCTCCCCACTTCACCCAACCTCCTAAATCCACCAAACCTCCCCACTGCACCCAACCTTAGCACTCCACTATACTTCCCACTCCACACAACCTCCCCACTGCATCCAACCTCCCCACTTCACCCAACCTCCCCGCTCCACCCAACCTCCCCACTTCCCCCAACCTCCCCACTTCACCCAACCTCCCCAATCCATCCTACCTCCCCACTCCAACCAAACTCCGCACTCCACTATACCTCCAACTCCACACCACCTCCCCACTGCACCCAACCTCCCCACTTCACCCAACCTCCCCACTCCACCCAACCTCCCCACTTCATCCAACCTCCCCACTCCATCCTACCTCCCCACTTCACCCAACCTCCGCACTCCATCCAACCTCCGAACTCCACCCAACCTCCGCACTCCAACGAACTTCCGCACTCCACCCAACCTCCGCACTCCATCCAACCTCCGCACTCCACCCAACCTCCGCACTCCAACGAACTTCCGCACTCCACCCAACCTCCTCACTCCACCCAACTTCCGCACTCCATCAAACCTCCCCACTCCACCCAACCTCCCCACTTCACCCAACCTCCCCAATCCACCAAACCTCCCCACTCCACCCAAACTCCGCACTCCACTATACCTCACACTCCTTCCTACCTCCCCACTTCACCCAACCTCCGCACTCCATCCAACCTCCGAACTCCACCCAACCTCCGCACTCCACCCAACTTCCGCACTCCACCCAAATTCCCCACTCCACCCAACCTCCCCACTGCACCCAACCTCCCCACTCCACCCAGCCCCCCCCACTCCACCCAACTTCCCCACTGCCCCGAACCTCTCCACTGCACCCAACCTCCCCACTCCTCCCAACCTCCCCGCTCCACCCAACCTCCCCACTCCACCCAACCTCCCCACTCCACCCAACCTCCCCACTCCACCCAGCCTCCCCACTCCACCCAACTTCCCCACTGCCCCCAACCTCTCCACTGCACCCAACCTCCCCACTCCTCCCAACCTCCCCACTCCACCCAACCTCCCCACTTCACCCAACCTCCTCAATCCACCAAACCTCCCCACTGCACCCAACCTTAGCACTCCACTATACTTTCCCATTCCATACAACCTCCCCACTGCATCCAACCTCCCCACTTCACCCAACCTCCCCACTCCACCCAACCTCCCCACTTCACCCAACCTCCCCACTTCACCCAACCTCCCCAATCCACCAAACCTCCCCACTCCACCCAACCTCCGCACTCCACTATACCTCCCACTCCACACAACCTCCCCACTGCACCCAACCTCCCCACTTCACCCAACCTCCCCACTCCACCCAACCTCCCCACTTCACCTAACCTCCCCACTCCATCCTACCTCCCCACTTTACCCAACCTCCGCACTCCATCCAACCTCCGAACTCCACCCAACCTCCGCACTCCAACGAACTTCCGCACTCCACCCAACCTCCGCACTCCACCCAACTTCTGCACTCCACCCAACTTCTGGACTCCACCCAAATTCCGCAATCCACCCAACCTCCGCACTCCACCCAACCTCCGCACTCCACCCAAATTCCGCACTCCTCCCAACCTCCCCACTCCACCCAACCTCCCCACTGCACCCAACCTCCCAACTCCACCCAGCCTCCCCACTCCACCCAACTTCCCCACTGCCCCCAACCTCTCCACTGCACCCAACCTCCCCACTCCTCCCAACCTCCCCACTCCACCCAACCTCCCCACTTCACCCAACCTCCCCAATCCACCAAACCTCCCCACTCCACCCAACCTCCGCACTCCACTATGCCTCCCACTCCACACAACCTCCCCACTGCACCCAACCTCCCCACTTCACTCAACCTCCCCACTCCACCCAACCTCCCCACTTCACCCAACCTCCCCACTTCACCCAACCTCCCCACTCCACCCAACCTCCCCACTTCACCCAACCTCCCCACTCCATCCTACCTCCCCACTTCACCCAACCTCCGCACTCCATCCAACCTTCGAACTCCAACGAACCTCCGCACTCCACCCAACCTCCCCACTCCACCCAACCTCCCCACTCCACCCAACCTCCCAACTCCACCCAGCCTCCCCACTCCACCCAACTTCCCCACTGCCCCCAACCTCTCCTCTGCACCCAACCTCCCCACTCCTCCCAACCTCCCCACTCCACCCAACCTCCCCACTTCACCCAACCTCCCCAATCCACCAAACCTCCCCACTCCACCCAACCTCCGCACTCCACTATACCTCCCACTCCACACAACCTCCCCACTGCACCCAACCTCCCCACTTCACCCAACCTCCCCACTTCACCCAACCTCCCCAATCCACCAAACCTCCCCACTCCACCCAACTTCCGCACTCCACTATACCTCCCAATCCACACAACCTCCCCACTGCACCCAACCTCCCCACTCCACACTACCTCCCCACTTCACCCAACCTCCCCACTCCAACCAACCTCCCCACTTCACCCAAGCTCCGCACTCCATCCAACCTCCGCACTCCACCCAACCTCCGCACTCCAACGAACTTCCGCACTCCACCCAACCTCAGCACTCCACCCAACTTCCGCACTCCATCAAACCTCCCCACTCCACCCAACCTCCCCACTTCACCCAACCTCCCCAATCCACCAAACCTCCCCACTCCACCCAAACTCCGCACTCCACTATACCTCACACTCCTTCCAAACTCCCCACTGCACCCAACCTCCCCACTTCACCCAACCTCCTCACTCCATCCTTCCTCCCCACTTCACCCAACCTCCGCACTCCATCCAACCTCCGAACTCCACCCAACCTCCGCACTCCACCCAACTTCCGCACTCCACCCAACTTCCGGACTCCACCCAAATTCCGCAATCCACCCAACATCCGCACTCCATCCAACCTCCGCACTCCACCCAAGTTCCGCACTCCCCCCAACCTCCCCACTCCACCCAACCTCCCCACTCCACCCAACCTCCCCACTCCACCCAGCCCCCCCCCCACTCCACCCAACTTCCCCACTGCCCACAACCTCTCCACTGCACCCAACCTCCCAACTCCTCCCAACCTCCCCGCTCCACCCAACCTCCCCACTTCACCCAACCTCCCCAATCCACCAAACCTCCCCACTGCACCCAACCTCCGCACTCCACTATACTTCCCACTCAATACAACCTCCCCACTGCATCCAAACTCCCCACTTCACCCAACCTCCCCACTCCATCCAACCTCCCCACTTCACCCAACCTCCCCACTTCACCCAACCTCCCCAATCCACCAAACCTCCCCACTCCACCCAACCTCCGCACTCCACTATACCTCCCACTCCACACAACCTCCCCACTGCACCCAATCTCCCCACTTCACCCAACCTCCCCACTCCACCCAACCTCCCCACTTCACCTAACCTCCCCACTCCATCCTACCTCCCCACTTTACCCAACCTCCGCACTCCATCCAACCTCCGAACTCCACCCAACCTCCGCACTCCAACGAACTTCCGCACTCCACCCAACCTCCGCACTCCACCCAACTTCTGCACTCCACCCAACTTGTGGACTCCACCCAAATTCCGCAATCCACCCAACCTCCGCACTCCACCCAACCTCCGCACTCCACCCAAATTCCGCACTCCACCCAACCTCCCCACTCCACCCAACCTCCCCACTGCACCCAACCTCCCAACTCCACCCAGCCTCCCCACTCCACCCAACTTCCCCACTGCCCCCAACCTCTCCACTGCACCCAACCTCCCCACTCCTCCCAACCTCCCCACTCCACCCAACCTCCCCACTTCACCCAACCTCCCCAATCCACCAAACCTCCCCACTCCACCCAACCTCCGCACTCCACTATACCTCCCACTCCACACAACCTCCCCACTGCACCCAACCTCCCCACTTCACTCAACCTCCCCACTCCACCCAACCTCCCCACTTCACCCAACCTCCCCACTTCACCCAACCTCCCCAATCCACCAAACCTCCCCACTGCACCCAACCTCCGCACTCCACTATACTTCCCATTCCATACAACCTCCCCACTGCATCCAACCTCCCCACTTCACCCAACCTCCCCACTCCACCCAACCTCCCCACTTCACCCAACCTCCCCACTTCACCCAACCTCCCCAATCCACCAAACCTCCCCACTCCACCCAACCTCCGCACTCCACTATACCTCCCACTCCACACAACCTCCCCACTGCACCCAACCTCCCCACTTCACCCAACCTCCCCACTCCACCCAACCTCCCCACTTCACCTAACCTCCCCACTCCATCCTACCTCCCCACTTTACCCAACCTCCGCACTCCATCCAACCTCCGAACTCCACCCAACCTCCGCACTCCAACGAACTTCCGCACTCCACCCAACCTCCGCACTCCACCCAACTTCTGCACTCCACCCAACTTCTGGACTCCACCCAAATTCCGCAATCCACCCAACCTCCGCACTCCACCCAACCTCCGCACTCCACCCAAATTCCGCACTCCACCCAACCTCCCCACTCCACCCAACCTCCCCACTGCACCCAACCTCCCAACTCCACCCAGCCTCCCCACTCCACCCAACTTCCCCACTGCCCCCAACCTCTCCACTGCACCCAACCTCCCCACTCCTCCCAACCTCCCCACTCCACCCAACCTCCCCACTTCACCCAACCTCCCCAATCCACCAAACCTCCCCACTCCACCCAACCTCCGCACTCCACTATGCCTCCCACTCCACACAACCTCCCCACTGCACCCAACCTCCCCACTTCACTCAACCTCCCCACTTCACCCAACCTCCCCACTCCATCCTACCTCCCCACTTCACCCAACCTCCGCACTCCATCCAACCTCCGAACTCCAACGAACCTCCGCACTCCACCCAACCTCCCCACTCCACCCAACCTCCCCACTCCACCCAACCTCCCAACTCCACCCAGCCTCCCCACTCCACCCAACTTCCCCACTGCCCCCAACCTCTCCTCTGCACCCAACCTCCCCACTCCTCCCAACCTCCCCACTCCACCCAACCTCCCCACTTCACCCAACCTCCCCAATCCACCAAACCTCCCCACTCCACCCAACCTCCGCACTCCACTATACCTCCCACTCCACACAACCTCCCCACTGCACCCAACCTCCCCACTTCACCCAACCTCCCCACTTCACCCAACCTCCCCAATCCACCAAACCTCCCCACTCCACCCAACTTCCGCACTCCACTATACCTCCCAATCCACACAACCTCCCCACTGCACCCAACCTCCCCACTCCACACTACCTCCCCACTTCACCCAACCTCCCCACTCCAACCAACCTCCCCACTTCACCCAAGCTCCGCACTCCATCCAACCTCCGCACTCCACCCAACCTCCGCACTCCAACGAACTTCCGCACTCCACCCAACCTCAGCACTCCACCCAACTTCCGCACTCCATCAAACCTCCCCACTCCACCCAACCTCCCCACTTCACCCAACCTCCCCAATCCACCAAACCTCCCCACTCCACCCAAACTCCGCACTCCACTATACCTCACACTCCTTCCAAACTCCCCACTGCACCCAACCTCCCCACTTCACCCAACCTCCTCTCTCCATCCTTCCTCCCCACTTCACCCAACCTCCGCACTCCATCCAACCTCCGAACTCCACCCAACCTCCGCACTCCACCCAACTTCCGCACTCCACCCAACTTCCGGACTCCACCCAAATTCCGCAATCCACCCAACCTCCGCACTCCATCCAACCTCAGCACTCCACCCAAGTTCCGCACTCCCCCCAACCTCCCCACTCCACCCAACCTCCCCACTCCACCCAACCTCCCCACTCCACCCAGCCCCCCCCCACTCCACCCAACTTCCCCACTGCCCACAACCTCTCCACTGCACCCAACCTCCCAACTCCTCCCAACCTCCCCGCTCCACCCAACCTCCCCACTTCACCCAACCTCCCCAATCCACCAAACCTCCCCACTGCACCCAACCTCCGCACTCCACTATACTTCCCACTCAATACAACCTCCCCACTGCATCCAAACTCCCCACTTCACCCAACCTCCCCACTCCATCCAACCTCCCCACTTCACCCAACCTCCCCACTTCACCCAACCTCCCCAATCCACCAAACCTCCCCACTCCACCCAACCTCCGCACTCCACTATACCTCCCACTCCACACAACCTCCCCACTGCACCCAATCTCCCCACTTCACCCAACCTCCCCACTCCACCCAACCTCCCCACTTCACCTAACCTCCCCACTCCATCCTACCTCCCCACTTTACCCAACCTCCGCACTCCATCCAACCTCCGAACTCCACCCAACCTCCGCACTCCAACGAACTTCCGCACTCCACCCAACCTCCGCACTCCAACCAACTTCTGCACTCCACCCAACTTCTGGACTCCACCCAAATTCCGCAATCCACCCAACCTCCGCACTCCACCCAACCTCCGCACTCCACCCAAATTCCGCACTCCACCCAACCTCCCCACTCCACCCAACCTCCCCACTGCACCAACCTCCCAACTCCACCCAGCCTCCCCACTCCACCCAACTTCCCCACTGCCCCCAACCTCTCCACTGCACCCAACCTCCCCACTCCTCCCAACCTCCCCACTCCACCCAACCTCCCCACTTCACCCAACCTCCCCAATCCACCAAACCTCCCCACTCCACCCAACCTCCGCACTCCACTATACCTCCCACTCCACACAACCTCCCCACTGCACCCAACCTCCCCACTTCACTCAACCTCCCCACTCCACCCAACTTCCCCACTTCACCCAACCTCCCCACTTCATCCAACCTCCCCACTCCACCCAACCTCCCCACTTCACCCAACCTCCGCACTCCATCCAACCTCCGAACTCCAACGAACCTCCGCACTCCACCCAACTTCTGCACTCCACCCAACTTCAGGACTCCACCCAAATTCCGCAATCCACCCAACCTCCGCACTCCACCCAACCTCCGCACTCCACCCAAATTCAGCACTCCACCCAACCTCCCCACTCCACCCAACCTCCCCACTCCACCCAACCTCCCAACTCCACCCAGCCTCCCCACTCCACCCAACTTCCCCACTGCCCCCAACCTCTCCACTGCACCCAACCTCCCCACTCCTCCCAACCTCCCCACTCCACCCAACCTCCCCACTTCACCCAACCTCCCCAATCCACCAAATCTCCCCACTCCACCCAACCTCCGCACTCCACTATACCTCCCACTCCACACAACCTCCCCACTGAACCCAACCTCCCCACTTCACCCAACCTCCCCACTCCATCCAACCTCCGAACTCCAAAGAACCTCCGCACTCCACCCAACTTCTGCACTCCACCCAACTTCAGGACTCCACTAAAAATTCCGCAATCCACCCAACCTCCGCACTCCACCCAACCTCCGCACTCCACCCAAATTCCGCACTCCACCCAACCTCCCCACTCCACCCAACCTCCCCACTCCACCCAACCTCCCAACTCCACCCAGCCTCCCCACTCCACCCAACTTCCCCACTGCCCCCAACCTCTCCACTGCACCCAACCTCCCCACTCCTCCCAACCTCCCCACTCCACCCAACTTCCCCACTTCACCCAACCTCCCCAATCCACCAAACCTCCCCACTCCACCCAACCTCCGCACTCCACTATACCTCCCACTCCACACAACCTCCCCACTGCACCCAACCTCCCCACTTCACCCAACCTCCCCACTTCACCCAACCTCCCCAATCCACCAAACCTCCCCACTCCACCCAACTTCCGCACTCCACTATACCTCCCAATCCACACAACCTCCCCACTGCACCCAACCTCCCCACTCCACCCAACCTCCCCACTCCAACCAACCTCCCCACTTCACCCAAGCTCCGCACTCCATCCAACCTCCGCACTCCACCCAACCTCCGCACTCCAACGAACTTCCGCACTCCACCCAACCTCAGCACTCCACCCAACTTCCGCACTCCATCAAACCTCCCCACTCCACCCAACCTCCCCACTTCACCCAACCTCCCCAATCCACCAAACCTCCCCACTCCACCCAAACTCCGCACTCCACTATACCTCACACTCCTTCCAAACTCCCCACTGCACCCAACCTCCTCACTCCACCCAACCTCCCCACTTCACCCAACCTCCTCACTCCATCCTACCTCCCCACTTCACCCAACCTCCGCACTCCATCCAACCTCAGAACTCCACCCAACCTCCGCACTCCACCCAACTTCCGCACTCCACCCAACTTCCGGACTCCACCCAAATTCCGCAATCCACCCAACCTCCGCACTCCATCCAACCTCCGCACTCCACCCAAGTTCCGCACTCCCCCCTACCTCCCCACTCCACCCAACCTCCCCACTCCACCCAACCTCCCCACTCCACCCAGCCCCCCCCCTCCACCCAACTTCCCCACTGCCCCCAACCTCTCCACTGCACCCAACCTCCCCACTCCTCCCAACCTCCCCACTCCACCCAACCTCCCCACTTCACCCAACCTCCCCAATCCACCAAACCTCCCCACTCCACCCAACCTCCGCACTCCACTATACCTCCCACTCCACACAACCTCCCCACTGCACCCAACCTCCCCACTTCACCCAACCTCCCCACTCCATCCAACCTCCGAACTCCAAAGAACCTCCGCACTCCACCCAACTTCTGCACTCCACCCAACTTCAGGAC
The DNA here is from genome assembly GCA_964017155.1 of Oasisia sp. SBJ-2009. Taxonomy (NCBI): domain Eukaryota; kingdom Metazoa; phylum Annelida; class Polychaeta; order Sabellida; family Siboglinidae; genus Oasisia; species Oasisia sp. SBJ-2009. The sequence goes on from OZ024865.1 coordinate 22,287,560, forward strand.
TCCACCCAAATTCCGCAATCCACCCAACCTCCGCACTCCACCCAACCTCCGCACTCCACCCAAATTCCGCACTCCACCCAACCTCCCCACTCCACCCAACCTCCCCACTCCACCCAACCTCCCAACTCCACCCAGCCTCCCCACTCCACCCAACTTCCCCACTGCCCCCAACCTCTCCACTGCACCCAACCTCCCCACTCCTCCCAACCTCCCCACTCCACCCAACTTCCCCACTTCACCCAACCTCCCCAATCCACCAAACCTCCCCACTCCACCCAACCTCCGCACTCCACTATACCTCCCACTCCACACAACCTCCCCACTGCACCCAACCTCCCCACTTCACCCAACCTCCCCACTTCACCCAACCTCCCCAATCCACCAAACCTCCCCACTCCACCCAACTTCCGCACTCCACTATACCTCCCAATCCACACAACCTCCCCACTGCACCCAACCTCCCCACTCCACACTACCTCCCCACTTCACCCAACCTCCCCACTCCAACCAACCTCCCCACTTCACCCAAGCTCCGCACTCCATCCAACCTCCGCACTCCACCCAACCTCCGCACTCCAACGAACTTCCGCACTCCACCCAACCTCAGCACTCCACCCAACTTCCGCACTCCATCAAACCTCCCCACTCCACCCAACCTCCCCACTTCACCCAACCTCCCCAATCCACCAAACCTCCCCACTCCACCCAAACTCCGCACTCCACTATACCTCACACTCCTTCCAAACTCCCCACTGCACCCAACCTCCTCACTCCACCCAACCTCCCCACTTCACCCAACCTCCTCACTCCATCCTACCTCCCCACTTCACCCAACCTCCGCACTCCATCCAACCTCAGAACTCCACCCAACCTCCGCACTCCACCCAACTTCCGCACTCCACCCAACTTCCGGACTCCACCCAAATTCCGCAATCCACCCAACCTCCGCACTCCATCCAACCTCCGCACTCCACCCAAGTTCCGCACTCCCCCCTACCTCCCCACTCCACCCAACCTCCCCACTCCACCCAACCTCCCCACTCCACCCAGCCCCCCCCCCTCCACCCAACTTCCCCACTGCCCACAACCTCTCCACTGCACCCAACCTCCCAACTCCTCCCAACCTCCCCGCTCCACCCAACCTCCCCACTTCACCCAACCTCCCCAATCCACCAAACCTCCCCACTGCACCCAACCTCCGCACTCCACTATATTTCCCATTCCATACAACCTCCCCACTGCATCCAACCTCCCCACTTCACCCAACCTCCCCACTCCACCCAACCTCCCCACTTCACCCAACCTCCCCACTTCACCCAACCTCCCCACTTCACCCAACCTCCCCAATCCACCAAACCTGCCCACTCCACCCAACCTCCGCACTCCACTATACCTCCCACTCCACACAACCTCCCCACTGCACCCAACCTCCCCACTTCACCCAACCTCCCCACTCCACCCAACCTCCCCACTTCACCTAACCTCCCCACTCCATCCTACCTCCCCACTTTACCCAACCTCCGCACTCCATCCAACCTCCGAACTCCACCCAACCTCCGCACTCCAACGAACTTCCGCACTCCACCCAACCTCCGCACTCCACCCAACTTCTGCACTCCACCCAACTTCTGGACTCCACCCAAATTCCGCAATCCACCCAACCTCCGCACTCCACCCAACCTCCGCACTCCACCCAAATTCCGCACTCCACCCAACCTCCCCACTCCACCCAACCTCCCAACTCCACCCAGCCTCCCCACTCCACCCAACTTCCCCACTGCCCCCAACCTCTCCACTGCACCCAACCTCCCCACTCCTCCCAACCTCCCCACTCCACCCAACCTCCCCACTTCACCCAACCTCCCCAATCCACCAAACCTCCCCACTCCACCCAACCTCCGCACTCCACTATACCTCCCACTCCACACAACCTCCCCACTGCACCCAACCTCCCCACTTCACTCAACCTCCCCACTCCACCCAACCTCCCCACTTCACCCAACCTCCCCACTTCACCCAACCTCCCCACTCCACCCAACCTCCCCACTTCACCCAACCTCCCCACTCGATCCTACCTCCCCACTTAACCCAACCTCCGCACTCCATCCAACCTCCGAACTCCAACGAACCTCCGCACTCCACCCAACTTCTGTACTCCACCCAACTTCAGGACTCCACCCAAATTCCGCAATCCACCCAACCTCCGCACTCCACCCAACCTCCGCACTCCACCCAAATTCAGCACTCCACCCAACCTCAGCACTCCACCCAACTTCCGCACTCCATCAAACCTCCCCACTCCACCCAACCTCCCCACTTCACCCAACCTCCCCAATCCACCAAACCTCCCCACTCCACCCAAACTCCGCACTCCACTATACCTCACACTCCTTCCAAACTCCCCACTGCACCCAACCTCCTCACTCCACCCAACCTCCCCACTTCACCCAACCTCCTCACTCCATCCTACCTCCCCACTTCACCCAACCTCCGCACTCCATCCAACCTCAGAACTCCACCCAACCTCCGCACTCCACCCAACTTCCGCACTCCACCCAACTTCCGGACTCCACCCAAATTCCGCAATCCACCCAACCTCCGCACTCCATCCAACCTCCGCACTCCACCCAAGTTCCGCACTCCCCCCTACCTCCCCACTCCACCCAACCTCCCCACTCCACCCAACCTCCCCACTCCACCCAGCCCCCCCCCCTCCACCCAACTTCCCCACTGCCCACAACCTCTCCACTGCACCCAACCTCCCAACTCCTCCCAACCTCCCCGCTCCACCCAACCTCCCCACTTCACCCAACCTCCCCAATCCACCAAACCTCCCCACTGCACCCAACCTCCGCACTCCACTATATTTCCCATTCCATACAACCTCCCCACTGCATCCAACCTCCCCACTTCACCCAACCTCCCCACTCCACCCAACCTCCCCACTTCACCCAACCTCCCCACTTCACCCAACCTCCCCACTTCACCCAACCTCCCCAATCCACCAAACCTGCCCACTCCACCCAACCTCCGCACTCCACTATACCTCCCACTCCACACAACCTCCCCACTGCACCCAACCTCCCCACTTCACCCAACCTCCCCACTCCACCCAACCTCCCCACTTCACCTAACCTCCCCACTCCATCCTACCTCCCCACTTTACCCAACCTCCGCACTCCATCCAACCTCCGAACTCCACCCAACCTCCGCACTCCAACGAACTTCCGCACTCCACCCAACCTCCGCACTCCACCCAACTTCTGCACTCCACCCAACTTCTGGACTCCACCCAAATTCCGCAATCCACCCAACCTCCGCACTCCACCCAACCTCCGCACTCCACCCAAATTCCGCACTCCACCCAACCTCCCCACTCCACCCAACCTCCCAACTCCACCCAGCCTCCCCACTCCACCCAACTTCCCCACTGCCCCCAACCTCTCCACTGCACCCAACCTCCCCACTCCTCCCAACCTCCCCACTCCACCCAACCTCCCCACTTCACCCAACCTCCCCAATCCACCAAACCTCCCCACTCCACCCAACCTCCGCACTCCACTATACCTCCCACTCCACACAACCTCCCCACTGCACCCAACCTCCCCACTTCACTCAACCTCCCCACTCCACCCAACCTCCCCACTTCACCCAACCTCCCCACTTCACCCAACCTCCCCACTCCACCCAACCTCCCCACTTCACCCAACCTCCCCACTCGATCCTACCTCCCCACTTAACCCAACCTCCGCACTCCATCCAACCTCCGAACTCCAACGAACCTCCGCACTCCACCCAACTTCTGTACTCCACCCAACTTCAGGACTCCACCCAAATTCCGCAATCCACCCAACCTCCGCACTCCACCCAACCTCCGCACTCCACCCAAATTCAGCACTCCACCCAACCTCCCCACTCCACCCAACCTCCCCACTCCACCCAACCTCCCAACTCCACCCAGCCTCGCCACTCCACCCAACTTCCCCACTGCCCCCAACCTCTCCACTGCACCCAACCTCCCCACTCCTCCCAACCTCCCCACTCCACCCAACCTCCCCACTTCACCCAACCTCCCCAATCCACCAAACCTCCCCACTCCACCCAACCTCCGCACTCCACTATACCTCCCACTCCACACAACCTCCCCACTGCACCCAACCTCCCCACTTCACCCAACCTCCCCACTCCATCCAACCTCCGAACTCCAAAGAACCTCCGCACTCCACCCAACTTCTGCACTCCACCCAACTTCAGGACTCCACCCAAATTCCGCAATCCACCCAACCTCCGCACTCCACCCAACCTCCGCACTCCACCCAAATTCCGCACTCCACCCAACCTCCCCAATCCACCCAACCTCCCCACTCCACCCAACCTCCCAACTCCACCCAGCCTCCCCACTCCACCCAACCTCCCCAATCCACCAAACCTCCCCACTGCACCCAACCTCCGCACTCCACTATACCTCCCACTCCACACAACCTCCCCACTGCACCCAACCTCTCCACTTCACCCAACCTCCCCACTCCATCCTACCTCCCCACTTCGCCCAACCTCCGCACTCCATCCAACCTCCGATCTCCAACGAACCTCCGCACTCCACCCAACTTCTGCACTCCACCCAACTTCAGGACTCCACCCAAATTCCGCAATCCACCCAACCTCCGCACTCCACCCAACCTCCGCACTCCACCCAAATTCCGCACTCCACCCAACCTCCCCACTCCACCCAACCTCCCAACTCCACCCAACCTCCCAACTCCATCCTACCTCCCCAATCCACCAAACCTCCCCACTGCACCCAACCACCCCACTTCACACAACCCCCCACTCCACCCAACCTCCCCACTTCACCCAACCTCCCCACTCCACCCAACCTCCCCACTTCACCCAACCTCCCCACTCCATCCTACCTCCCCACTTCACCCAACCTCCGCACTCCATCCAACCTCCGATCTCCAACGAACCTCCGCACTCCACCCAACTTCTGCACTCCACCTAACTTCCGGACTCCACCCAAATTCCGCAATCCACCCAACCTCCGCACTCCACCCAACCTCCGCACTCCACCCAAATTCCCCACTTCACCCAACCTCCCCACTCCATCCTACCTCCCCACTGCACCCAACCTCCCAACTCCACCCAGCCTCCCCACTCCACCCAACTTCCCCACTGCCCCCAACCTCTCCACTGCACCCAACCTCCCCACTCCTCCCAACCTCCCCACTCCACCCAACCTCCCCACTTCACCCAACCTCCCCAATCCACCAAACCTCCGCACTCCACCCAACCTCCGCACTCCACTATACCTCCCACTCCCCACAACCTCCCCACTGCACCCAACCACCCCACTTCACACAACCCCCCACTCCACCCAACCTCCCCACTTCACCCAACCTCCCCACTCCATCCTACCTCCCCACTTCACCCAACCTCCCCACTCCATCCTACCTCCCCAATCCACCAAACCTCCGCACTCCACCCAACCTCCGCACTCCACTATACCTCCCACTCCCCACAACCTCCCCACTGCACCCAACCACCCCACTTCACACAACCCCCCACTCCACCCAACCTCCCCACTTCACCCAACCTCCCCACTCCACCCAACCTCCCCACTTCACCCAACCTCCCCACTCCATCCTACCTCCCCACTTCACCCAACCTCCGCACTCCATCCAACCTCCGATCTCCAACGAACCTCCGCACTCCACCCAACTTCTGAACTTCACCCAACTTCAGGACTCCACCCAAATTCCGCAATCCACCCAACCTCCGCACTCCACCCAACCTCCGCACTACACCCAAATTCCGCACTCCACCCAACCTCCCCACTCCACCCAACCTCCCCACTCCACCCAACCTCCCAACTCCACCCAGCCTCCCCACTCCACTCAACTTCCCCACTGCCCCCAACTTCTCCACTTCACCCAACCTCCCCACTTCACCCAACCTCCCCACTTCACCCAACCTCCCCAATCCACCAAACCTCCCCACTCCACCTAACTTCCGCACTCCACTATACTTCCCAATCCACACAACCTCCCCACTGCACCCAACCTCCCCACTCCACCCAACCTCCCCACTTCACCCAACCTCCCCACTCCAACCAACCTCCCCACTTCACCCAACTGCCGCACTCCATCCAACCTCCGCACTCCACCCAACCTCCGCACTCCAACGAACATCCGCACTCCACCCAACCTCCGCACTCCACCCAACTTCCGCACTCCATCAAACCTCCCCACTCCACCCAACCTCCCCACTTCACCCAACCTCCCCACTCCATCCTACCTCCCCACTTCACCCAACTTCCGCACTCCATCCAACCTCCGAACTCCACCCAACCTCCGCACTCCACCCAACTTCCGCACTCCACCCAACTTCCGGACTCCACCCAAATTCCGCAATCCAACCACCTCCGCACTCCATCCAACCTCCGCACTCCACCCAAGTTCCGCACTCCACCCAACCTCCCCACTCCACCCAACTTCCCCACTGCCCCCAACCTCTCCACTGCACCCAACCTCCCCACTCCACCCAACCTCCCCACTTCACCCAACCTCCCCACTCCATCCCACCTCCCCACTTCAACCAACCTCCGCACTCCATCCAACCTCCGAACTCCACCCAACCTCCGCACTCCACCCAAATTCCGCACTCCACCCAACCTCCCCACTCCACCCAACCTCCCCACTCCACCCAACCTCCCAACTCCACCCAGCCTCCCCACTCCACCCAACTTCCCCACTGCCCCCAATCTCTCCACTGCACCCAACCTCCCCACTCCTCCCAACCTCCCCACTCCACCCAACCTCCCCACTTCACCCAACCTCCCCAATCCACCAAACCTCCCCACTCCACCCAACCTCCGCACTCCACTATACCTCCCACTGTACCCAACCTCCCCACTGCACCCAACCTCCCCACTTCACCCAACCTCCCCACTCCACCCAACCTCCCCACTTCACCCAACCTCCCCACTTCACCCAACCTCCCCAATCCACCAAACCTCCCCACTCCACCTAACTTCCGCACTCCACTATACTTCCCAATCCACACAACCTCCCCACTGCACCCAACCTCCCCACTCCACTCAACCTCCCCACTTCACCCAACCTCCCCACTCCAACCAACCTCCCCACTTCATCCAACCTCCGCACTCCATCCAACCTCCGCACTCCACCCAACCTCCGCACTCTAACGAACTTCCGCACTCCACCCAACCTCCGCACTCCACCCAACTTCCGCTCTCCATCAAACCTCCCCACTCCACCCAACCTCCCCGCTCCACCCAACCTCCCCACTTCCCCCAACCTCCCCACTTCACCCAACCTCCACAATCCATCCTACCTCCCCACTCCAACCAAACTCCGCACTCCACTATACCTCCCACTCCACACCACCTCCCCACTGCACCCAACCTCCCCACTTCACCCAACCTCCCCACTCCACCCAACCTCCCCACTTCATCCAACCTCCCCACTCCATCCTACCTCCCCACTTCACCCAACCTCCGCACTCCATCCAACCTCCGAACTCCACCCAACCTCCGCACTCCAACGAACTTCCGCACTCCACCCAACCTCCGCACTCCACCCAACTTCTGCACTCCACCCAACCTCCCCAATCCACCAAACCTCCCCACTCCACCCAACCTCCGCACTCCACTATACCTCCCTCTCCACACAACCTCCCCACTGCACCCAACCTCCTCACTCCACCCAACCTCCCCACTTCACCCAACCTCCTCACTCCATCCTACCTCCCCACTTCACCCAACCTCCGCACTCCATCCAACCTCAGAACTCCACCCAACCTCCGCACTCCACCCAACTTCCGCACTCCACCCAACTTCCGGACTCCACCCAAATTCCGCAATCCACCCAACCTCCGCACTCCATCCAACCTCCGCACTCCACCCAAGTTCCGCACTCCCCCCAACCTCCCCACTCCACCCAACCTCCCCACTCCACCCAACCTCCCCACTCCACCCAGCCCCCCCACTCCACCCAACTTCCCCACTGCCCACAACCTCTCCACTGCACCCAACCTCCCAACTCCTCCCAACCTCCCCGCTCCACCCAACCTCCCCACTTCACCCAACCTCCCCAATCCACCAAACCTCCCCACTGCACCCAACCTCCGCACTCCACTATATTTCCCATTCCATACAACCTCCCCACTGCATCCAACCTCCCCACTTCACCCAACCTCCCCACTCCACCCAACCTCCCCACTTCACCCAACCTCCCCACTTCACCCAACCTCCCCACTTCACCCAACCTCCCCAATCCACCAAACGTGCCCACTCCACCCAACCTCCGCACTCCACTATACCTCCCACTCCACACAACCTCCCCACTGCACCCAACCTCCCCACTTCACCCAACCTCCCCACTCCACCCAACCTCCCCACTTCACCTAACCTCCCCACTCCATCCTACCTCCCCACTTTACCCAACCTCCGCACTCCATCCAACCTCCGAACTCCACCCAACCTCCGCACTCCAACGAACTTCCGCACTCCACCCAACCTCCGCTCTCCACCCAACTTCTGCACTCCACCCAACTTCTGGACTCCACCCAAATTCCGCAATCCACCCAACCTCCGCACTCCACCCAACCTCCGCACTCCACCCAAATTCCGCACTCCACCCAACCTCCCCACTCCACCCAACCTCCCCACTGCACCCAACCTCCCAACTCCACCCAGCCTCCCCACTCCACCCAACTTCCCCACTGCCCCCAACCTCTCCACTGCACCCAACCTCCCCACTCCTCCCAACCTCCCCACTCCACCCAACCTCCCCACTTCACCCAACCTCCCCAATCCACCAAACCTCCCCACTCCACCCAACCTCCGCACTCCACTATACCTCCCACTCCACACAACCTCCCCGCTGCACCCAACCTCCCCACTTCACTCAACCTCCCCACTCCACCCAACCTCCCCACTTCACCCAACCTCCCCACTTCACCCAACCTCCCCACTCCACCCAACCTCCCCACTTCACCCAACCTCCCCACTCGATCCTACCTCCCCACTTAACCCAACCTCCGCACTCCATCCAACCTCCGATCTCCAACGAACCTCCGCACTCCACCCAACTTCTGAACTCCACCCAACTTCAGGACTCCACCCAAATTCCGCAATCCACCCAACCTCCGCACTCCACCCAACCTCCGCACTCCACCCAAATTCCGCACTCCACCCAACCTCCCCACTCCACCCAACCTCCCCACTCCACCCAACCTCCCAACTCCACCCAGCCTCCCCACTCCACTCAACTTCCCCACTGCCCCCAACTTCTCCACTTCACCCAACCTCCCCACTTCACCCAACCTCCCCACTTCACCCAACCTCCCCAATCCACCAAACCTCCCCACTCCACCTAACTTCCGCACTCCACTATACTTCCCAATCCACACAACCTCCCCACTGCACCCAACCTCCCCACTCCACCCAACCTCCGCACTCCAACGAACATCCCCACTCCACCCAACCTCCGCACTCCAACGAACATCCGCACTCCACCCAACCTCCGCACTCCACCCAACTTCCGCACTCCATCAAACCTCCCCACTCCATCCTACCTCCCCACTTCACCCAACTTCCGCACTCCATCCAACCTCCGAACTCCACCCAACCTCCGCACTCCACCCAACTTCCGCACTCCACCCAACTTCCGGACTCCACCCAAATTCCGCAATCCAACCACCTCCGCACTCCATCCAACCTCCGCACTCCACCCAAGTTCCGCACTCCACCCAACCTCCCCACTCCACCCAACTTCCCCACTGCCCCCAACCTCTCCACTGCACCCAACCTCCCCACTCCACCCAACCTCCCCACTTCACCCAACCTCCCCACTCCATCCTACCTCCCCACTTCAACCAACCTCCGCACTCCATCCAACCTCCGAACTCCACCCAACCTCCGCACTCCACCCAAATTCCGCACTCCACCCAACCTCCCCACTCCACCCAACCTCCCCACTCCACCCAACCTCCCAACTCCACCCAGCCTCCCCACTCCACCCAACTTCCCCACTGCCCCCAATCTCTCCACTGCACCCAACCTCCCCACTCCTCCCAACCTCCCCACTCCACCCAACCTCCCCACTTCACCAAACCTCCCCAATCCACCAAACCTCCCCACTCCACCCAACCTCCGCACTCCACTATACCTCCCACTCCACACAACCTCCCCACTGCACCCAACCTCCCCACTTCACCCAACCTCCCCACTCCACCCAACCTCCCCACTCCATCCTACCTCCCCACTTCACCCAACCTCCGCACTCCATCCAACCTCCGATCTCCAACGAACCTCCGCACTCCACCCAACTTCTGAACTCCACCCAACTTCAGGACTCCACCCAAATTCCGCAATCCACCCAACCTCCGCACTCCACCCAACCTCCGCACTCCACCCAAATTCCGCACTCCACCCAACCTCCCCACTCCACCCAACCTCCCCACTCCACCCAACCTCCCAACTCCACCCAGCCTCCCCACTCCACTCAACTTCCCCACTGCCCCCAACTTCTCCACTTCACCCAACCTCCCCACTTCACCCAACCTCCCCACTTCACCCAACCTCCCCAATCCACCAAACCTCCCCACTCCACCTAACTTCCGCACTCCACTATACTTCCCAATCCACACAACCTCCCCACTGCACCCAACCTCCCCACTCCACCCAACCTCCGCACTCCAACGAACATCCCCACTCCACCCAACCTCCGCACTCCAACGAACATCCGCACTCCACCCAACCTCCGCACTCCACCCAACTTCCGCACTCCATCAAACCTCCCCACTCCATCCTACCTCCCCACTTCACCCAACTTCCGCACTCCATCCAACCTCCGAACTCCACCCAACCTCCGCACTCCACCCAACTTCCGCACTCCACCCAACTTCCGGACTCCACCCAAATTCCGCAATCCAACCACCTCCGCACTCCATCCAACCTCCGCACTCCACCCAAGTTCCGCACTCCACCCAACCTCCCCACTCCACCCAACTTCCCCACTGCCCCCAACCTCTCCACTGCACCCAACCTCCCCACTCCACCCAACCTCCCCACTTCACCCAACCTCCCCACTCCATCCTACCTCCCCACTTCAACCAACCTCCGCACTCCATCCAACCTCCGAACTCCACCCAACCTCCGCACTCCACCCAAATTCCGCACTCCACCCAACCTCCCCACTCCACCCAACCTCCCCACTCCACCCAACCTCCCAACTCCACCCAGCCTCCCCACTCCACCCAACTTCCCCACTGCCCCCAATCTCTCCACTGCACCCAACCTCCCCACTCCTCCCAACCTCCCCACTTCACCCAACCTCCCCAATCCACCAAACCTCCCCACTCCACCTAACTTCCGCACTCCACTATACTTCCCAATCCACACAACCTCCCCACTGCACCCAACCTCCCCACTCCACCCAACCTCCCCACTTCACCCAACCTCCCCACTCCAACCAACCTCCCCACTTCACCCAACTGCCGCACTCCATCCAACCTCCGCACTCCACCCAACCTCCGCACTCCAACGAACATCCGCACTCCACCCAACCTCCGCACTCCACCCAACTTCCGCACTCCATCAAACCTCCCCACTCCACCCAACCTCCCCACTTCACCCAACCTCCCCACTCCATCCTACCTCCCCACTTCACCCAACTTCCGCACTCCATCCAACCTCCGAACTCCACCCAACCTCCGCACTCCACCCAACTTCCGCACTCCACCCAACTTCCGGACTCCACCCAAATTCCGCAATCCAACCACCTCCGCACTCCATCCAACCTCCGCACTCCACCCAAGTTCCGCACTCCACCCAACCTCCCCACTCCACCCAACTTCCCCACTGCCCCCAACCTCTCCACTGCACCCAACCTCCCCACTCCACCCAACCTCCCCACTTCACCCAACCTCCCCACTCCATCCTACCTCCCCACTTCAACCAACCTCCGCACTCCATCCAACCTCCGAACTCCACCCAACCTCCGCACTCCACCCAAATTCCGCACTCCACCCAACCTCCCCACTCCACCCAACCTCCCCACTCCACCCAACCTCCCAACTCCACCCAGCCTCCCCACTCCACCCAACTTCCCCACTGCCCCCAATCTCTCCACTGCACCCAACCTCCCCACTCCTCCCAACCTCCCCACTCCACCCAACCTCCCCACTTCACCCAACCTCCCCAATCCACCAAACCTCCCCACTCCACCCAACCTCCGCACTCCACTATACCTCCCACTGTACCCAACCTCCCCACTGCCCCCAACCTCCCCACTTCACCCAACCTCCCCACTCCACCCAACCTCCCCACTTCACCCAACCTCCCCACTTCACCCAACCTCCCCAATCCACCAAACCTCCCCACTCCACCTAACTTCCGCACTCCACTATACTTCCCAATCCACACAACCTCCCCACTGCACCCAACCTCCCCACTCCACTCAACCTCCCCACTTCACCCAACCTCCCTACTCCAACCAACCTCCCCACTTCATCCAACCTCCGCACTCCATCCAACCTCTGCACTCCACCCAACCTCCGCACTCTAACGAACTTCCGCACTCCACCCAACCTCCGCACTCCACCCAACTTCCGCTCTCCATCAAACCTCCCCACTCCACCCAACCTCCCCGCTCCACCCAACCTCCCCACTTCCCCCAACCTCCCCACTTCACCCAACCTCCACAATCCATCCTACCTCCCCACTCCAACCAAACTCCGCACTCCACTATACCTCCCACTCCACACCACCTCCCCACTGCACCCAACCTCCCCACTTCACCCAACCTCCCCACTCCACCCAACCTCCCCACTTCATCCAACCTCCCCACTCCATCCTACCTCCCCACTTCACCCAACCTCCGCACTCCATCCAACCTCCGAACTCCACCCAACCTCCGCACTCCAACGAACTTCCGCACTCCACCCAACCTCCGCACTCCACCCAACTTCTGCACTCCACCCAACCTCCCCAATCCACCAAACCTCCCCACTCCACCCAACCTCCGCACTCCACTATACCTCCCTCTCCACACAACCTCCCCACTGCACCCAACCTCCTCACTCCACCCAACCTCCCCACTTCACCCAACCTCCTCACTCCATCCTACCTCCCCACTTCACCCAACCTCCGCACTCCATCCAACCTCAGAACTCCACCCAACCTCCGCACTCCACCCAACTTCCGCACTCCACCCAACTTCCGGACTCCACCCAAATTCCGCAATCCACCCAACCTCCGCACTCCATCCAACCTCCGCACTCCACCCAAGTTCCGCACTCCCCCCAACCTCCCCACTCCACCCAACCTCCCCACTCCACCCAACCTCCCCACTCCACCCAGCCCCCCCACTCCACCCAACTTCCCCACTGCCCACAACCTCTCCACTGCACCCAACCTCCCAACTCCTCCCAACCTCCCCGCTCCACCCAACCTCCCCACTTCACCCAACCTCCCCAATCCACCAAACCTCCCCACTGCACCCAACCTCCGCACTCCACTATATTTCCCATTCCATACAACCTCCCCACTGCATCCAACCTCCCCACTTCACCCAACCTCCCCACTCCACCCAACCTCCCCACTTCACCCAACCTCCCCACTTCACCCAACCTCCCCACTTCACCCAACCTCCCCAATCCACCAAACCTGCCCACTCCACCCAACCTCCGCACTCCACTATACCTCCCACTCCACACAACCTCCCCACTGCACCCAACCTCCCCACTTCACCCAACCTCCCCACTCCACCCAACCTCCCCACTTCACCTAACCTCCCCACTCCATCCTACCTCCCCACTTTACCCAACCTCCGCACTCCAGCCAACCTCCGAACTCCACCCAACCTCCGCACTCCAACGAACTTCCGCACTCCACCCAACCTCCGCTCTCCACCCAACTTCTGCACTCCACCCAACTTCTGGACTCCACCCAAATTCCGCAATCCACCCAACCTCCGCACTCCACCCAACCTCCGCACTCCACCCAAATTCCGCACTCCACCCAACCTCCCCACTCCACCCAACCTCCCCACTGCACCCAACCTCCCAACTCCACCCAGCCTCCCCACTCCACCCAACTTCCCCACTGCCCCCAACCTCTCCACTGCACCCAACCTCCCCACTCCTCCCAACCTCCCCACTCCACCCAACCTCCCCACTTCACCCAACCTCCCCAATCCACCAAACCTCCCCACTCCACCCAACCTCCGCACTCCACTATACCTCCCACTCCACACAACCTCCCCACTGCACCCAACCTCCCCACTTCACTCAACCTCCCCACTCCACCCAACCTCCCCACTTCACCCAACCTCCCCACTTCACCCAACCTCCCCACTCCACCCAACCTCCCCACTTCACCCAAGCTCCCCACTCGATCCTACCTCCCCACTTAACCCAACCTCCGCACTCCATCCAACCTCCGATCTCCAACGAACCTCCGCACTCCACCCAACTTCTGAACTCCACCCAACTTCAGGACTCCACCCAAATTCCGCAATCCACCCAACCTCCGCACTCCACCCAACCTCCGCACTCCACCCAAATTCCGCACTCCACCCAACCTCCCCACTCCACCCAACCTCCCCACTCCACCCAACCTCCCAACTCCACCCAGCCTCCCCACTCCACTCAACTTCCCCACTGCCCCCAACTTCTCCACTTCACCCAACCTCCCCACTTCACCCAACCTCCCCACTTCACCCAACCTCCCCAATCCACCAAACCTCCCCACTCCACCTAACTTCCGCACTCCACTATACTTCCCAATCCACACAACCTCCCCACTGCACCCAACCTCCCCACTCCACCCAACCTCCCCACTCCAACCAACCTCCCCACTTCACCCAACTGCCGCACTCCATCCAACCTCCGCACTCCACCCAACCTCCGCACTCCAACGAACATTCGCACTCCACCCAACCTCCGCACTCCACCCAACTTCCGCACTCCATCAAACCTCCCCACTCCACCCAACCTCCCCACTTCACCCAACCTCCCCACTCCATCCTACCTCCCCACTTCACCCAACTTCCGCACTCCATCCAACCTCCGAACTCCACCCAACCTCCGCACTCCACCCAACTTCCGCACTCCACCCAACTTCCGGACTCCACCCAAATTCCGCAATCCAACCACCTCCGCACTCCATCCAACCTCCGCACTCCACCCAAGTTCCGCACTCCACCCAACCTCCCCACTCCACCCAACTTCCCCACTGCCCCCAACCTCTCCACTGCACCCAACCTCCCCACTCCACCCAACCTCCCCACTTCACCCAACCTCCCCACTCCATCCTACCTCCCCACTTCAACCAACCTCCGCACTCCATCCAACCTCCGAACTCCACCCAACCTCCGCACTCCACCCAAATTCCGCACTCCACCCAACCTCCCCACTCCACCCAACCTCCCCACTCCACCCAACCTCCCAACTCCACCCAGCCTCCCCACTCCACCCAACTTCCCCACTGCCCCCAATCTCTCCACTGCACCCAACCTCCCCACTCCTCCCAACCTCCCCACTCCACCCAACCTCCCCACTTCACCAAACCTCCCCAATCCACCAAACCTCCCCACTCCACCCAACCTCCGCACTCCACTATACCTCCCACTCCACACAACCTCCCCACTGCACCCAACCTCCCCACTTCACCCAACCTCCCCACTTCACCCAACCTCCCCACTCCATCCTACCTCCCCACTTCACCCAACCTCCGCACTCCATCCAACCTCCGATCTCCAACGAACCTCCGCACTCCACCCAACTTCTGAACTCCACCCAACTTCAGGACTCCACCCAAATTCCGCAATCCACCCAACCTCCGCACTCCACCCAACCTCCGCACTCCACCCAAATTCCGCACTCCACCCAACCTCCCCACTCCACCCAACCTCCCCACTCCACCCAACCTCCCAACTCCACCCAGCCTCCCCACTCCACTCAACTTCCCCACTGCCCCCAACTTCTCCACTTCACCCAACCTCCCCACTTCACCCAACCTCCCCACTTCACCCAACCTCCCCAATCCACCAAACCTCCCCACTCCACCTAACTTCCGCACTCCACTATACTTCCCAATCCACACAACCTCCCCACTGCACCCAACCTCCCCACTCCACCCAACCTCCCCACTTCACCCAACCTCCCCACTCCAACCAACCTCCCCACTTCACCCAACTGCCGCACTCCATCCAACCTCCGCACTCCACCCAACCTCCGCACTCCAACGAACATCCGCACTCCACCCAACCTCCGCACTCCACCCAACTTCCGCACTCCATCAAACCTCCCCACTCCACCCAACCTCCCCACTTCACCCAACCTCCCCACTCCATCCTACCTCCCCACTTCACCCAACTTCCGCACTCCATCCAACCTCCGAACTCCACCCAACCTCCGCACTCCACCCAACTTCCGCACTCCACCCAACTTCCGGACTCCACCCAAATTCCGCAATCCAACCACCTCCGCACTCCATCCAACCTCCGCACTCCACCCAAGTTCCGCACTCCACCCAACCTCCCCACTTCACCCAACCTCCCCACTCCACCCAACCTCCCCACTTCACCCAACCTCCCCACTTCACCCAACCTCCCCAATCCACCAAACCTCCCCACTCCACCTAACTTCCGCACTCCACTATACTTCCCAATCCACACAACCTCCCCACTGCACCCAACCTCCCCACTCCACTCAACCTCCCCACTTCACCCAACCTCCCCACTCCAACCAACCTCCCCACTTCATCCAACCTCCGCACTCCATCCAACCTCCGCACTCCACCCAACCTCCGCACTCTAACGAACTTCCGCACTCCACCCAACCTCCGCACTCCACCCAACTTCCGCTCTCCATCAAACCTCCCCACTCCACCCAACCTCCCCGCTCCACCCAACCTCCCCACTTCCCCCAACCTCCCCACTTCACCCAACCTCCACAATCCATCCTACCTCCCCACTCCAACCAAACTCCGCACTCCACTATACCTCCCACTCCACACCACCTCCCCACTGCACCCAACCTCCCCACTTCACCCAACCTCCCCACTCCACCCAACCTCCCCACTTCATCCAACCTCCCCACTCCATCCTACCTCCCCACTTCACCCAACCTCCGCACTCCATCCAACCTCCGAACTCCACCCAACCTCCGCACTCCAACGAACTTCCGCACTCCACCCAACCTCCGCACTCCACCCAACTTCTGCACTCCACCCAACCTCCCCAATCCACCAAACCTCCCCACTCCACCCAACCTCCGCACTCCACTATACCTCCCTCTCCACACAACCTCCCCACTGCACCCAACCTCCTCACTCCACCCAACCTCCCCACTTCACCCAACCTCCTCACTCCATCCTACCTCCCCACTTCACCCAACCTCCGCACTCCATCCAACCTCAGAACTCCACCCAACCTCCGCACTCCACCCAACTTCCGCACTCCACCCAACTTCCGGACTCCACCCAAATTCCGCAATCCACCCAACCTCCGCACTCCATCCAACCTCCGCACTCCACCCAAGTTCCGCACTCCCCCCAACCTCCCCACTCCACCCAACCTCCCCACTCCACCCAACCTCCCCACTCCACCCAGCCCCCCCACTCCACCCAACTTCCCCACTGCCCACAACCTCTCCACTGCACCCAACCTCCCAACTCCTCCCAACCTCCCCGCTCCACCCAACCTCCCCACTTCACCCAACCTCCCCAATCCACCAAACCTCCCCACTGCACCCAACCTCCGCACTCCACTATATTTCCCATTCCATACAACCTCCCCACTGCATCCAACCTCCCCACTTCACCCAACCTCCCCACTCCACCCAACCTCCCCACTTCACCCAACCTCCCCACTTCACCCAACCTCCCCACTTCACCCAACCTCCCCAATCCACCAAACCTGCCCACTCCACCCAACCTCCGCACTCCACTATACCTCCCACTCCACACAACCTCCCCACTGCACCCAACCTCCCCACTTCACCCAACCTCCCCACTCCACCCAACCTCCCCACTTCACCTAACCTCCCCACTCCATCCTACCTCCCCACTTTACCCAACCTCCGCACTCCATCCAACCTCCGAACTCCACCCAACCTCCGCACTCCAACGAACTTCCGCACTCCACCCAACCTCCGCTCTCCACCCAACTTCTGCACTCCACCCAACTTCTGGACTCCACCCAAATTCCGCAATCCACCCAACCTCCGCACTCCACCCAACCTCCGCACTCCACCCAAATTCCGCACTCCACCCAACCTCCCAACTCCACCCAGCCTCCCCACTCCACCCAACTTCCCCACTGCCCCCAACCTCTCCACTGCACCCAACCTCCCCACTCCTCCCAACCTCCCCACTCCACCCAACCTCCCCACTTCACCCAACCTCCCCAATCCACCAAACCTCCCCACTCCACCCAACCTCCGCACTCCACTATACCTCCCACTCCACACAACCTCCCCACTGCACCCAACCTCCCCACTTCACTCAACCTCCCCACTCCACCCAACCTCCCCACTTCACCCAACCTCCCCACTTCACCCAACCTCCCCACTCCACCCAACCTCCCCACTTCACCCAACCTCCCCACTCGATCCTACCTCCCCACTTAACCCAACCTCCGCACTCCATCCAACCTCCGATCTCCAACGAACCTCCGCACTCCACCCAACTTCTGAACTCCACCCAACTTCAGGACTCCACCCAAATTCCGCAATCCACCCAACCTCCGCACTCCACCCAACCTCCGCACTCCACCCAAATTCCGCACTCCACCCAACCTCCCCACTCCACCCAACCTCCCCACTCCACCCAACCTCCCAACTCCACCCAGCCTCCCCACTCCACTCAACTTCCCCACTGCCCCCAACTTCTCCACTTCACCCAACCTCCCCACTTCACCCAACCTCCCCACTTCACCCAACCTCCCCAATCCACCAAACCTCCCCACTCCACCTAACTTCCGCACTCCACTATACTTCCCAATCCACACAACCTCCCCACTGCACCCAACCTCCCCACTCCACCCAACCTCCCCACTTCACCCAACCTCCCCACTCCAACCAACCTCCCCACTTCACCCAACTGCCGCACTCCATCCAACCTCCGCACTCCACCCAACCTCCGCACTCCAACGAACATTCGCACTCCACCCAACCTCCGCACTCCACCCAACTTCCGCACTCCATCAAACCTCCCCACTCCACCCAACCTCCCCACTTCACCCAACCTCCCCACTCCATCCTACCTCCCCACTTCACCCAACTTCCGCACTCCATCCAACCTCCGAACTCCACCCAACCTCCGCACTCCACCCAACTTCCGCACTCCACCCAACTTCCGGACTCCACCCAAATTCCGCAATCCAACCACCTCCGCACTCCATCCAACCTCCGAACTCCACCCAAGTTCCGCACTCCACCCAACCTCCCCACTCCACCCAACTTCCCCACTGCCCCCAACCTCTCCACTGCACCCAACCTCCCCACTCCACCCAACCTCCCCACTTCACCCAACCTCCCCACTCCATCCTACCTCCCCACTTCAACCAACCTCCGCACTCCATCCAACCTCCGAACTCCACCCAACCTCCGCACTCCACCCAAATTCCGCACTCCACCCAACCTCCCCACTCCACCCAACCTCCCCACTCCACCCAACCTCCCAACTCCACCCAGCCTCCCCACTCCACCCAACTTCCCCACTGCCCCCAATCTCTCCACTGCACCCAACCTCCCCACTCCTCCCAACCTCCCCACTCCACCCAACCTCCCCACTTCACCAAACCTCCCCAATCCACCAAACCTCCCCACTCCACCCAACCTCCGCACTCCACTATACCTCCCACTCCACACAACCTCCCCACTGCACCCAACCTCCCCACTTCACCCAACCTCCCCACTCCACCCAACCTCCCCACTCCATCCTACCTCCCCACTTCACCCAACCTCCGCACTCCATCCAACCTCCGATCTCCAACGAACCTCCGCACTCCACCCAACTTCTGAACTCCACCCAACTTCAGGACTCCACCCAAATTCCGCAATCCACCCAACCTCCGCACTCCACCCAACCTCCGCACTCCACCCAAATTCCGCACTCCACCCAACCTCCCCACTCCACCCAACCTCCCCACTCCACCCAACCTCCCAACTCCACCCAGCCTCCCCACTCCACTCAACTTCCCCACTGCCCCCAACTTCTCCACTTCACCCAACCTCCCCACTTCACCCAACCTCCCCACTTCACCCAACCTCCCCAATCCACCAAACCTCCCCACTCCACCTAACTTCCGCACTCCACTATACTTCCCAATCCACACAACCTCCCCACTGCACCCAACCTCCCCACTCCACCCAACCTCCCCACTTCACCCAACCTCCCCACTCCAACCAACCTCCCCACTTCACCCAACTGCCGCACTCCATCCAACCTCCGCACTCCACGCAACCTCCGCACTCCAACGAACATCCGCACTCCACCCAACCTCCGCACTCCACCCAACTTCCGCACTCCATCAAACCTCCCCACTCCACCCAACCTCCCCACTTCACCCAACCTCCCCACTCCATCCTACCTCCCCACTTCACCCAACTTCCGCACTCCATCCAACCTCCGAACTCCACCCAACCTCCGCACTCCACCCAACTTCCGCACTCCACCCAACTTCCGGACTCCACCCAAATTCCGCAATCCAACCACCTCCGCACTCCATCCAACCTCCGCACTCCACCCAAGTTCCGCACTCCACCCAACCTCCCCACTCCACCCAACTTCCCCACTGCCCCCAACCTCTCCACTGCACCCAACCTCCCCACTCCACCCAACCTCCCCACTTCACCCAACCTCCCCACTCCATCCTACCTCCCCACTTCAACCAACCTCCGCACTCCATCCAACCTCCGAACTCCACCCAACCTCCGCACTCCACCCAAATTCCGCACTCCACCCAACCTCCCCACTCCACCCAACCTCCCCACTCCACCCAACCTCCCAACTCCACCCAGCCTCCCCACTCCACCCAACTTCCCCACTGCCCCCAACCTCTCCACTGCACCCAACCTCCCCACTCCTCCCAACCTCCCCACTCCACCCAACCTCCCCACTTCACCCAACCTCCCCAATCCACCAAACCTCCCCACTCCACCCAACCTCCGCACTCCACTATACCTCCCACTCCACACAACCTCCCCACTGCACCCAACCTCCCCACTTCACTCAACCTCCCCACTCCACCCAACCTCCCCACTTCACCCAACCTCCCCACTTCACCCAACCTCCCCACTCCACCCAACCTCCCCACTTCACCCAACCTCCCCACTCGATCCTACCTCCCCACTTAACCCAACCTCCGCACTCCATCCAACCTCCGATCTCCAACGAACCTCCGCACTCCACCCAACTTCTGAACTCCACCCAACTTCAGGACTCCACCCAAATTCCGCAATCCACCCAACCTCCGCACTCCACCCAACCTCCGCACTCCACCCAAATTCCGCACTCCACCCAACCTCCCCACTCCACCCAACCTCCCCACTCCACCCAACCTCCCAACTCCACCCAGCCTCCCCACTCCACTCAACTTCCCCACTGCCCCCAACTTCTCCACTTCACCCAACCTCCCCACTTCACCCAACCTCCCCACTTCACCCAACCTCCCCAATCCACCAAACCTCCCCACTCCACCTAACTTCCGCACTCCACTATACTTCCCAATCCACACAACCTCCCCACTGCACCCAACCTCCCCACTCCACCCAACCTCCCCACTCCAACCAACCTCCCCACTTCACCCAACTGCCGCACTCCATCCAACCTCCGCACTCCACCCAACCTCCGCACTCCAACGAACATTCGCACTCCACCCAACCTCCGCACTCCACCCAACTTCCGCACTCCATCAAACCTCCCCACTCCACCCAACCTCCCCACTTCACCCAACCTCCCCACTCCATCCTACCTCCCCACTTCACCCAACTTCCGCACTCCATCCAACCTCCGAACTCCACCCAACCTCCGCACTCCACCCAACTTCCGCACTCCACCCAACTTCCGGACTCCACCCAAATTCCGCAATCCAACCACCTCCGCACTCCATCCAACCTCCGCACTCCACCCAAGTTCCGCACTCCACCCAACCTCCCCACTCCACCCAACTTCCCCACTGCCCCCAACCTCTCCACTGCACCCAACCTCCCCACTCCACCCAACCTCCCCACTTCACCCAACCTCCCCACTCCATCCTACCTCCCCACTTCAACCAACCTCCGCACTCCATCCAACCTCCGAACTCCACCCAACCTCCGCACTCCACCCAAATTCCGCACTCCACCCAACCTCCCCACTCCACCCAACCTCCCCACTCCACCCAACCTCCCAACTCCACCCAGCCTCCCCACTCCACCCAACTTCCCCACTGCCCCCAATCTCTCCACTGCACCCAACCTCCCCACTCCTCCCAACCTCCCCACTCCACCCAACCTCCCCACTTCACCAAACCTCCCCAATCCACCAAACCTCCCCACTCCACCCAACCTCCGCACTCCACTATACCTCCCACTCCACACAACCTCCCCACTGCACCCAACCTCCCCACTTCACCCAACCTCCCCACTTCACCCAACCTCCCCACTCCATCCTACCTCCCCACTTCACCCAACCTCCGCACTCCATCCAACCTCCGATCTCCAACGAACCTCCGCACTCCACCCAACTTCTGAACTCCACCCAACTTCAGGACTCCACCCAAATTCCGCAATCCACCCAACCTCCGCACTCCACCCAACCTCCGCACTCCACCCAAATTCCGCACTCCACCCAACCTCCCCACTCCACCCAACCTCCCCACTCCACCCAACCTCCCAACTCCACCCAGCCTCCCCACTCCACTCAACTTCCCCACTGCCCCCAACTTCTCCACTTCACCCAACCTCCCCACTTCACCCAACCTCCCCACTTCACCCAACCTCCCCAATCCACCAAACCTCCCCACTCCACCTAACTTCCGCACTCCACTATACTTCCCAATCCACACAACCTCCCCACTGCACCCAACCTCCCCACTCCACCCAACCTCCCCACTTCACCCAACCTCCCCACTCCAACCAACCTCCCCACTTCACCCAACTGCCGCACTCCATCCAACCTCCGCACTCCACCCAACCTCCGCACTCCAACGAACATCCGCACTCCACCCAACCTCCGCACTCCACCCAACTTCCGCACTCCATCAAACCTCCCCACTCCACCCAACCTCCCCACTTCACCCAACCTCCCCACTCCATCCTACCTCCCCACTTCACCCAACTTCCGCACTCCATCCAACCTCCGAACTCCACCCAACCTCCGCACTCCACCCAACTTCCGCACTCCACCCAACTTCCGGACTCCACCCAAATTCCGCAATCCAACCACCTCCGCACTCCATCCAACCTCCGCACTCCACCCAAGTTCCGCACTCCACCCAACCTCCCCACTTCACCCAACCTCCCCACTCCACCCAACCTCCCCACTTCACCCAACCTCCCCACTTCACCCAACCTCCCCAATCCACCAAACCTCCCCACTCCACCTAACTTCCGCACTCCACTATACTTCCCAATCCACACAACCTCCCCACTGCACCCAACCTCCCCACTCCACTCAACCTCCCCACTTCACCCAACCTCCCCACTCCAACCAACCTCCCCACTTCATCCAACCTCCGCACTCCATCCAACCTCCGCACTCCACCCAACCTCCGCACTCTAACGAACTTCCGCACTCCACCCAACCTCCGCACTCCACCCAACTTCCGCTCTCCATCAAACCTCCCCACTCCACCCAACCTCCCCGCTCCACCCAACCTCCCCACTTCCCCCAACCTCCCCACTTCACCCAACCTCCACAATCCATCCTACCTCCCCACTCCAACCAAACTCCGCACTCCACTATACCTCCCACTCCACACCACCTCCCCACTGCACCCAACCTCCCCACTTCACCCAACCTCCCCACTCCACCCAACCTCCCCACTTCATCCAACCTCCCCACTCCATCCTACCTCCCCACTTCACCCAACCTCCGCACTCCATCCAACCTCCGAACTCCACCCAACCTCCGCACTCCAACGAACTTCCGCACTCCACCCAACCTCCGCACTCCACCCAACTTCTGCACTCCACCCAACCTCCCCAATCCACCAAACCTCCCCACTCCACCCAACCTCCGCACTCCACTATACCTCCCTCTCCACACAACCTCCCCACTGCACCCAACCTCCTCACTCCACCCAACCTCCCCACTTCACCCAACCTCCTCACTCCATCCTACCTCCCCACTTCACCCAACCTCCGCACTCCATCCAACCTCAGAACTCCACCCAACCTCCGCACTCCACCCAACTTCCGCACTCCACCCAACTTCCGGACTCCACCCAAATTCCGCAATCCACCCAACCTCCGCACTCCATCCAACCTCCGCACTCCACCCAAGTTCCGCACTCCCCCCAACCTCCCCACTCCACCCAACCTCCCCACTCCACCCAACCTCCCCACTCCACCCAGCCCCCCCACTCCACCCAACTTCCCCACTGCCCACAACCTCTCCACTGCACCCAACCTCCCAACTCCTCCCAACCTCCCCGCTCCACCCAACCTCCCCACTTCACCCAACCTCCCCAATCCACCAAACCTCCCCACTGCACCCAACCTCCGCACTCCACTATATTTCCCATTCCATACAACCTCCCCACTGCATCCAACCTCCCCACTTCACCCAACCTCCCCACTCCACCCAACCTCCCCACTTCACCCAACCTCCCCACTTCACCCAACCTCCCCACTTCACCCAACCTCCCCAATCCACCAAACCTGCCCACTCCACCCAACCTCCGCACTCCACTATACCTCCCACTCCACACAACCTCCCCACTGCACCCAACCTCCCCACTTCACCCAACCTCCCCACTCCACCCAACCTCCCCACTTCACCTAACCTCCCCACTCCATCCTACCTCCCCACTTTACCCAACCTCCGCACTCCATCCAACCTCCGAACTCCACCCAACCTCCGCACTCCAACGAACTTCCGCACTCCACCCAACCTCCGCTCTCCACCCAACTTCTGCACTCCACCCAACTTCTGGACTCCACCCAAATTCCGCAATCCACCCAACCTCCGCACTCCACCCAACCTCCGCACTCCACCCAAATTCCGCACTCCACCCAACCTCCCAACTCCACCCAGCCTCCCCACTCCACCCAACTTCCCCACTGCCCCCAACCTCTCCACTGCACCCAACCTCCCCACTCCTCCCAACCTCCCCACTCCACCCAACCTCCCCACTTCACCCAACCTCCCCAATCCACCAAACCTCCCCACTCCACCCAACCTCCGCACTCCACTATACCTCCCACTCCACACAACCTCCCCACTGCACCCAACCTCCCCACTTCACTCAACCTCCCCACTCCACCCAACCTCCCCACTTCACCCAACCTCCCCACTTCACCCAACCTCCCCACTCCACCCAACCTCCCCACTTCACCCAACCTCCCCACTCGATCCTACCTCCCCACTTAACCCAACCTCCGCACTCCATCCAACCTCCGATCTCCAACGAACCTCCGCACTCCACCCAACTTCTGAACTCCACCCAACTTCAGGACTCCACCCAAATTCCGCAATCCACCCAACCTCCGCACTCCACCCAACCTCCGCACTCCACCCAAATTCCGCACTCCACCCAACCTCCCCACTCCACCCAACCTCCCCACTCCACCCAACCTCCCAACTCCACCCAGCCTCCCCACTCCACTCAACTTCCCCACTGCCCCCAACTTCTCCACTTCACCCAACCTCCCCACTTCACCCAACCTCCCCACTTCACCCAACCTCCCCAATCCACCAAACCTCCCCACTCCACCTAACTTCCGCACTCCACTATACTTCCCAATCCACACAACCTCCCCACTGCACCCAACCTCCCCACTCCACCCAACCTCCCCACTTCACCCAACCTCCCCACTCCAACCAACCTCCCCACTTCACCCAACTGCCGCACTCCATCCAACCTCCGCACTCCACCCAACCTCCGCACTCCAACGAACATTCGCACTCCACCCAACCTCCGCACTCCACCCAACTTCCGCACTCCATCAAACCTCCCCACTCCACCCAACCTCCCCACTTCACCCAACCTCCCCACTCCATCCTACCTCCCCACTTCACCCAACTTCCGCACTCCATCCAACCTCCGAACTCCACCCAACCTCCGCACTCCACCCAACTTCCGCACTCCACCCAACTTCCGGACTCCACCCAAATTCCGCAATCCAACCACCTCCGCACTCCATCCAACCTCCGAACTCCACCCAAGTTCCGCACTCCACCCAACCTCCCCACTCCACCCAACTTCCCCACTGCCCCCAACCTCTCCACTGCACCCAACCTCCCCACTCCACCCAACCTCCCCACTACACCCAACCTCCCCACTCCATCCTACCTCCCCACTTCAACCAACCTCCGCACTCCATCCAACCTCCGAACTCCACCCAACCTCCGCACTCCACCCAAATTCCGCACTCCACCCAACCTCCCCACTCCACCCAACCTCCCCACTCCACCCAACCTCCCAACTCCACCCAGCCTCCCCACTCCACCCAACTTCCCCACTGCCCCCAATCTCTCCACTGCACCCAACCTCCCCACTCCTCCCAACCTCCCCACTCCACCCAACCTCCCCACTTCACCAAACCTCCCCAATCCACCAAACCTCCCCACTCCACCCAACCTCCGCACTCCACTATACCTCCCACTCCACACAACCTCCCCACTGCACCCAACCTCCCCACTTCACCCAACCTCCCCACTCCACCCAACCTCCCCACTCCATCCTACCTCCCCACTTCACCCAACCTCCGCACTCCATCCAACCTCCGATCTCCAACGAACCTCCGCACTCCACCCAACTTCTGAACTCCACCCAACTTCAGGACTCCACCCAAATTCCGCAATCCACCCAACCTCCGCACTCCACCCAACCTCCGCACTCCACCCAAATTCCGCACTCCACCCAACCTCCCCACTCCACCCAACCTCCCCACTCCACCCAACCTCCCAACTCCACCCAGCCTCCCCACTCCACTCAACTTCCCCACTGCCCCCAACTTCTCCACTTCACCCAACCTCCCCACTTCACCCAACCTCCCCACTTCACCCAACCTCCCCAATCCACCAAACCTCCCCACTCCACCTAACTTCCGCACTCCACTATACTTCCCAATCCACACAACCTCCCCACTGCACCCAACCTCCCCACTCCACCCAACCTCCCCACTTCACCCAACCTCCCCACTCCAACCAACCTCCCCACTTCACCCAACTGCCGCACTCCATCCAACCTCCGCACTCCACGCAACCTCCGCACTCCAACGAACATCCGCACTCCACCCAACCTCCGCACTCCACCCAACTTCCGCACTCCATCAAACCTCCCCACTCCACCCAACCTCCCCACTTCACCCAACCTCCCCACTCCATCCTACCTCCCCACTTCACCCAACTTCCGCACTCCATCCAACCTCCGAACTCCACCCAACCTCCGCACTCCACCCAACTTCCGCACTCCACCCAACTTCCGGACTCCACCCAAATTCCGCAATCCAACCACCTCCGCACTCCATCCAACCTCCGCACTCCACCCAAGTTCCGCACTCCACCCAACCTCCCCACTCCACCCAACTTCCCCACTGCCCCCAACCTCTCCACTGCACCCAACCTCCCCACTCCACCCAACCTCCCCACTTCACCCAACCTCCCCACTCCATCCTACCTCCCCACTTCAACCAACCTCCGCACTCCATCCAACCTCCGAACTCCACCCAACCTCCGCACTCCACCCAAATTCCGCACTCCACCCAACCTCCCCACTCCACCCAACCTCCCCACTCCACCCAACCTCCCAACTCCACCCAGCCTCCCCACTCCACCCAACTTCCCCACTGCCCCCAATCTCTCCACTGCACCCAACCTCCCCACTCCTCCCAACCTCCCCACTCCACCCAACCTCCCCACTTCACCCAACCTCCCCAATCCACCAAACCTCCCCACTCCACCCAACCTCCGCACTCCACTATACCTCCCACTGTACCCAACCTCCCCACTGCACCCAACCTCCCCACTTCACCCAACCTCCCCACTCCACCCAACCTCCCCACTTCATCCAACCTCCCCACTCCATCCTACCTCCCCACTTCACCCAACCTCCGCACTCCATCCAACCTCCGAACTCCACCCAACCTCCGCACTCCAACGAACTTCCGCACTCCACCCAACCTCCGCACTCCACCCAACTTCTGCACTCCACCCAACCTCCCCAATCCACTAAACCTCCCCACTCCACCCAACCTCCGCACTCCACTATACCTCCCTCTCCACACAACCTCCCCACTGCACCCAAACTCCTCACTCCACCCAACCTCCCCACTTCACCCAACCTCCTCACTCCATCCTACCTCCCCACTTCACCCAACCTCCGCACTCCATCCAACCTCAGAACTCCACCCAACCTCCGCACTCCACCCAACTTCCGCACTCCACCCAACTTCCGGACTCCACCCAAATTCCGCAATCCACCCAACCTCCGCACTCCATCCAACCTCCGCACTCCACCCAAGTTCCGCACTCCCCCCAACCTCCCCACTCCACCCAACCTCCCCACTCCACCCAACCTCCCCACTCCACCCAGCCCCCCCACTCCACCCAACTTCCCCACTGCCCACAACCTCTCCACTGCACCCAACCTCCCAACTCCTCCCAACCTCCCCGCTCCACCCAACCTCCCCACTTCACCCAACCTCCCCAATCCACCAAACCTCCCCACTGCACCCAACCTCCGCACTCCACTATATTTCCCATTCCATACAACCTCCCCACTGCATCCAACCTCCCCACTTCACCCAACCTCCCCACTCCACCCAACCTCCCCACTTCACCCAACCTCCCCACTTCACCCAACCTCCCCACTTCACCCAACCTCCCCAATCCACCAAACCTGCCCACTCCACCCAACCTCCGCACTCCACTATACCTCCCACTCCACACAACCTCCCCACTGCACCCAACCTCCCCACTTCACCCAACCTCCCCACTCCACCCAACCTCCCCACTTCACCTAACCTCCCCACTCCATCCTACCTCCCCACTTTACCCAACCTCCGCACTCCATCCAACCTCCGAACTCCACCCAACCTCCGCACTCCAACGAACTTCCGCACTCCACCCAACCTCCGCTCTCCACCCAACTTCTGCACTCCACCCAACTTCTGGACTCCACCCAAATTCCGCAATCCACCCAACCTCCGCACTCCACCCAACCTCCGCACTCCACCCAAATTCCGCACTCCACCCAACCTCCCCACTCCACCCAACCTCCCCACTGCACCCAACCTCCCAACTCCACCCAGCCTCCCCACTCCACCCAACTTCCCCACTGCCCCCAACCTCTCCACTGCACCCAACCTCCCCACTCCTCCCAACCTCCCCACTCCACCCAACCTCCCCACTTCACCCAACCTCCCCAATCCACCAAACCTCCCCACTCCACCCAACCTCCGCACTCCACTATACCTCCCACTCCACACAACCTCCCCACTGCACCCAACCTCCCCACTTCACTCAACCTCCCCACTCCACCCAACCTCCCCACTTCACCCAACCTCCCCACTTCACCCAACCTCCCCACTCCACCCAACCTCCCCACTTCACCCAACCTCCCCACTCGATCCTACCTCCCCACTTAACCCAACCTCCGCACTCCATCCAACCTCCGATCTCCAACGAACCTCCGCACTCCACCCAACTTCTGAACTCCACCCAACTTCAGGACTCCACCCAAATTCCGCAATCCACCCAACCTCCGCACTCCACCCAACCTCCGCACTCCACCCAAATTCCGCACTCCACCCAACCTCCCCACTCCACCCAACCTCCCCACTCCACCCAACCTCCCAACTCCACCCAGCCTCCCCACTCCACTCAACTTCCCCACTGCCCCCAACTTCTCCACTTCACCCAACCTCCCCACTTCACCCAACCTCCCCACTTAACCCAACCTCCCCAATCCACCAAACCTCCCCACTCCACCTAACTTCCGCACTCCACTATACTTCCCAATCCACACAACCTCCCCACTGCACCCAACCTCCCCACTCCACCCAACCTCCCCACTTCACCCAACCTCCCCACTCCAACCAACCTCCCCACTTCACCCAACTGCCGCACTCCATCCAACCTCCGCACTCCACCCAACCTCCGCACTCCAACGAACATTCGCACTCCACCCAACCTCCGCACTCCACCCAACTTCCGCACTCCATCAAACCTCCCCACTCCACCCAACCTCCCCACTTCACCCAACCTCCCCACTCCATCCTACCTCCCCACTTCACCCAACTTCCGCACTCCATCCAACCTCCGAACTCCACCCAACCTCCGCACTCCACCCAACTTCCGCACTCCACCCAACTTCCGGACTCCACCCAAATTCCGCAATCCAACCACCTCCGCACTCCATCCAACCTCCGCACTCCACCCAAGTTCCGCACTCCACCCAACCTCCCCACTCCACCCAACTTCCCCACTGCCCCCAACCTCTCCACTGCACCCAACCTCCCCACTCCACCCAACCTCCCCACTTCACCCAACCTCCCCACTCCATCCTACCTCCCCACTTCAACCAACCTCCGCACTCCATCCAACCTCCGAACTCCACCCAACCTCCGCACTCCACCCAAATTCCGCACTCCACCCAACCTCCCCACTCCACCCAACCTCCCCACTCCACCCAACCTCCCAACTCCACCCAGCCTCCCCACTCCACCCAACTTCCCCACTGCCCCCAATCTCTCCACTGCACCCAACCTCCCCACTCCTCCCAACCTCCCCACTCCACCCAACCTCCCCACTTCACCAAACCTCCCCAATCCACCAAACCTCCCCACTCCACCCAACCTCCGCACTCCACTATACCTCCCACTCCACACAACCTCCCCACTGCACCCAACCTCCCCACTTCACCCAACCTCCCCACTCCACCCAACCTCCCCACTCCATCCTACCTCCCCACTTCACCCAACCTCCGCACTCCATCCAACCTCCGATCTCCAACGAACCTCCGCACTCCACCCAACTTCTGAACTCCACCCAACTTCAGGACTCCACCCAAATTCCGCAATCCACCCAACCTCCGCACTCCACCCAACCTCCGCACTCCACCCAAATTCCGCACTCCACCCAACCTCCCCACTCCACTCAACCTCCCCACTCCACCCAACCTCCCAACTCCACCCAGCCTCCCCACTCCACTCAACTTCCCCACTGCCCCCAACTTCTCCACTTCACCCAACCTCCCCACTTCACCCAACCTCCCCACTTCACCCAACCTCCCCAATCCACCAAACCTCCCCACTCCACCTAACTTCCGCACTCCACTATACTTCCCAATCCACACAACCTCCCCACTGCACCCAACCTCCCCACTCCACCCAACCTCCCCACTTCACCCAACCTCCCCACTCCAACCAACCTCCCCACTTCACCCAACTGCCGCACTCCATCCAACCTCCGCACTCCACGCAACCTCCGCACTCCAACGAACATCCGCACTCCACCCAACCTCCGCACTCCACCCAACTTCCGCACTCCATCAAACCTCCCCACTCCACCCAACCTCCCCACTTCACCCAACCTCCCCACTCCATCCTACCTCCCCACTTCACCCAACTTCCGCACTCCATCCAACCTCCGAACTCCACCCAACCTCCGCACTCCACCCAACTTCCGCACTCCACCCAACTTCCGGACTCCACCCAAATTCCGCAATCCAACCACCTCCGCACTCCATCCAACCTCCGCACTCCACCCAAGTTCCGCACTCCACCCAACCTCCCCACTCCACCCAACTTCCCCACTGCCCCCAACCTCTCCACTGCACCCAACCTCCCCACTCCACCCAACCTCCCCACTTCACCCAACCTCCCCACTCCATCCTACCTCCCCACTTCAACCAACCTCCGCACTCCATCCAACCTCCGAACTCCACCCAACCTCCGCACTCCACCCAAATTCCGCACTCCACCCAACCTCCCCACTCCACCCAACCTCCCCACTCCACCCAACCTCCCAACTCCACCCAGCCTCCCCACTCCACCCAACTTCCCCACTGCCCCCAATCTCTCCACTGCACCCAACCTCCCCACTCCTCCCAACCTCCCCACTCCACCCAACCTCCCCACTTCACCCAACCTCCCCAATCCACCAAACCTCCCCACTCCACCCAACCTCCGCACTCCACTATACCTCCCACTGTACCCAACCTCCCCACTGCACCCAACCTCCCCACTTCACCCAACCTCCCCACTCCACCCAACCTCCCCACTTCACCCAACCTCCCCACTTCACCCAACCTCCCCAATCCACCAAACCTCCCCACTCCACCTAACTTCCGCACTCCACTATACTTCCCAATCCACACAACCTCCCCACTGCACCCAACCTCCCCACTCCACTCAACCTCCCCACTTCACCCAACCTCCCCACTCCAACCAACCTCCCCACTTCATCCAACCTCCGCACTCCATCCAACCTCCGCACTCCACCCAACCTCCGCACTCTAACGAACTTCCGCACTCCACCCAACCTCCGCACTCCACCCAACTTCCGCTCTCCATCAAACCTCCCCACTCCACCCAACCTCCCCGCTCCACCCAACCTCCCCACTTCCCCCAACCTCCCCACTTCACCCAACCTCCACAATCCATCCTACCTCCCCACTCCAACCAAACTCCGCACTCCACTATACCTCCCACTCCACACCACCTCCCCACTGCACCCAACCTCCCCACTTCACCCAACCTCCCCACTCCACCCAACCTCCCCACTTCATCCAACCTCCCCACTCCATCCTACCTCCCCACTTCACCCAACCTCCGCACTCCATCCAACCTCCGAACTCCACCCAACCTCCGCACTCCAACGAACTTCCGCACTCCACCCAACCTCCGCACTCCACCCAACTTCTGCACTCCACCCAACCTCCCCAATCCACCAAACCTCCCCACTCCACCCAACCTCCGCACTCCACTATACCTCCCTCTCCACACAACCTCCCCACTGCACCCAACCTCCTCACTCCACCCAACCTCCCCACTTCACCCAACCTCCTCACTCCATCCTACCTCCCCACTTCACCCAACCTCCGCACTCCATCCAACCTCAGAACTCCACCCAACCTCCGCACTCCACCCAACTTCCGCACTCCACCCAACTTCCGGACTCCACCCAAATTCCGCAATCCACCCAACCTCCGCACTCCATCCAACCTCCGCACTCCACCCAAGTTCCGCACTCCCCCCAACCTCCCCACTCCACCCAACCTCCCCACTCCACCCAACCTCCCCTCTCCACCCAGCCCCCCCACTCCACCCAACTTCCCCACTGCCCACAACCTCTCCACTGCACCCAACCTCCCAACTCCTCCCAACCTCCCCGCTCCACCCAACCTCCCCACTTCACCCAACCTCCCCAATCCACCAAACCTCCCCACTGCACCCAACCTCCGCACTCCACTATATTTCCCATTCCATACAACCTCCCCACTGCGTCCAACCTCCCCACTTCACCCAACCTCCCCACTCCACCCAACCTCCCCACTTCACCCAACCTCCCCACTTCACCCAACCTCCCCACTTCACCCAACCTCCCCAATCCACCAAACCTGCCCACTCCACCCAACCTCCGCACTCCACTATACCTCCCACTCCACACAACCTCCCCACTGCACCCAACCTCCCCACTTCACCCAACCTCCCCACTCCACCCAACCTCCCCACTTCACCTAACCTCCCCACTCCATCCTACCTCCCCACTTTACCCAACCTCCGCACTCCATCCAACCTCCGAACTCCACCCAACCTCCGCACTCCAACGAACTTCCGCACTCCACCCAACCTCCGCTCTCCACCCAACTTCTGCACTCCACCCAACTTCTGGACTCCACCCAAATTCCGCAATCCACCCAACCTCCGCACTCCACCCAACCTCCGCACTCCACCCAAATTCCGCACTCCACCCAACCTCCCCACTCCACCCAACCTCCCCACTGCACCCAACCTCCCAACTCCACCCAGCCTCCCCACTCCACCCAACTTCCCCACTGCCCCCAACCTCTCCACTGCACCCAACCTCCCCACTCCTCCCAACCTCCCCACTCCACCCAACCTCCCCACTTCACCCAACCTCCCCAATCCACCAAACCTCCCCACTCCACCCAACCTCCGCACTCCACTATACCTCCCACTCCACACAACCTCCCCACTGCACCCAACCTCCCCACTTCACTCAACCTCCCCACTCCACCCAACCTCCCCACTTCACCCAACCTCCCCACTTCACCCAACCTACCCACTCCACCCAACCTCCCCACTTCACCCAACCTCCCCACTCGATCCTACCTCCCCACTTAACCCAACCTCCGCACTCCATCCAACCTCCGATCTCCAACGAACCTCCGCACTCCACCCAACTTCTGAACTCCACCCAACTTCAGGACTCCACCCAAATTCCGCAATCCACCCAACCTCCGCACTCCACCCAACCTCCGCACTCCACCCAAATTCCGCACTCCACCCAACCGCCCCACTCCACCCAACCTCCCCACTCCACCCAACCTCCCAACTCCACCCAGCCTCCCCACTCCACTCAACTTCCCCACTGCCCCCAACTTCTCCACTTCACCCAACCTCCCCACTTCACCCAACCTCCCCACTTCACCCAACCTCCCCAATCCACCAAACCTCCCCACTCCACCTAACTTCCGCACTCCACTATACTTCCCAATCCACACAACCTCCCCACTGCACCCAACCTCCCCACTCCACCCAACCTCCCCATTTCACCCAACCTCCCCACTCCAACCAACCTCCCCACTTCACCCAACTGCCGCACTCCATCCAACCTCCGCACTCCACCCAACCTCCGCACTCCAACGAACATCCGCACTCCACCCAACCTCCGCACTCCACCCAACTTCCGCACTCCATCAAACCTCCCCACTCCACCCAACCTCCCCACTTCACCCAACCTCCCCACTCCATCCTACCTCCCCACTTCACCCAACTTCCGCACTCCATCCAACCTCCGAACTCCACCCAACCTCCGCACTCCACCCAACTTCCGCACTCCACCCAACTTCCGGACTCCACCCAAATTCCGGAATCCAACCACCTCCGCACTCCATCCAACCTCCGCACTCCACCCAAGTTCCGCACTCCACCCAACCTCCCCACTCCACCCAACTTCCCCACTGCCCCCAGCCTCTCCACTGCACCCAACCTCCCCACTCCACCCAACCTCCCCACTTCACCCAACCTCCCCACTCCATCCTACCTCCCCACTTCAACCAACCTCCGCACTCCATCCAACCTCCGAACTCCACCCAACTTCCGCACTCCACCCAAATTCCGCACTCCACCCAACCTCCCCACTCCACCCAACCTCCCCACTCCACCCAACCTCCCAACTCCACCCAGCCTCCCCACTCCACCCAACTTCCCCACTGCCCCCAATCTCTCCACTGCACCCAACCTCCCCACTCCTCCCAACCTCCCCACTCCACCCAACCTCCCCACTTCACCAAACCTCCCCAATCCACCAAACCTCCCCACTCCACCCAACCTCCGCACTCCACTATACCTCCCACTCCACACAACCTCCCCACTGCACCCAACCTCCCCACTTCACCCAACCTCCCCACTCCACCCAACCTCCCCACTTCACCCAACCTCCCCACTGCACCCAACCTCCCAACTCCACCCAGCCTCCCCACTCCACCCAACTTCCCCACTGCCCCCAACCTCTCCACTGCACCCAACCTCCCCACTCCTCCCAACCTCCCCACTCCACCCAACCTCCCCACTTCACCCAACCTCCCCAATCCACCAAACCTCCCCACTCCACCCAACCTCCGCACTCCACTATACCTCCCACTCCACACAACCTCCCCACTGCACCCAACCTCCCCACTTCACTCAACCTCCCCACTCCACCCAACCTCCCCACTTCACCCAACCTCCCCACTTCACCCAACCTCCCCACTCCACCCAACCTCCCCACTTCACCCAACCTCCCCACTCGATCCTACCTCCCCACTTAACCCAACCTCCGCTCTCCATCCAACCTCCGATCTCCAACGAACCTCCGCACTCCACCCAACTTCTGAACTCCACCCAACTTCAGGACTCCACCCAAATTCCGCAATCCACCCAACCTCCGCACTCCACCCAACCTCCGCACTCCACCCAAATTCCGCACTCCACCCAACCTCCCCACTCCACCCAACCTCCCCACTCCACCCAACCTCCCAACTCCACCCAGCCTCCCCACTCCACTCAACTTCCCCACTGCCCCCAACTTCTCCACTTCACCCAACCTCCCCACTTCACCCAACCTCCCCACTTCACCCAACCTCCCCAATCCACCAAACCTCCCCACTCCACCTAACTTCCGCACTCCACTATACTTCCCAATCCACACAACCTCCCCACTGCACCCAACCTCCCCACTCCACCCAACCTCCCCACTTCACCCAACCTCCCCACTCCAACCAACCTCCCCACTTCACCCAACTGCCGCACTCCATCCAACCTCCGCACTCCACCCAACCTCCGCACTCCAACGAACATTCGCACTCCACCCAACCTCCGCACTCCACCCAACTTCCGCACTCCATCAAACCTCCCCACTCCACCCAACCTCCCCACTTCACCCAACCTCCCCACTCCATCCTACCTCCCCACTTCACCCAACTTCCGCACTCCATCCAACCTCCGAACTCCACCCAACCTCCGCACTCCACCCAACTTCCGCACTCCACCCAACTTCCGGACTCCACCCAAATTCCGCAATCCAACCACCTCCGCATTCCATCCAACCTCCGCACTCCACCCAAGTTCCGCACTCCACCCAACCTCCCCACTCCACCCAACTTCCCCACTGCCCCCAACCTCTCCACTGCACCCAACCTCCCCACTCCACCCAACCTCCCCACTTCACCCAACCTCCCCACTCCATCCTACCTCCCCACTTCAACCAACCTCCGCACTCCATCCAACCTCCGAACTCCACCCAACCTCCGCACTCCACCCAAATTCCGCACTCCACCCAACCTCCCCACTCCACCCAACCTCCCCACTCCACCCAACCTCCCAACTCCACCCAGCCTCCCCACTCCACCCAACTTCCCCACTGCCCCCAATCTCTCCACTGCACCCAACCTCCCCACTCCTCCCAACCTCCCCACTCCACCCAACCTCCCCACTTCACCAAACCTCCCCAATCCACCAAACCTCCCCACTCCACCCAACCTCCGCACTCCACTATACCTCCCACTCCACACAACCTCCCCACTGCACCCAACCTCCCCACTTCACCCAACCTCCCCACTCCACCCAACCTCCCCACTCCATCCTACCTCCCCACTTCACCCAACCTCCGCACTCCATCCAACCTCCGATCTCCAACGAACCTCCGCACTCCACCCAACTTCTGAACTCCACCCAACTTCAGGACTCCACCCAAATTCCGCAATCCACCCAACCTCCGCACTCCACCCAACCTCCGCACTCCACCCAAATTCCGCACTCCACCCAACCTCCCCACTCCACCCAACCTCCCCACTCCACCCAACCTCCCAACTCCACCCAGCCTCCCCACTCCACTCAACTTCCCCACTGCCCCCAACTTCTCCACTTCACCCAACCTCCCCACTTCACCCAACCTCCCCACTTCACCCAACCTCCCCAATCCACCAAACCTCCCCACTCCACCTAACTTCCGCACTCCACTATACTTCCCAATCCACACAACCTCCCCACTGCACCCAACCTCCCCACTCCACCCAACCTCCCCTCTTCACCCAACCTCCCCACTCCATCCTACCTCCCCACTTCACCCAACTTCCGCACTCCATCCAACCTCCGAACTCCACCCAACCTCCGCACTCCACCCAACTTCCGCACTCCACCCAACTTCCGGACTCCACCCAAATTCCGGAATCCAACCACCTCCGCACTCCATCCAACCTCCGCACTCCACCCAAGTTCCGCACTCCACCCAACCTCCCCACTCCACCCAACTTCCCCACTGCCCCCAGCCTCTCCACTGCACCCAACCTCCCCACTCCACCCAACCTCCCCACTTCACCCAACCTCCCCACTCCATCCTACCTCCCCACTTCAACCAACCTCCGCACTCCATCCAACCTCCGAACTCCACCCAACTTCCGCACTCCACCCAAATTCCGCACTCCACCCAACCTCCCCACTCCACCCAACCTCCCCACTCCACCCAACCTCCCAACTCCACCCAGCCTCCCCACTCCACCCAACTTCCCCACTGCCCCCAATCTCTCCACTGCACCCAACCTCCCCACTCCTCCCAACCTCCCCACTCCACCCAACCTCCCCACTTCACCAAACCTCCCCAATCCACCAAACCTCCCCACTCCACCCAACCTCCGCACTCCACTATACCTCCCACTCCACACAACCTCCCCACTGCACCCAACCTCCCCACTTCACCCAACCTCCCCACTACACCCAACCTCCCCACTTCACCCAACCTCCCCACTGCACCCAACCTCCCAACTCCACCCAGCCTCCCCACTCCACCCAACTTCCCCACTGCCCCCAACCTCTCCACTGCACCCAACCTCCCCACTCCTCCCAACCTCCCCACTCCACCCAACCTCCCCACTTCACCCAACCTCCCCAATCCACCAAACCTCCCCACTCCACCCAACCTCCGCACTCCACTATACCTCCCACTCCACACAACCTCCCCACTGCACCCAACCTCCCCACTTCACTCAACCTCCCCACTCCACCCAACCTCCCCACTTCACCCAACCTCCCCACTTCACCCAACCTCCCCACTCCACCCAACCTCCCCACTTCACCCAACCTCCCCACTCGATCCTACCTCCCCACTTAACCCAACCTCCGCTCTCCATCCAACCTCCGATCTCCAACGAACCTCCGCACTCCACCCAACTTCTGAACTCCACCCAACTTCAGGACTCCACCCAAATTCCGCAATCCACCCAACCTCCGCACTCCACCCAACCTCCGCACTCCACCCAAATTCCGCACTCCACCCAACCTCCCCACTCCACCCAACCTCCCCACTCCACCCAACCTCCCAACTCCACCCAGCCTCCCCACTCCACTCAACTTCCCCACTGCCCCCAACTTCTCCACTTCACCCAACCTCCCCACTTCACCCAACCTCCCCACTTCACCCAACCTCCCCAATCCACCAAACCTCCCCACTCCACCTAACTTCCGCACTCCACTATACTTCCCAATCCACACAACCTCCCCACTGCACCCAACCTCCCCACTCCACCCAACCTCCCCACTTCACCCAACCTCCCCACTCCAACCAACCTCCCCACTTCACCCAACTGCCGCACTCCATCCAACCTCCGCACTCCACCCAACCTCCGCACTCCAACGAACATTCGCACTCCACCCAACCTCCGCACTCCACCCAACTTCCGCACTCCATCAAACCTCCCCACTCC
Source organism: Oasisia sp. SBJ-2009 (assembly GCA_964017155.1). NCBI lineage: Eukaryota > Metazoa > Annelida > Polychaeta > Sabellida > Siboglinidae > Oasisia > Oasisia sp. SBJ-2009. The sequence goes on from OZ024865.1 coordinate 22,327,225, forward strand.
ACCCAACCTCCCCACTTCACCCAACCTCCCCACTCCATCCTACCTCCCCACTTCACCCAACTTCCGCACTCCATCCAACCTCCGAACTCCACCCAACCTCCGCACTCCACCCAACTTCCGCACTCCACCCAACTTCCGGACTCCACCCAAATTCCGCAATCCAACCACCTCCGCACTCCATCCAACCTCCGCACTCCACCCAAGTTCCGCACTCCACCCAACCTCCCCACTCCACCCAACTTCCCCACTGCCCCCAACCTCTCCACTGCACCCAACCTCCCCACTCCACCCAACCTCCCCACTTCACCCAACCTCCCCACTCCATCCTACCTCCCCACTTCAACCAACCTCCGCACTCCATCCAACCTCCGAACTCCACCCAACCTCCGCACTCCACCCAAATTCCGCACTCCACCCAACCTCCCCACTCCACCCAACCTCCCCACTCCACCCAACCTCCCAACTCCACCCAGCCTCCCCACTCCACCCAACTTCCCCACTGCCCCCAATCTCTCCACTGCACCCAACCTCCCCACTCCTCCCAACCTCCCCACTCCACCCAACCTCCCCACTTCACCAAACCTCCCCAATCCACCAAACCTCCCCACTCCACCCAACCTCCGCACTCCACTATACCTCCCACTCCACACAACCTCCCCACTGCACCCAACCTCCCCACTTCACCCAACCTCCCCACTCCACCCAACCTCCCCACTCCATCCTACCTCCCCACTTCACCCAACCTCCGCACTCCATCCAACCTCCGATCTCCAACGAACCTCCGCACTCCACCCAACTTCTGAACTCCACCCAACTTCAGGACTCCACCCAAATTCCGCAATCCACCCAACCTCCGCACTCCACCCAACCTCCGCACTCCACCCAAATTCCGCACTCCACCCAACCTCCCCACTCCACCCAACCTCCCCACTCCACCCAACCTCCCAACTCCACCCAGCCTCCCCACTCCACTCAACTTCCCCACTGCCCCCAACTTCTCCACTTCACCCAACCTCCCCACTTCACCCAACCTCCCCACTTCACCCAACCTCCCCAATCCACCAAACCTCCCCACTCCACCTAACTTCCGCACTCCACTATACTTCCCAATCCACACAACCTCCCCACTGCACCCAACCTCCCCACTCCACCCAACCTCCCCACTTCACCCAACCTCCCCACTCCAACCAACCTCCCCACTTCACCCAACTGCCGCACTCCATCCAACCTCCGCACTCCACGCAACCTCCGCACTCCAACGAACATCCGCACTCCACCCAACCTCCGCACTCCACCCAACTTCCGCACTCCATCAAACCTCCCCACTCCACCCAACCTCCCCACTTCACCCAACCTCCCCACTCCATCCTACCTCCCCACTTCACCCAACTTCCGCACTCCATCCAACCTCCGAACTCCACCCAACCTCCGCACTCCACCCAACTTCCGCACTCCACCCAACTTCCGGACTCCACCCAAATTCCGCAATCCAACCACCTCCGCACTCCATCCAACCTCCGCACTCCACCCAAGTTCCGCACTCCACCCAACCTCCCCACTCCACCCAACTTCCCCACTGCCCCCAACCTCTCCACTGCACCCAACCTCCCCACTCCACCCAACCTCCCCACTTCACCCAACCTCCCCACTCCATCCTACCTCCCCACTTCAACCAACCTCCGCACTCCATCCAACCTCCGAACTCCACCCAACCTCCGCACTCCACCCAAATTCCGCACTCCACCCAACCTCCCCACTCCACCCAACCTCCCCACTCCACCCAACCTCCCAACTCCACCCAGCCTCCCCACTCCACCCAACTTCCCCACTGCCCCCAATCTCTCCACTGCACCCAACCTCCCCACTCCTCCCAACCTCCCCACTCCACCCAACCTCCCCACTTCACCCAACCTCCCCAATCCACCAAACCTCCCCACTCCACCCAACCTCCGCACTCCACTATACCTCCCACTGTACCCAACCTCCCCACTGCACCCAACCTCCCCACTTCACCCAACCTCCCCACTCCACCCAACCTCCCCACTTCACCCAACCTCCCCACTTCACCCAACCTCCCCAATCCACCAAACCTCCCCACTCCACCTAACTTCCGCACTCCACTATACTTCCCAATCCACACAACCTCCCCACTGCACCCAACCTCCCCACTCCACTCAACCTCCCCACTTCACCCAACCTCCCAACTCCAACCAACCTCCCCACTTCATCCAACCTCCGCACTCCATCCAACCTCCGCACTCCACCCAACCTCCGCACTCTAACGAACTTCCGCACTCCACCCAACCTCCGCACTCCACCCAACTTCCGCTCTCCATCAAACCTCCCCACTCCACCCAACCTCCCCGCTCCACCCAACCTCCCCACTTCCCCCAACCTCCCCACTTCACCCAACCTCCACAATCCATCCTACCTCCCCACTCCAACCAAACTCCGCACTCCACTATACCTCCCACTCCACACCACCTCCCCACTGCACCCAACCTCCCCACTTCACCCAACCTCCCCACTCCACCCAACCTCCCCACTTCATCCAACCTCCCCACTCCATCCTACCTCCCCACTTCACCCAACCTCCGCACTCCATCCAACCTCCGAACTCCACCCAACCTCCGCACTCCAACGAACTTCCGCACTCCACCCAACCTCCGCACTCCACCCAACTTCTGCACTCCACCCAACCTCCCCAATCCACCAAACCTCCCCACTCCACCCAACCTCCGCACTCCACTATACCTCCCTCTCCACACAACCTCCCCACTGCACCCAACCTCCTCACTCCACCCAACCTCCCCACTTCACCCAACCTCCTCACTCCATCCTACCTCCCCACTTCACCCAACCTCCCCACTCCACCCAACCTCCCCACTTCACCAAACCTCCCCAATCCACCAAACCTCCCCACTCCACCCAACCTCCGCACTCCACTATACCTCCCACTCCACACAACCTCCCCACTGCACCCAACCTCCCCACTTCACCCAACCTCCCCACTCCACCCAACCTCCCCACTTCACCCAACCTCCCCACTTCACCCAACCTCCCCAATCCACCAAACCTCCCCACTCCACCTAACTTCCGCACTCCACTATACTTCCCAATCCACACAACCTCCCCACTGCACCCAACCTCCCCACTCCACTCAACCTCCCCACTTCACCCAACCTCCCCACTCCAACCAACCTCCCCACTTCATCCAACCTCCGCACTCCATCCAACCTCCGCACTCCACCCAACCTCCGCACTCTAACGAACTTCCGCACTCCACCCAAACTCCGCACTCCACCCAACTTCCGCTCTCCATCAAACCTCCCCACTCCACCCAACCTCCCCGCTCCACCCAACCTCCCCACTTCCCCCAACCTCCCCACTTCACCCAACCTCCACAATCCATCCTACCTCCCCACTCCAACCAAACTCCGCACTCCACTATACCTCCCACTCCACACCACCTCCCCACTGCACCCAACCTCCCCACTTCACCCAACCTCCCCACTCCACCCAACCTCCCCACTTCATCCAACCTCCCTACTCCATCCTACCTCCCCACTTCACCCAACCTCCGCACTCCATCCAACCTCCGAACTCCACCCAACCTCCGCACTCCAACGAACTTCCGCACTCCACCCAACCTCCGCACTCCACCCAACTTCTGCACTCCACCCAACTTCCGGACTCCACCCAAATTCCGCAATCCACCCAACCTCCGCACTCCACCCAACCTCCGCACTCCACCCAAATTCCGCACTCCACCCAACCTCCCCACTCCACCCAACCTCCCCACTCCACCCAACCTCCCCACTCCACCCAACCTCCCAACGCCACCCAGCCTCCCCACTCCACCCAACTTCCCCACTGCCCCCAACCTCTCCACTGCACCCAACTTCCCCACTCCTCCCAACCTCCCCACTCCACCCAACCTCCCCACTCCATCCTACCTCCCCACTTCACCCAACCTCCGCACTCCATCCAACCTCCGAACTCCACCCAACCTCCGCACTCCACCCAACTTCCACACTCCACCCAACTTCCGGACTCCTCCCAAATTCCGCAATCCAACCACCTCCGCACTCCATCCAACCTTCCCACTCCACCCAAGTTCCGCACTCCACCCAACCTCCCCACTCCACCCAACCTCCCCACTCCACCCAACCTCCCCACTCCACCCAGCCTCCCCACTCCACCCAACTTCCCCACTGCCCCCAACCTCTCCACTGCACCCAACCTCCGCACTCCACTATACTTCCCACTCCACACAACCTCCCCACTGCATCCAACCTCCCCACTTCACCCAACCTCCCCACTCCACCCAACCTCCGCACTCCACCCAACTTCCGCACTCCACCCAACTTCCGGACTCCACCCAAATTCCGCAATCCACCCAACCTCCGCACTCCATCCAACCTCCGCACTCCACCCAAGCTCCGCACTCCACCCAACCTCCCCACTCCACCCACCCTCCCCACTCCACCCAACCTCCCCACTCCACCCAGCCCCCCCACTCCACCCAACTTCCCCACTGCCCCCTACCTCTCCATTGCACCCAACCTCCCCACTCCTCCCAACCTCCCCACTCCACCCAACCTCCCCACTTCACCCAACCTCCCCAATCCACCAAACCTCCCCACTGCACCCAACCTCCGCACTCCACTATACTTCCCACTCCACACAACCTCCCCACTGCATCCAACTTCCCCACTTCACCCAACCTCCCCACTCCACCCAACCTCCCCACTTCACCCAACCTCCCCACTTCACCCAACCTCCCCAATCCACCAAACCTCCCCACTGCACCCAACCTCCGCACTCCACTATACTTCCCACTCCACACAACCTCCCCACTGCATCCAACCTCCCCACTTCACCCAACCTCCCCACTCCACCCAAATTCCGCAATCCACCCAACCTCCGCACTCCACCCAACCTCCGCACTCCACCCAAATTCCGCACTCCACCCAACCTCCCCACTCCATCCAACCTCCCCACTGCACCCAACCTCCCAACTCCACCTAGCCTCCCCACTCCACCCAACTTCCCCACTGCCCCCAACCTCTCCACTGCACCCAACCTCCCCACTCCTCCCAACCTCCCCACTCCACCCAACCTCCCCACTTCACCCAACCTCCCCAATCCACCAAACCTCCGCACTCCACCCAACCTCCGCACTCCACTGTACCTCCCACTCCCCACAACCTCCCCACTGCACCCAACCACCCCACTTCACACAACCCCCCACTCCACCCAACCTCCCCACTTCACCCAACCTCCCAACTCCACCCAAACTCCCCAATCCACCCAACCTCCCCACTCCACCCAACCTCTCCACTCCACTATTCCTGCACACTTCACCCTACCTACCCACTCCACCCAATATCTTCAATCAATCCAACTTCCGCACTACATCAAAATTCCGCACTCCATCGAACCTCCCCACTCCACCCAACCTCCCAACTTCACCCAACCTCCCCAATCCACCAAACCTCCCCACTCCACCCAAACTCCGCACTCCACTATACCTCACACTCCTTCCAAACTCCCCACTGCACCCAACCTCCCCACTTCACCCAACCTCCGCACTCCATCCAACCTCCGAACTCCACCCAACTTCCGGACTCCACCCAAATTCCGCAATCCACCCAACCTCCGCACTCCATCCAACCTCCGCACTCCACCCAAATTCCGCACTCCACCCAACCTCCCCACTCCACCCAACCTCCCCACTCCACCCAACCTCCCCACTCCACCCAGCGTCCCCACTCCACCCAACTTCCCCACTGCCCCCAACCTCTCCACTGCACCCAACCTCTCCACTACTCCCAACCTCCCCACTCCACCCAACCTCCCCACTTCACCCAACCTCCCCAATCCACCAAACCTCCCCACTCCACCCAACCTCCGCACTCCACTATACCTCCCACTCCACACAACCTCCCCACTGCACCCAACCACCCCACTTCACACAACCCCCCACTCCACCCAACCTCCCCACTTCACCCAACCTCCCCACTCCACCCAAACTCCCCAATCCACCCAACCTCCCCACTCCACCCAACCTCTCCACTCCACTATTCCTGCACACTTCACCCTACCTACCCACTCCACCCAATATCTGCAATCAATCCAACTTCCGCACTACACCCAAACTCCGCACTCCATCGAACCTCCCCACTCCACCCAACCTCCCAACTGCACCCAACCTCCCCACTTCACCCAACCTCCCCACTCCATCCTACCTCCCCACTTCACCCAACCTCCGCACTCCATCCAACCTCCGAACTCCACCCAACCTCCGCACTCCACCCAACTTCCGCACTCCACCCAACTTCCGGACTCCTCCCAAATTCCGCAATCCAACCACCTCCGCACTCCACTATACTTCCCAATCCACACAACCTCCCCACTGCACCCAACCTCCCCACTCCACTCAACCTCCCGACTTCACCCAACCTCCCCATTCCAACCAACCTCCCCACTTCATCCAACCTCCGCACTCCATCCAACCTCCGCACTCCACCCAACCTCCGCACTCCAACGAACTTCCGCACTCCACCCAACCTCCGCACTCCACCCAACTTCCGCACTCCATCAAACCTCCCCACTCCACCCAACCTCCCCACTTCACCCAACCTCCCCAATCCACCAAAACCTCCCCACTCCACCCAAACTCCGCACTCCACTATACCTCACACTCCTTCCCAACTCCCCATTGCACCCAACCTCCCCACTTCACCCAACCTCCCCACTCCATCCTACCTCCCCACTTCACCCAACCTCCGCACTCCATCCAACCTCCGAACTCCACCCAACCTCCGCACTCCACCCAACTTCCGCACTCCACCCAACTTCCGGACTCCTCCCAAATTCCGCAATCCAACCACCCCCGCACTCCATCCAACCTTCCCACTCCACCCAAGTTCCGCACTCCACCCAACCTCCCCACTCCACCCAACCTCCCCACTCCACCCAACCTCCCCACTCCACCCAGCCTCCCCACTCCACCCAACTTCCCCACTGCCCCCAACCTCTCCACTGCACCCAACCTCCCCACTCCTCCCAACCTCCCCACTCCACCCAACCTCCCCACTTCACCCAACCTCCCCAATCCACCAAACCTCCCCACTGCACCCAACCTCCGCACTCCACTATACTTCCCACTCCACACAACCTCCCAACTGCATCCAACTTCCCCACTTCACCCAACCTCCCCACTCCACCCAACCTCCCCACTTCACCCAACCTCCCCACTTCACCCAACCTCCCCAATCCACCAAACCTCCCCACTCCACCCAACCTCCGCACTCCACTATACCTCCCACTCCACACAACCTCCCCACTGCACCCAACCTCCCCACTTCACCCAACCTCCCCACTCCACCCAACCTCCCCACTTCACCTAACCTCCCCACTCCATCCTACCTCCCCACTTCACCCAACCTCCGCACTCCATCCAACCTCCGAACTCCACCCAACCTCCGCACTCCAACGAACTTCCGCACTCCACCCAACCTCCGCACTCCACCCAACTTCTGCACTCCACCCAACTTCCGGACTCCACCCAAATTCCGCAATCCACCCAACCTCCGCACTCCACCCAACCTCCGCACTCCACCCAAATTCCGCACTCCACCCAACCTCCCCACTCCACCCAACCTCCCCACTGCACCCAACCTCCCAACTCCACCCAGCCTCCCCACTCCACCCAACTTCCCCACTGCCCCCAACCTCTCCACTGCACCCAACCTCCCCACTCCTCCCAACCTCCCCACTCCACCCAACCTCCCCACTTCACCCAAACTCCCCAATCCACCAAACCTCCCCACTCCACCCAACCTCCGCACTCCACTATACCTCCCACTCCACACAACCTCCCCACTGCACCCAACCTCCCCACTTCACCCAACCTCCCCACTCCACCCAACCTCCCCACTTCACCCAACCTCCCCACTTCACCCAACCTCCCCAATCCACCAAACCTCCCCACTCCACCTAACTTCCGCACTCCACTATACTTCCCAATCCACACAACCTCCCCACTGCACCCAACCTCCCCACTCCACTCAACCTCCCGACTTCACCCAACCTCCCCACTCCAACCAACCTCCCCACTTCATCCAACCTCCGCACTCCATCCAACCTCCGCACTCCACCCAACCTCCGCACTCCAACGAACTTCCGCACTCCACCCAACCTCCGCACTCCACCCAACTTCCGCACTCCATCAAACCTCCCCACTCCACCCAACCTCCCCACTTCACCCAACCTCCCCAATCCACCAAACCTCCCCACTCCACCCAAACTCCGCACTCCACTATACCTCACACTCCTTCCCAACTCCCCACTGCACCCAACCTCCCCACTTCACCCAACCTCCCCACTCCATCCTACCTCCCCACTTCACCCAACCTCCGCACTCCATCCAACCTCCGAACTCCACCCAACCTCCGCACTCCACCCAACTTCCGCACTCCACCCAACTTCCGGACTCCACCCAACTTCCGGACTCCACCCAAATTCCGCAATCCACCCAACCTCCGCACTCCACCCAACCTCCGCACTCCACCCAAATTCCGCACTCCACCCAACCTCCCCACTCCACCCAACCTCCCCACTGCACCCAACCTCCCAACTCCACCCAGCCTCCCCACTCCACCCAACTTCCCCACTGCCCCCAACCTCTCCACTGCACCCAACCTCCCCACTCCTCCCAACCTCCCCACTCCACCCAACCTCCCCACTTCACCCAACCTCCCCAATCCACCAAACCTCCGCACTCCACCCAACCTCCGCACTCCACTATACCTCCCACTCCACACAACCTCCCCACTGCACCCAACATCCCCACTTCACCCACCTCCCCACTCCACCCAACCTCCCCACTTCACCCAACCTCCCCACTGCATCCTACCTCCCCATTTCACCCAACTTTCGCACTCCATCCAACCTCCGAACTCCACCCAACCTCCGCACTCCAACGAACTTCCGCACTCCACCCAACCTCCACACTCCACCCAACTTCTGCACTCCACCCAACTTCCGGACTCCACCCAAATTCCGCAATCCACCCAACCTGCGCACTCCACCCAACCTCCCCACTCCACCCAACCTCTCCACTCCACTATTCCTGCACACTTCACCCTACCTACCCACTCCACCCAATATCTTCAATCAATCCAACTTCCGCACTACTTCCAAATTCCGCACTCCATCGAACCTCCCCACTCCACCCAACCTCCCAACTGCACCCAACCTCCCCACTTCACCCAACCTCCCCACTCCACCCAACCTCCTCACTTCACCCAACCTCCCCAATCCACCAAACCTCCCCACTCCACCCAAACTCCGCACTCCACTATACCTCACACTCCTTCCAAACTCCCCACTGCACCCAACCTCCCCACTTCACCCAACCTCCGCACTCCATCCAACCTCCGAACTCCACCCAACTTCCGGACTCCACCCAAATTCCGCAATCCACCCAACCTCCGCACTCCATCCAACCTCCGCACTCCACCCAAATTCCGCACTCCACCCAACCTCCCCACTCCACCCAACCTCCCCACTCCACTCAACCTCCCCACTCCACCCAGCGTCCCCACTCCACCCAACTTCCCCACTGCCCCCAACCTCTCCACTGCACCCAACCTCCCCACTCCTCCCAACCTCCCCACTCCACCCAACCTCCCCACTTCACCCAACCTCCCCAATCCACCAAACCTCCCCACTCCACCCAACCTCCGCACTCCACTATACCTCCCACTCCACACAACCTCCCCACTGCACCCAACCACCCCACTTCACACAACCCCCCACTCCACCCAACCTCCCCACTTCACCCAACCTCCCCACTCCACCCAAACTCCCCAATCCACCCAACCTCCCCACTCCACCCAACCTCTCCACTCCACTATTCCTGCACACTTCACCCTACCTACCCACTCCACCCAATATCTTCAATCAATCCAACTTCCGCACTACATCCAAATTCCGCACTCCATCGAACCTCCCCACTCCACCCAACCTCCCAACTGCACCCAACCTCCCCACTTCACCCAACCTCCCCACTCCACCCAACCTCCTCACTTCACCCAACCTCCCCAATCCACCAAACCTCCCCACTCCACCCAAACTCCGCACTCCACTATACCTCACACTCCTTCCAAACTCCCCACTGCACCCAACCTCCCCACTTCACCCAACCTCCGCACTCCATCCAACCTCCGAACTCCACCCAACTTCCGGACTCCACCCAAATTCCGCAATCCTCCCAACCTCCGCACTCCATCCAACCTCCGCACTCCACCCAAATTCCGCACTCCACCCAACCTCCCCACTCCACCCAACCTCCCCACTCCACCCAACCTCCCCACTCCACCCAGCGTCCCCACTCCACCCAACTTCCCCACTGCCCCCAACCTCTCCACTGCACCGAACCTCCCCACTCCTCCCAACCTCCCCACTCCACCCAACCTCCCCACTTCACCCAACCTCCCCAATCCACCAAACCTCCCCACTCCACCCAACCTCCGCACTCCACTATACCTCCCACTCCACACAACCTCCCCACTGCACCCAACCACCCCACTTCACACAACCCCCCACTCCACCCAACCTCCCCACTTCACCCAACCTCCCCACTCCACCCAAACTCCCCAATCCACCCAACCTCCCCACTCCACCCAACCTCTCCACTCCACTATTCCTGCACACTTCACCCTACCTACCCACTCCACCCAATATCTGCAATCAATCCAACTTCCGCACTACACCCAAACTCCGCACTCCATCGAACCTCCCCACTCCACCCAACCTCCCAACTGCACCCAACCTCCCCACTTCACCCAACCTCCCCACTCCACCCAACCTCCTCACTTCACCCAACCTCCCCAATCCACCAAACCTCCCCACTCCACGCAAACTCCGCACTCCACTATACCTCACACTCCTTCCAAACTCCCCACTGCACCCAACCTCCCCACTTCACCCAACCTCCGCACTCCATCCAACCTCCGAACTCCACCCAACCTCCGCACTCCACCCAACTTCCGCACTCCACCCAACTTCCGCACTCCACCCAAATTCTGCAATCCACCCAACCTCCGCACTCCATCCAACCTCTGCACTCCACCCAAGTTCCGCACTCCACCCAACCTCCCCACTCCACCCAACCTCCCCACTCCACCCAACCTCCCCACTCCACCCAGCCTCCCCACTCCACCTAACTTCCCCACTGCCCCCAACCTCTCCACTGCACCCAACCTCCCCACTCCTCCCAAACTCCCCACTCCACCCAACCTCCCCACTTCACCCAACCTCCCCAATCCACCAAACCTCCCCACTGCACCCAACCTCAGCACTCCACTATATTTCCCACTCCACACAACCTCCCCACTGCATCCAACCTCCCCACTTCACCCAACCTCCCCACTCCAACCAACGTCCCCACTTCACCCAACCTCCCCACTTCACCCAACCTCCCAACTCCATCCTACCTCCCCACTTCACCCAACCTCCGCACTCCATCCAACCTCCGAACTCCACCCAACCTCCGCACTCCACCCAACTTCCGCACTCCACCCAACTTCCGGACTCCTCCCAAATTCCGCAATCCAACCACCTCCGCACTCCATCCAACCTTCCCACTCCACCCAAGTTCCGCACTCCACCCAACCTCCCCACTCCACCCAACCTCCCCACTCCACCCAACCTCCCCACTCCACCCAACCTCCCCACTCCACCCAACCTCCCCACTCCACGCAGCCTCCCCACTCCACCCAACTTCCCCACTGCCCCCAACCTCTCCACTGCACCCAACCTCCCCACTCCTCCCAACCTCCCCACTCCACCCAACCTCCCCACTTCACCCAACCTCCCCAATCCACCAAACCTCCCCACTGCACCCAACCTCCGCACTCCACTATACTTCCCACTCCACACAACCTCCCCACTGCATCCAACCTCCCCACTTCACCCAACCTCCCCACTCCACCCAACCTCCGCACTCCACCCAACTTCCGCACTCCACCCAACTTCCGGACTCCACCCAAATTCCGCAATCCACCCAACCTCCGCACTCCATCCAACCTCCGCACTCCACCCAAGCTCCGCACTCCACCCAACCTCCCCACTCCACCCACCCTCCCCACTCCACCCAACCTCCCCACTCCACCCAGCCCCCCCACTCCACCCAACTTCCCCACTGCCCCCTACCTCTCCATTGCACCCAACCTCCCCACTCCTCCCAACCTCCCCACTCCACCCAACCTCCCCACTTCACCCAACCTCCCCAATCCACCAAACCTCCGCACTGCACCCAACCTCCGCACTCCACTATACTTCCCACTCCACACAACCTCCCCACTGCATCCAACTTCCCCACTTCACCCAACCTCCCCACTCCACCCAACCTCCCCACTTCACCCAACCTCCCCACTTCACCCAACCTCCCCAATCCACCAAACCTCCCCACTCCACCCAACCTCCGCACTCCACTATACCTCCCACTCCACACAACCTCCCCACTGCACCCAACCTCCCCACTTCACCCAACCTCCCCACTCCACCCAACCTCCCCACTTCACCTAACCTCCCCACACCATCCTACCTCCCCACTTCACCCAACCTTCGCACTCCATCCAACCTCCGAACTCCACCCAACCTCCGCACTCCAACGAACTTCCGCACTCCACCCAACCTCCGCACTCCACCCAACTTCTGCACTCCACCCAACTTCCGGACTCCACCCAAATTCCGCAATCCACCCAACCTCCGCACTCCACCCAACCTCCGCACTCCACCCAAATTCCGCACTCCACCCAACCTCCCCACTCCACCCAACCTCCCCACTGCACCCAACCTCCCAACTCCACCCAGCCTCCCCACTCCACCCAACTTCCCCACTGCCCCCAACCTCTCCACTGCACCCAACCTCCCCACTCCTCCCAACCTCCCCACTCCACCCAACCTCCCCACTTCACCCAACCTCCCCAATCCACCAAACCTCCCCACTCCATCCAACCTCCGCACTCCACTATACCTCCCACTCCCCACAACCTCCCCACTGCAACCAACCACCCCACTTCACACAACCCCCCACTCCACCCAACCTCCCCACTTCACCCAACCTCCCAACTCCACCAAAACTCCCCAATCCACCCAACCTCCCCACTCCACCCAACCTCTCCACTCCACTATTCCTGCACACTTCACCCTACCTACCCACTCCACCCAATATCTGCAATCAATCCAACTTCCGCACTACACCCAAATTCCGCACTCCATCGAACCTCCCCACTCCACCCAACCTCCCAACTGCACCCAACCTCCCCACTTCACCCAACCTCCCCACTCCACCCAACCTCCTCACTTCACCCAACCTCCCCAATCCACCAAACCTCCCCACTCCACCCAAACTCCGCACTCCACTATACCTCACACTCCTTCCAAACTCCCCACTGCACCCAACCTCCCCACTTCACCCAACCTCCGCACTCCATACAACCTCCGAACTCCACCCAACTTCCGGACTCCACCCAAATTCCGCAATCCACCCAACCTCCGCACTCCATCCAACCTCCGCACTCCACCCAAATTCCGCACTCCACCCACTCTCCCCACTCCACCCAACCTCCCCACTCCACCCAACCTCCGCACTCCAACGAACTTCCGCACTCCACCCAACCTCCGCACTCCACCCAACTTCTGCACTCCACCCAACTTCCGGACTCCACCCAAATTCCGCAATCCACCCAACCTGCGCACTCCACCCAACCTCCCCACTCCACCCAACCTCTCCACTCCACTATTCCTGCACACTTCACCCTACCTACCCACTCCACCCAATATCTTCAATCAATCCAACTTCCGCACTACATCCAAATTCCGCACTCCATCGAACCTCCCCACTCCACCCAACCTCCCAACTGCACCCAACCTCCCCACTTCACCCAACCTCCCCACTCCACCCAACCTCCTCACTTCACCCAACCTCCCCAATCCACCAAACCTCCCCACTCCACCCAAACTCCGCACTCCACTATACCTCACACTCCTTCCAAACTCCCCACTGCACCCAACCTCCCCACTTCACCCAACCTCCGCACTCCATCCAACCTCCGAACTCCACCCAACTTCCGGACTCCACCCAAATTCCGCAATCCACCCAACCTCCGCACTCCATCCAACCACCGCACTCCACCCAAATTCCGCACTCCACCCAACCTCCCCACTCCACCCAACCTCCCCACTCCACCCAACCTCCCCACTCCACCCAGCGTCCCCACTCCACCCAACTTCCCCACTGCCCCCAACCTCTCCACTGCACCCAACCTCCCCACTCCTCCCAACCTCCCCACTCCACCCAACCTCCCCACTTCACCCAACCTCCCCAATCCACCAAACCTCCCCACTCCACCCAACCTCCGCACTCCACTATACCTCCCACTCCACACAACCTCCCCACTGCACCCAACCACCCCACTTCACACAACCCCCCACTCCACCCAACCTCCCCACTTCACCCAACCTCCCCACTCCACCCAAACTCCCCAATCCACCCAACCTCCCCACTCCACCCAACCTCTCCACTCCACTATTCCTGCACACTTCACCCTACCTACCCACTCCACCCAATATCTGCAATCAATCCAACTTCCGCACTACACCCAAACTCCGCACTCCATCGAACCTCCCCACTCCACCCAACCTCCCAACTGCACCCAACCTCCCCACTTCACCCAACCTCCCCACTCCACCCAACCTCCTCACTTCACCCAACCTCCCCAATCCACCAAACCTCCCCACTCCACGCAAACTCCGCACTCCACTATACCTCACACTCCTTCCAAACTCCCCATTGCACCCAACCTCCCCACTTCACCCAACCTCCGCACTCCATCCAAACTCCGAACTCCACCTAACCTCCGCACTCCACCCAACTTCCGCACTCCACCCAACTTCCGCACTCCACCCAAATTCTGCAATCCACCCAACCTACGCACTCCATCCAACCTCCGCACTCCACCCAAGCTCCGCACTCCACCCAACCTCCCCACTCCACCCACCCTCCCCACTCCACCCAACCTCCCCACTCCACCCAGCCCCCCCACTCCACCCAACTTCCCCACTGCCCCCTACCTCTCCATTGCACCCAACCTCCCCACTCCTCCCAACCTCCCCACTCCACCCAACCTCCCCACTTCACCCAACCTCCCCAATCCACCAAACCTCCCCACTGCACCCAACCTCCGCACTCCACTATACTTCCCACTCCACACAACCTCCCCACTGCATCCAACTTCCCCACTTCACCCAACCTCCCCACTCCACCCAACCTCCCCACTTCACCCAACCTCCCCACTTCACCCAACCTCCCCAATCCACCAAACCTCCCCACTCCACCCAACCTCCGCACTCCACTATACCTCCCACTCCACACAACCTCCCCACTGCACCCAACCTCCCCACTTCACCCAACCTCCCCACTCCACCCAACCTCCCCACTTCACCTAACCTCCCCACTCCATCCTACCTCCCCACTTCACCCAACCTCCGCACTCCATCCAACCTCCGAACTCCACCCAACCTCCGCACTCCAACGAACTTCCGCACTCCACCCAACCTCCTCACTCCACCCAACTTCTGCACTCCACCCAACTTCCGGACTCCACCCAAATTCCGCAATCCACCCAACCTCCGCACTCCACCCAACCTCCGCACTCCACCCAAATTCCGCACTCCACCCAACCTCCCCACTCCACCCAACCTCCCCACTGCACCCAACCTCCCAACTCCACCCAGCCTCCCCACTCCACCCAACTTCCCCACTGCCCCCAACCTCTCCACTGCACCCAACCTCCCCACTCCACCCAACCTCCCCACTTCACCCAACCTCCCCAATCCACGAAACCTCCCCACTCCACCCAACCTCCGCACTCCACTATACCTCCCACTCCCCACAACCTCCCCACTGCACCCAACCACCCCACTTCACACAACCCCCCACTCCACCCAACCTCCCCACTTCACCCAACCTCCCAACTCCACCCAAACTCCCCAATCCACCCAACCTCCCCACTCCACCCAACCTCTCCACTCCACTATTCCTGCACACTTCACCCTACCTACCCACTCCACCCAATATCTGCAATCAATCCAACTTCCGCACTACACCCAAATTCCGCACTCCATCGAACCTCCCCACTCCACCCAACCTCCCATCTGCACCCAACCTCCCCACTTCACCCAACCTCCCCACTCCACCCAACCTCCTCACTTCACCCAACCTCCCCAATCCACCAAACCTCCCCACTCCACCCAAACTCCGCACTCCACTATACCTCACACTCCTTCCAAACTCCCCACTGCACCAAACCTCCCCACTTCACCCAACCTCCGCACTCCATCCAACCTCCGAACTCCACCCAACTTCCGGACTCCACCCAAATTCCGCAATCCACCCAACCTCCGCACTCCATCCAACCTCCGCACTCCACCCAAATTCCGCACTCCACCCAACCTCCCCACTCCACCCAACCTCCCCACTCCACCCAACCTCCCCACTCCACCCAGCGTCCCCACTCCACCCAACTTCCCCACTGCCCCCAACCTCTCCACTGCACCCAACCTCCCCACTCCTCCCAACCTCCCCACTCCACCCAACCTCCCCACTTCACCCAACCTCCCCAATCCACCAAACCTCCCCACTCCACCCAACCTCCGCACTCCACTATACCTCCCACTCCACACAACCTCCCCACTGCACCCCAACCACCCCACTTCACACAACCCCCCACTCCACCCAACCTCCCCACTTCACCCAACCTCCCCACTCCACCCAAACTCCCCAATCCACCCAACCTCCCCACTCCACCCAACCTCTCCACTCCACTATTCCTGCACACTTCACCCTACCTACCCACTCCACCCAATATCTGCAATCAATCCAACTTCCGCACTACACCCAAACTCCGCACTCCATCGAACCTCCCCACTCCACCCAACCTCCCAACTGCACCCAACCTCCCCACTTCACCCAACCTCCCCACTCCACCCAACCTCCTCACTTCACCCAACCTACCCAATCCACCAAACCTCCCCACTCCACCCAAACTCCGCACTCCACTATACCTCACACTCCTTCCAAACTCCCCACTGCACCCAACCTCCCCACTTCACCCAACCTCCGCACTCCATCCAACCTCCGAACTCCACCCAACCTCCGCACTCCACCCAACTTCCGCACTCCACCCAACTTCCGGACTCCACCCAAATTCTGCAATCCACCCAACCTCCGCACTCCATCCAACCTCTGCACTCCACCCAAGTTCCGCACTCCACCCAACCTCCCCACTCCACCCAACCTCCCCACTCCACCCAACCTCCCCACTCCACCCAGCCTCCCCACTCCACCTAACGTCCCCACTGCCCCCAACCTCTCCACTGCACCCAACCTCCCCACTCCTCCCAAACTCCCCACTCCACCCAACCTCCCCACTTCACCCAACGTCCCCAATCCACCAAACCTCCCCACTGCACCCAACCTCAGCACTCCACTATATTTCCCACACCACACAACCTCCCCACTGCATCCAACCTCCCCACTTCACCCAACCTCCCCACTCCAACCAACCTCCCCACTTCACCCAACCTCCCCACTTCACCCAACCTCCCCACTCCATCCTACCTCCCCACTTCACCCAACCTCCGCACTCCATCCAACCTCCGAACTCCACCCAACCTCCGCACTCCACCCAACTTCCGCACTCCACCCAACTTCCGGACTCCTCCCAAATTCCGCAATCCAACCACCTCCGCACTCCATCCAACCTTCCCACTCCACCCAAGTTCCGCACTCCACCCAACCTCCCCACTCCACCCAACCTCCCCACTCCACCCAACCTCCCCACTCCACCCAGCCTCCCCACTCCACCCAACTTCCCCACTGCCCCCAACCTCTCCACTGCACCCAACCTCCCCACTCCTCCCAACCTCCCCACTCCACCCAACCTCCCCACTTCACCCAACCTCCCCAATCCACCAAACCTCCCCACTGCACCCAACCTCCGCACTCCACTATACTTCCCACTCCACACAACCTCCCCACTGCATCCAACCTCCCCACTTCACCCAACCTCCCCACTCCACCCAACCTCCGCACTCCACCCAACTTCCGCACTCCACCCAACTTCCGGACTCCACCCAAATTCCGCAATCCACCCAACCTCCGCACTCCATCCAACCTCCGCACTCCACCCAAGCTCCGCACTCCACCCAACCTCCCCACTCCACCCACCCTCCCCACTCCACCCAACCTCCCCACTCCACCCAGCCCCCCCACTCCACCCAACTTCCCCACTGCCCCCTACCTCTCCATTGCACCCAACCTCCCCACTCCTCCCAACCTCCCCACTCCACCCAACCTCCCCACTTCACCCAACCTCCCCAATCCACCAAACCTCCCCACTGCACCCAACCTCCGCACTCCACTATACTTCCCACTCCACACAACCTCCCCACTGCATCCAACTTCCCCACTTCACCCAACCTCCCCACTCCACCCAACCTCCCCACTTCACCCAACCTCCCCACTTCACCCAACCTCCCCAATCCACCAAACCTCCCCACTCCACCCAACCTCCGCACTCCACTATACCTCCCACTCCACACAACCTCCCCACTGCACCCAACCTCCCCACTTCACCCAACCTCCCCACTCCACCCAACCTCCCCACTTCACCTAACCTCCCCACACCATCCTACCTCCCCACTTCACCCAACCTTCGCACTCCATCCAACCTCCGAACTCCACCCAACCTCCGCACTCCAACGAACTTCCGCACTCCACCCAACCTCCGCACTCCACCCAACTTCTGCACTCCACCCAACTTCCGGACTCCACCCAAATTCCGCAATCCACCCAACCTCCGCACTCCACCCAACCTCCGCACTCCACCCAAATTCCGCACTCCACCCAACCTCCCCACTCCACCCAACCTCCCCACTCCACCCAACTTCCCCACTGCCCCCAACCTCTCCACTGCACCCAACCTCCCCACTCCTCCCAACCTCCCCACTCCACCCAACCTCCCCACTTCACCCAACCTCCCCAATCCACCAAACCTCCCCACTCCATCCAACCTCCGCACTCCACTATACCTCCCACTCCCCACAACCTCCCCACTGCACCCAACCACCCCACTTCACACAACCCCCCACTCCACCCAACCTCCCCACTTCACCCAACCTCCCAACTCCACCAAAACTCCCCAATCCACCCAACCTCCCCACTCCACCCAACCTCTCCACTCCACTATTCCTGCACACTTCACCCTACCTACCCACTCCACCCAATATCTGCAATCAATCCAACTTCCGCACTACACCCAAATTCCGCACTCCATCGAACCTCCCCACTCCACCCAACCTCCCAACTGCACCCAACCTCCCCACTTCACCCAACCTCCCCACTCCACCCAACCTCCTCACTTCACCCACCCTCCCCAATCCACCAAACCTCCCCACTCCACCCAAACTCCGCACTCCACTATACCTCACACTCCTTCCAAACTCCCCACTGCACCCAACCTCCCCACTTCACCCAACCTCCGCACTCCATCCAACCTCCGAACTCCACCCAACTTCCGGACTCCACCCAAATTCCGCAATCCACCCAACCTCCGCACTCCATCCAACCTCCGCACTCCACCCAAATTCCGCACTCCACCCAACCTCCCCACTCCACCCAACCTCCCCACTCCACCCAACCTCCGCACTCCAACGAACTTCCGCACTCCACCCAACCTCCGCACTCCACCCAACTTCTGCACTCCACCCAACTTCCGGACTCCACCCAAATTCCGCAATCCACCCAACCTGCGCACTCCACCCAACCTCCCCACTCCACCCAACCTCTCCACTCCACTATTCCTGCACACTTCACCCTACCTACCCACTCCACCCAATATCTTCAATCAATCCAACTTCCGCACTACATCCAAATTCCGCACTCCATCGAACCTCCCCACTCCACCCAACCTCCCAACTGCACCCAACCTCCCCACTTCACCCAACCTCCCCACTCCACCCAACCTCCTCGCTTCACCCAACCTCCCCAATCCACCAAACCTCCCCACTCCACCCAAACTCCGCACTCCACTATACCTCACACTCCTTCCAAACTCCCCACTGCACCCAACCTCCCCACTTCACCCAACCTCCGCACTCCATCCAACCTCCGAACTCCACCCAACTTCCGGACTCCACCCAAATTCCGCAATCCACCCAACCTCCGCACTCCATCCAACCACCGCACTCCACCAAATTCCGCACTCCACCCAACCTCCCCACTCCACCCAACCTCCCCACTCCACCCAACCTCCCCACTCCACCCAGCGTCCCCACTCCACCCAACTTCCCCACTGCCCCCAACCTCTCCACTGCACCCAACCTCCCCACTCCTCCCAACCTCCCCACTCCACCCAACCTGCCCACTTCACCCAACCTCCCCAATCCACCAAACCTCCCCACTCCACCCAACCTCCGCACTCCACTATACCTCCCACTCCACACAACCTCCCCACTGCACCCAACCACCCCACTTCACACAACCCCCCACTCCACCCAACCTCCCCACTTCACCCAACCTCCCCACTCCACCCAAACTCCCCAATCCACCCAACCTCCCCACTCGACCCAACCTCTCCACTCCACTATTCCTGCACACTTCACCCTACCTACCCACTCCACCCAATATCTGCAATCAATCCAACTTCCGCACTACACCCAAACTCCGCACTCCATCGAACCTCCCCACTCCACCCAACCTCCCAACTGCACCCAACCTCCCCACTTCACCCAACCTCCCCACTCCACCCAACCTCCTCACTTCACCCAACCTCCCCAATCCACCAAACCTCCCCACTCCACGCAAACTCCGCACTCCACTATACCTCACACTCCTTCCAAACTCCCCACTGCACCCAACCTCCCCACTTCACCCAACCTCCGCACTCCATCCAACCTCCGAACTCCACCCAACCTCCGCACTCCACCCAACTTCCGCACTCCACCCAACTTCCGGACTCCACCCAAATTCTGCAATCCACCCAACCTCCGCACTCCATCCAACCTCTGCACTCCACCCAAGTTCCGCACTCCACCCAACCTCCCCACTCCACCCAACCTCCCCACTCCACCCAACCTCCCCACTCCACCCAGCCTCCCCACTCCACCTAACTTCCCCACTGCCCCCAACCTCTCCACTGCACCCAACCTCCCCACTCCTCCCAAACTCCCCACTCCACCCAACCTCCCCACTTCACCCAACCTCCCCAATCCACCAAACCTCCCCACTGCACCCAACCTCAGCACTCCACTATATTTCCCACTCCACACAACCTCCCCACTGCATCCAACCTCCCCACTTCACCCAACCTCCCCACTCCAACCAACGTCCCCACTTCACCCAACCTCCCCACTTCACCCAACCTCCCAACTCCATCCTACCTCCCCACTTCACCCAACCTCCGCACTCCATCCAACCTCCGAACTCCACCCAACCTCCGCACTCCACCCAACTTCCGCACTCCACCCAACTTCCGGACTCCTCCCAAATTCCGCAATCCAACCACCTCCGCACTCCATCCAACCTTCCCACTCCACCCAAGTTCCGCACTCCACCCAACCTCCCCACTCCACCCAACCTCCCCACTCCACCCAACCTCCCCACTCCACCCAGCCTCCCCACTCCACCCAACTTCCCCACTGCCCCCAACCTCTCCACTGCACCCAACCTCCCCACTCCTCCCAACCTCCCCACTCCACCCAACCTCCCACTTCACCCAACCTCCCCAATCCACCAAACCTCCCCACTGCACCCAACCTCCGCACTCCACTATACTTCCCCCTCCACACAACCTCCCCACTGCATCCAACCTCCCCACTTCACCCAACCTCCCCACTCCACCCAACCTCCGCACTCCACCCAACTTCCGCACTCCACCCAACTTCCGGACTCCACCCAAATTCCGCAATCCACCCAACCTCCGCACTCCATCCAACCTCCGCACTCCACCCAAGCTCCGCACTCCACCCAACCTCCCCACTCCACCCAGCCCCCCCACTCCACCCAACTTCCCCACTGCCCCCTACCTCTCCATTGCACCCAACCTCCCCACTCCTCCCAACCTCCCCACTCCACCCAACCTCCCCACTTCACCCAACCTCCCCAATCCACCAAACCTCCCCACTGCACCCAACCTCCGCACTCCACTATACTTCCCACTCCACACAACCTCCCCACTGCATCCAACTTCCCCACTTCACCCAACCTCCCCACTCCACCCAACCTCCCCACTTCACCCAACCTCCCCACTTCACCCAACCTCCCCAATCCACCAAACCTCCCCACTCCACCCAACCTCCGCACTCCACTATACCTCCCACTCCACACAACCTCCCCACTGCACCCAACCTCCCCACTTCACCCAACCTCCCCACTCCACCCAACCTCCCCACTTCACCTAACCT
Source organism: Oasisia sp. SBJ-2009 (assembly GCA_964017155.1). NCBI lineage: Eukaryota > Metazoa > Annelida > Polychaeta > Sabellida > Siboglinidae > Oasisia > Oasisia sp. SBJ-2009. Next base: position 22,349,767 of record OZ024865.1, read on the forward strand.
CCCCACACCATCCTACCTCCCCACTTCACCCAACCTTCGCACTCCATCCAACCTCCGAACTCCACCCAACCTCCGCACTCCAACGAACTTCCGCACTCCACCCAACCTCCGCACTCCACCCAACTTCTGCACTCCACCCAACTTCCGGACTCCACCCAAATTCCGCAATCCACCCAACCTCCGCACTCCACCCAACCTCCGCACTCCACCCAAATTCCGCACTCCACCCAACCTCCCCACTCCACCCAACCTCCCCACTGCACCCAACCTCCCAACTCCACCCAGCCTCCCCACTCCACCCAACTTCCCCACTGCCCCCAACCTCTCCACTGCACCCAACCTCCCCACTCCTCCCAACCTCCCCACTCCACCCAACCTCCCCACTTCACCCAACCTCCCCAATCCACCAAACCTCCCCACTCCATCCAACCTCCGCACTCCACTATACCTCCCACTCCCCACAACCTCCCCACTGCACCCAACCACCCCACTTCACACAACCCCCCACTCCACCCAACCTCCCCACTTCACCCAACCTCCCAACTCCACCAAAACTCCCCAATCCACCCAACCTCCCCACTCCACCCAACCTCTCCACTCCACTATTCCTGCACACTTCACCCTACCTACCCACTCCACCCAATATCTGCAATCAATCCAACTTCCGCACTACACCCAAATTCCGCACTCCATCGAACCTCCCCACTCCACCCAACCTCCCAACTGCACCCAACCTCCCCACTTCACCCAACCTCCCCACTCCACCCAACCTCCTCACTTCACCCAACCTCCCCAATCCACCAAACCTCCCCACTCCACCCAAACTCCGCACTCCACTATACCTCACACTCCTTCCAAACTCCCCACTGCACCCAACCTCCCCACTTCACCCAACCTCCGCACTCCATCCAACCTCCGAACTCCACCCAACTTCCGGACTCCACCCAAATTCCGCAATCCACCCAACCTCCGCACTCCATCCAACCTCCGCACTCCACCCAAATTCCGCACTCCACCCAACCTCCCCACTCCACCCAACCTCCCCACTCCACCCAACCTCCGCACTCCAACGAACTTCCGCACTCCACCCAACCTCCGCACTCCACCCAACTTCTGCACTCCACCCAACTTCCGGACTCCACCCAAATTCCGCAATCCGCCCAACCTGCGCACTCCACCCAACCTCCCCACTCCACCCAACCTCTCCACTCCACTATTCCTGCACACTTCACCCTACCTACCCACTCCACCCAATATCTTCAATCAATCCAACTTCCGCACTACATCCAAATTCCGCACTCCATCGAACCTCCCCACTCCACCCAACCTCCCAACTGCACCCAACCTCCCCACTTCACCCAACCTCCCCACTCCACCCAACCTCCTCACTTCACCCAACCTCCCCAATCCACCAAACCTCCCCACTCCACCCAAACTCCGCACTCCACTATACCTCACACTCCTTCCAAACTCCCCACTGCACCCAACCTCCCCACTTCACCCAACCTCCGCACTCCATCCAACCTCCGAACTCCACCCAACTTCCGGACTCCACCCAAATTCCGCAATCCACCCAACCTCCGCACTCCATCCAACCACCGCACTCCACCCAAATTCCGCACTCCACCCAACCTCCCCACTCCACCCAACCTCCCCACTCCACCCAACCTCCCCACTCCACCCAGCGTCCCCACTCCACCCAACTTCCCCACTGCCCCCAACCTCTCCACTGCACCCAACCTCCCCACTCCTCCCAACCTCCCCACTCCACCCAACCTGCCCACTTCACCCAACCTCCCCAATCCGCCAAACCTCCCCACTCCACCCAACCTCCGCACTCCACTATACCTCCCACTCCACACAACCTCCCCACTGCACCCAACCACCCCACTTCACACAACCCCCCACTCCACCCAACCTCCCCACTTCACCCAACCTCCCCACTCCACCCAAACTCCCCAATCCACCCAACCTCCCCACTCCACCCAACCTCTCCACTCCACTATTCCTGCACACTTCACCCTACCTACCCACTCCACCCAATATCTGCAATCAATCCAACTTCCGCACTACACCCAAACTCCGCACTCCATCGAACCTCCCCACTCCACCCAACCTCCCAACTGCACCCAACCTCCCCACTTCACCCAACCTCCCCACTCCACCCAACCTCCTCACTTCACCCAACCTCCCCAATCCACCAAACCTCCCCACTCCACGCAAACTCCGCACTCCACTATACCTCACACTCCTTCCAAACTCCCCACTGCACCCAACCTCCCCACTTCACCCAACCTCCGCACTCCATCCAACCTCCGAACTCCACCCAACCTCCGCACTCCACCCAACTTCCGCACTCCACCCAACTTCCGGACTCCACCCAAATTCTGCAATCCACCCAACCTCCGCACTCCATCCAACCTCTGCACTCCACCCAAGTTCCGCACTCCACCCAACCTCCCCACTCCACCCAGCCTCCCCACTCCACCTAACTTCCCCACTGACCCAACCTCTCCACTGCACCCAACCTCCCCACTCCTCCCAAACTCCCCACTCCACCCAACCTCCCCACTTCACCCAACCTCCCCAATCCACCCAACCTCAGCACTCCACTATATTTCCCACTCCACACAACCTCCCCACTGCATCCAACCTCCCCACTTCACCCAACCTCCCCACTCCAACCAACGTCCCCACTTCACCCAACCTCCCCACTTCACCCAACCTCCCAACTCCATCCTACCTCCCCACTTCACCCAACCTCCGCACTCCATCCAACCTCCGAACTCCACCCAACCTCCGCACTCCACCCAACTTCCGCACTCCACCCAACTTCCGGACTCCTCCCAAATTCCGCAATCCAACCACCTCCGCACTCCATCCAACCTTCCCACTCCACCCAAGTTCCGCACTCCACCCAACCTCCCCACTCCACCCAACCTCCCCACTCCACCCAACCTCCCCACTCCACCCAGCCTCCCCACTCCACCCAACTTCCCCACTGCCCCCAACCTCTCCACTGCACCCAACCTCCCCACTCCTCCCAACCTCCCCACTCCACCCAACCTCCCACTTCACCCAACCTCCCCAATCCACCAAACCTCCCCACTGCACCCAACCTCCGCACTCCACTATACTTCCCCCTCCACACAACCTCCCCACTGCATCCAACCTCCCCACTTCACCCAACCTCCCCACTCCACCCAACCTCCGCACTCCACCCAACTTCCGCACTCCACCCAACTTCCGGACTCCACCCAAATTCCGCAATCCACCCAACCTCCGCACTCCATCCAACCTCCGCACTCCACCCAAGCTCCGCACTCCACCCAACCTCCCCACTCCACCCACCCTCCCCACTCCACCCAACCTCCCCACTCCACCCAGCCCCCCCACTCCACCCAACTTCCCCACTGCCCCCTACCTCTCCATTGCACCCAACCTCCCCACTCCTCCCAACCTCCCCACTCCACCCAACCTCCCCACTTCACCCAACCTCCCCAATCCACCAAACCTCCCCACTGCACCCAACCTCCGCACTCCACTATACTTCCCACTCCACACAACCTCCCCACTGCATCCAACTTCCCCACTTCACCCAACCTCCCCACTCCACCCAACCTCCCCACTTCACCCAACCTCCCCACTTCACCCAACCTCCCCAATCCACCAAACCTCCCCACTCCACCCAACCTCCGCACTCCACTATACCTCCCACTCCACACAACCTCCCCACTGCACCCAACCTCCCCACTTCACCCAACCTCCCCACTCCACCCAACCTCCCCACTTCACCTAACCTCCCCACACCATCCTACCTCCCCACTTCACCCAACCTTCGCACTCCATCCAACCTCCGAACTCCACCCAACCTCCGCACTCCAACGAACTTCCGCACTCCACCCAACCTCCGCACTCCACCCAACTTCTGCACTCCACCCAACTTCCGGACTCCACCCAAATTCCGCAATCCACCCAACCTCCGCACTCCACCCAACCTCCGCACTCCACCCAAATTCCGCACTCCACCCAACCTCCCCACTCCACCCAACCTCCCCACTCCACCCAACTTCCCCACTGCCCCCAACCTCTCCACTGCACCCAACCTCCCCACTCCTCCCAACCTCCCCACTCCACCCAACCTCCCCACTTCACCCAACCTCCCCAATCCACCAAACCTCCCCACTCCATCCAACCTCCGCACTCCACTATACCTCCCACTCCCCACAACCTCCCCACTGCACCCAACCACCCCACTTCACACAACCCCCCACTCCACCCAACCTCCCCACTTCACCCAACCTCCCAACTCCACCAAAACTCCCCAATCCACCCAACCTCCCCACTCCACCCAACCTCTCCACTCCACTATTCCTGCACACTTCACCCTACCTACCCACTCCACCCAATATCTGCAATCAATCCAACTTCCGCACTACACCCAAATTCCGCACTCCATCGAACCTCCCCACTCCACCCAACCTCCCAACTGCACCCAACCTCCCCACTTCACCCAACCTCCCCACTCCACCCAACCTCCTCACTTCACCCAACCTCCCCAATCCACCAAACCTCCCCACTCCACCCAAACTCCGCACTCCACTATACCTCACACTCCTTCCAAACTCCCCACTGCACCCAACCTCCCCACTTCACCCAACCTCCGCACTCCATCCAACCTCCGAACTCCACCCAACTTCCGGACTCCACCCAAATTCCGCAATCCACCCAACCTCCGCACTCCATCCAACCTCCGCACTCCACCCAAATTCCGCACTCCACCCAACCTCCCCACTCCACCCAACCTCCCCACTCCACCCAACCTCCGCACTCCAACGAACTTCCGCACTCCACCCAACCTCCGCACTCCACCCAACTTCTGCACTCCACCCAACTTCCGGACTCCACCCAAATTCCGCAATCCACCCAACCTGCGCACTCCACCCAACCTCCCCACTCCACCCAACCTCTCCACTCCACTATTCCTGCACACTTCACCCTACCTACCCACTCCACCCAATATCTTCAATCAATCCAACTTCCGCACTACATCCAAATTCCGCACTCCATCGAACCTCCCCACTCCACCCAACCTCCCAACTGCACCCAACCTCCCCACTTCACCCAACCTCCCCACTCCACCCAACCTCCTCACTTCACCCAACCTCCCCAATCCACCAAACCTCCCCACTCCACCCAAACTCCGCACTCCACTATACCTCACACTCCTTCCAAACTCCCCACTGCACCCAACCTCCCCACTTCACCCAACCTCCGCACTCCATCCAACCTCCGAACTCCACCCAACTTCCGGACTCCACCCAAATTCCGCAATCCACCCAACCTCCGCACTCCATCCAACCACCGCACTCCACCAAATTCCGCACTCCACCCAACCTCCCCACTCCACCCAACCTCCCCACTCCACCCAACCTCCCCACTCCACCCAGCGTCCCCACTCCACCCAACTTCCCCACTGCCCCCAACCTCTCCACTGCACCCAACCTCCCCACTCCTCCCAACCTCCCCACTCCACCCAACCTGCCCACTTCACCCAACCTCCCCAATCCACCAAACCTCCCCACTCCACCAAACCTCCGCACTCCACTATACCTCCCACTCCACACAACCTCCCCACTGCACCCAACCACCCCACTTCACACAACCCCCCACTCCACCCAACCTCCCCACTTCACCCAACCTCCCCACTCCACCCAAACTCCCCAATCCACCCAACCTCCCCACTCCACCCAACCTCTCCACTCCACTATTCCTGCACACTTCACCCTACCTACCCACTCCACCCAATATCTGCAATCAATCCAACTTCCGCACTACACCCAAACTCCGCACTCCATCGAACCTCCCCACTCCACCCAACCTCCCAACTGCACCCAACCTCCCCACTTCACCCAACCTCCCCACTCCACCCAACCTCCTCACTTCACCCAACCTCCCCAATCCATCAAACCTCCCCACTCCACGCAAACTCCGCACTCCACTATACCTCACACTCCTTCCAAACTCCCCACTGCACCCAACCTCCCCACTTCACCCAACCTCCGCACTCCATCCAACCTCCGAACTCCACCCAACCTCCGCACTCCACCCAACTTCCGCACTCCACCCAACTTCCGGACTCCACCCAAATTCTGCAATCCACCCAACCTCCGCACTCCATCCAACCTCTGCACTCCACCCAAGTTCCGCACTCCACCCAACCTCCCCACTCCACCCAACCTCCCCACTACACCCAACCTCCCCACTCCACCCAGCCTCCCCACTCCACCTAACTTCCCCACTGCCCCCAACCTCTCCACTGCACCCAACCTCCCCACTCCTCCCAAACTCCCCACTCCACCCAACCTCCCCACTTCACCCAACCTCCCCAATCCACCAAACCTCCCCACTGCACCCAACCTCAGCACTCCACTATATTTCCCACTCCACACAACCTCCCCACTGCATCCAACCTCCCCACTTCACCCAACCTCCCCACTCCAACCAACGTCCCCACTTCACCCAACCTCCCCACTTCACCCAACCTCCCAACTCCATCCTACCTCCCCACTTCACCCAACCTCCGCACTCCATCCAACCTCCGAACTCCACCCAACCTCCGCACTCCACCCAACTTCCGCACTCCACCCAACTTCCGGACTCCTCCCAAATTCCGCAATCCAACCACCTCCGCACTCCATCCAACCTTCCCACTCCACCCAAGTTCCGCACTCCACCCAACCTCCCCACTCCACCCAACCTCCCCACTCCACCCAACCTCCCCACTCCACCCAGCCTCCCCACTCCACCCAACTTCCCCACTGCCCCCAACCTCTCCACTGCACCCAACCTCCCCACTCCTCCCAACCTCCCCACTCCACCCAACCTCCCACTTCACCCAACCTCCCCAATACACCAAACCTCCCCACTGCACCCAACCTCCGCACTCCACTATACTTCCCCCTCCACACAACCTCCCCACTGCATCCAACCTCCCCACTTCACCCAACCTCCCCACTCCACACAACCTCCGCACTCCACCCAACTTCCGCACTCCACCCAACTTCCGGACTCCACCCAAATTCCGCAATCCACCCAACCTCCGCACTCCATCCAACCTCCGCACTCCACCCAAGCTCCGCACTCCACCCAACCTCCCCACTCCACCCACCCTCCCCACTCCACCCAACCTCCCCACTCCACCCAGCCCCCCCACTCCACCCAACTTCCCCACTGCCCCCTACCTCTCCATTGCACCCAACCTCCCCACTCCTCCCAACCTCCCCACTCCACCCAACCTCCCCACTTCACCCAACCTCCCCAATCCACCAAACCTCCCCACTGCACCCAACCTCCGCACTCCACTATACTTCCCACTCCACACAACCTCCCCACTGCATCCAACTTCCCCACTTCACCCAACCTCCCCACTCCACCCAACCTCCCCACTTCACCCAACCTCCCCACTTCACCCAACCTCCCCAATCCACCAAACCTCCCCACTCCACCCAACCTCCGCACTCCACTATACCTCCCACTCCACACAACCTCCCCACTGCACCCAACCTCCCCACTTCACCCAACCTCCCCACTCCACCCAACCTCCCCACTTCACCTAACCTCCCCACACCATCCTACCTCCCCACTTCACCCAACCTTCGCACTCCATCCAACCTCCGAACTCCACCCAACCTCCGCACTCCAACGAACTTCCGCACTCCACCCAACCTCCGCACTCCACCCAACTTCTGCACTCCACCCAACTTCTGGACTCCACCCAAATTCCGCAATCCACCCAACCTCCGCACTCCACCCAACCTCCGCACTCCACCCAAATTCCGCACTCCACCCAACCTCCCCACTCCACCCAACCTCCCCACTGCACCCAACCTCCCAACTCCACCCAGCCTCCCCACTCCACCCAACTTCCCCACTGCCCCCAACCTCTCCACTGCACCCAACCTCCCCACTCCTCCCAACCTCCCCACTCCACCCAACCTCCCCACTTCACCCAACCTCCCCAATCCACCAAACCTCCCCACTCCATCCAACCTCCGCACTCCACTATACCTCCCACTCCCCACAACCTCCCCACTGCACCCAACCACCCCACTTCACACAACCCCCCACTCCACCCAACCTCCCCACTTCACCCAACCTCCCAACTCCACCAAAACTCCCCAATCCACCCAACCTCCCCACTCCACCCAACCTCTCCACTCCACTATTCCTGCACACTTCACCCTACCTACCCACTCCACCCAATATCTGCAATCAATCCAACTTCCGCACTACACCCAAATTCCGCACTCCATCGAACCTCCCCACTCCACCCAACCTCCCAACTGCACCCAACCTCCCCACTTCACCCAACCTCCCCACTCCACCCAACCTCCTCACTTCACCCAACCTCCCCAATCCACCAAACCTCCCCACTCCACCCAAACTCCGCACTCCACTATACCTCACACTCCTTCCAAACTCCCCACTGCACCCAACCTCCCCACTTCACCCAACCTCCGCACTCCATCCAACCTCCGAACTCCACCCAACTTCCGGACTCCACCCAAATTCCGCAATCCACCCAACCTCCGCACTCCATCCAACCTCCGCACTCCACCCAAATTCCGCACTCCACCCAACCTCCCCACTCCACCCAACCTCCCCACTCCACCCAACCTCCGCACTCCAACGAACTTCCGCACTCCACCCAACCTCCGCACTCCACCCAACTTCTGCACTCCACCCAACTTCCGGACTCCACCCAAATTCCGCAATCCGCCCAACCTGCGCACTCCACCCAACCTCCCCACTCCACCCAACCTCTCCACTCCACTATTCCTGCACACTTCACCCTACCTACCCACTCCACCCAATATCTTCAATCAATCCAACTTCCGCACTACATCCAAATTCCGCACTCCATCGAACCTCCCCACTCCACCCAACCTCCCAACTGCACCCAACCTCCCCACTTCACCCAACCTCCCCACTCCACCCAACCTCCTCACTTCACCCAACCTCCCCAATCCACCAAACCTCCCCACTCCACCCAAACTCCGCACTCCACTATACCTCACACTCCTTCCAAACTCCCCACTGCACCCAACCTCCCCACTTCACCCAACCTCCGCACTCCATCCAACCTCCGAACTCCACCCAACTTCCGGACTCCACCCAAATTCCGCAATCCACCCAACCTCCGCACTCCATCCAACCACCGCACTCCACCCAAATTCCGCACTCCACCCAACCTCCCCACTCCACCCAACCTCCCCACTCCACCCAACCTCCCCACTCCACCCAGCGTCCCCACTCCACCCAACTTCCCCACTGCCCCCAACCTCTCCACTGCACCCAACCTCCCCACTCCTCCCAACCTCCCCACTCCACCCAACCTGCCCACTTCACCCAACCTCCCCAATCCACCAAACCTCCCCACTCCACACAACCTCCGCACTCCACTATACCTCCCACTCCACACAACCTCCCCACTGCACCCAACCACCCCACTTCACACAACCCCCCACTCCACCCAACCTCCCCACTTCACCCAACCTCCCCACTCCACCCAAACTCCCCAATCCACCCAACCTCCCCACTCCACCCAACCTCTCCACTCCACTATTCCTGCACACTTCACCCTATCTACCCACTCCACCCAATATCTGCAATCAATCCAACTTCCGCACTACACCCAAATTCCGCACTCCATCGAACCTCCCCACTCCACCCAACCTCCCAACTGCACCCAACCTCCCCACTTCACCCAACCTCCCCACTCCACCCAACCTCCTCACTTCACCCAACCTCCCCAATCCACCAAACCTCCCCACTCCACCCAAACTCCGCACTCCACTATACCTCACACTCCTTCCAAACTCCCCACTGCACCAAACCTCCCCACTTCACCCAACCTCCGCACTCCATCCAACCTCCGAACTCCACCCAACTTCCGGACTCCACCCAAATTCCGCAATCCACCCAACCTCCGCACTCCATCCAACCTCCGCACTCCACCCAAATTCCGCACTCCACCCAACCTTCCCACTCCACCCAACCTCCCCACTCCACCCAACCTCCCCACTCCACCCAGCGTCCCCACTCCACCCAACTTCCCCACTGCCCCCAACCTCTCCACTGCACCCAACCTCCCCACTCCTCCCAACCTCCCCACTCCACCCAACCTCCCCACTTCACCCAACCTCCCCAATCCACCAAACCTCCCCACTCCACCCAACCTCCGCACTCCACTATACCTCCCACTCCACACAACCTCCCCACTGCACCCCAACCACCCCACTTCACACAACCCCCCACTCCACCCAACCTCCCCACTTCACCCAACCTCCCCACTCCACCCAAACTCCCCAATCCACCCAACCTCCCCACTCCACCCAACCTCTCCACTCCACTATTCCTGCACACTTCACCCTACCTACCCACTCCACCCAATATCTGCAATCAATCCAACTTCCGCACTACACCCAAACTCCGCACTCCATCGAACCTCCCCACTCCACCCAAACTCCCAACTGCACCCAACCTCCCCACTTCACCCAACCTCCCCACTCCACCCAACCTCCTCACTTCACCCAACCTCCCCAATCCACCAAACCTCCCCACTCCACCCAAACTCCGCACTCCACTATACCTCACACTCCTTCCAAACTCCCCACTGCACCCAACCTCCCCACTTCACCCAACCTCCGCACTCCATCCAACCTCCGAACTCCACCCAACCTCCGCACTCCACCCAACTTCCGCACTCCACCCAACTTCCGGACTCCACCCAAATTCTGCAATCCACCCAACCTCCGCACTCCATCCAACCTCTGCACTCCACCCAAGTTCCGCACTCCACCCAACCTCCCCACTCCACCCAACCTCCCCACTCCACCCAACCTCCCCACTCCACCCAGCCTCCCCACTCCACCTAACGTCCCCACTGCCCCCAACCTCTCCACTGCACCCAACCTCCCCACTCCTCCCAAACTCCCCACTCCACCCAACCTCCCCACTTCACCCAACGTCCCCAATCCACCAAACCTCCCCACTGCACCCAACCTCAGCACTCCACTATATTTCCCACTCCACACAACCTCCCCACTGCATCCAACCTCCCCACTTCACCCAACCTCCCCACTCCAACCAACCTCCCCACTTCACCCAACCTCCCCACTTCACCCAACCTCCCCACTCCATCCTACCTCCCCACTTCACCCAACCTCCGCACTCCATCCAACCTCCGAACTCCACCCAACCTCCGCACTCCACCCAACTTCCGCACTCCACCCAACTTCCGGACTCCTCCCAAATTCCGCAATCCAACCACCTCCGCACTCCATCCAACCTTCCCACTCCACCCAAGTTCCGCACTCCACCCAACCTCCCCACTCCACCCAACCTCCCCACTCCACCCAACCTCCCCACTCCACCCAGCCTCCCCACTCCACCCAACTTCCCCACGGCCCCCAACCTCTCCACTGCACCCAACCTCCCCACTCCTCCCAACCTCCCCACTCCACCCAACCTCCCCACTTCACCCAACCTCCCCAATCCACCAAACCTCCCCACTGCACCCAACCTCCGCACTCCACTATACTTCCCACTCCACACAACCTCCCCACTGCATCCAACCTCCCCACTTCACCCAACCTCCCCACTCCACCCAACCTCCGCACTCCACCCAACTTCCGCACTCCACCCAACTTCCGGACTCCACCCAAATTCCGCAATCCACCCAACCTCCGCACTCCATCCAACCTCCGCACTCCACCCAAGCTCCGCACTCCACCCAACCTCCCCACTCCACCCACCCTCCCCACTCCACCCAACCTCCCCACTCCACCCAGCCCCCCCACTCCACCCAACTTCCCCACTGCCCCCTACCTCTCCATTGCACCCAACCTCCCCACTCCTCCCAACCTCCCCACTCCACCCAACCTCCCCACTTCACCCAACCTCCCCAATCCACCAAACCTCCCCACTGCACCCAACCTCCGCACTCCACTATACTTCCCACTCCACACAACCTCCCCACTGCATCCAACTTCCCCACTTCACCCAACCTCCCCACTCCACCCAACCTCCCCACTTCACCCAACCTCCCCACTTCACCCAACCTCCCCAATCCACCAAACCTCCCCACTCCACCCAACCTCCGCACTCCACTATACCTCCCACTCCACACAACCTCCCCACTGCACCCAACCTCCCCACTTCACCCAACCTCCCCACTCCACCCAACCTCCCCACTTCACCTAACCTCCCCACACCATCCTACCTCCCCACTTCACCCAACCTTCGCACTCCATCCAACCTCCGAACTCCACCCAACCTCCGCACTCCAACGAACTTCCGCACTCCACCCAACCTCCGCACTCCACCCAACTTCTGCACTCCACCCAACTTCCGGACTCCACCCAAATTCCGCAATCCACCCAACCTCCGCACTCCACCCAACCTCCGCACTCCACCCAAATTCCGCACTCCACCCAACCTCCCCACTCCACCCAACCTCCCCACTGCACCCAACCTCCCAACTCCACCCAGCCTCCCCACTCCACCCAACTTCCCCACTGCCCCCAACCTCTCCACTGCACCCAACCTCCCCACTCCTCCCAACCTCCCCACTCCACCCAACCTCCCCACTTCACCCAACCTCCCCAATCCACCAAACCTCCCCACTCCACCCAACCTTCGCACTCCACTATACCTCCCACTCCCCACAACCTCCCCACTGCACCCAACCACCCCACTTCACACAACCCCCCACTCCACCCAACCTCCCCACTTCACCCAACCTCCCAACTCCACCAAAACTCCCCAATCCACCCAACCTCCCCACTCCACCCAACCTCTCCACTCCACTATTCCTGCACACTTCACCCTACCTACCCACTCCACCCAATATCTGCAATCAATCCAACTTCCGCACTACACCCAAATTCCGCACTCCATCGAACCTCCCCACTCCACCCAACCTCCCAACTGCACCCAACCTCCCCACTTCACCCAACCTCCCCACTCCACCCAACCTCCTCACTTCACCCAACCTCCCCAATCCACCAAACCTCCCCACTCCACCCAAACTCCGCACTCCACTATACCTCACACTCCTTCCAAACTCCCCACTGCACCCAACCTCCCCACTTCACCCAACCTCCGCACTCCATCCAACCTCCGAACTCCACCCAACTTCCGGACTCCACCCAAATTCCGCAATCCACCCAACCTCCGCACTCCATCCAACCTCCGCACTCCACCCAAATTCCGCACTCCACCCAACCTCCCCACTCCACCCAACCTCCCCACTCCACCCAACCTCCCCACTCCACCCAGCGTCCCCACTCCACCCAACTTCCCCACTGCCCCCAACCTCTCCACTGCACCCAACCTCCCCACTCCTCCCAACCTCCCCACTCCACCCAACCTCCCCACTTCACCCAACCTCCCCAATCCACCAAACCTCCCCACTCTACCCAACCTCCGCACTCCACTATACCTCCCACTCCACACAACCTCCCCACTGCACCCAACCACCCCACTTCACACAACCCCCCACTCCACCCAACCTCCCCACTTCACCCAACCTCCCCACTCCACCCAAACTCCCCAATCCACCCAACCTCCCCACTCCACCCAACCTCTCCACTCCACTATTCCTGCACACTTCACCCTACCTACCCACTCCACCCAATATCTGCAATCAATCCAACTTCCGCACTACACCCAAACTCCGCACTCCATCGAACCTCCCCACTCCACCCAACCTCCCAACTGCACCCAACCTCCCCACTTCACCCAACCTCCCCACTCCACCCAACCTCCTCACTTTACCCAACCTCCCCAATCCACCAAACCTCCCCACTCCACCCAAACTCCGCACTCCACTATACCTCACACTCCTTCCAAACTCCCCACTGCACCCAACCTCCCCACTTCACCCAACCTCCGCACTCCATCCAACCTCCGAACTCCACCCAAATTCTGCAATCCACCCAACCTCCGCACTCCATCCAACCTCTGCACTCCACCCAAGTTCCGCACTCCACCCAACCTCCCCACTCCACCCAACCTCCCCACTCCACCCAACCTCCCCACTCCACCCAGCCTCCCCACTCCACCTAACTTCCCCACTGCCCCCAACCTCTCCACTGCACCCAACCTCCCCACTCCTCCCAAACTCCCCACTCCACCCAACCTCCCCACTTCACCCAACCTCCCCAATCCACCAAACCTCCCCACTGCACCCAACCTCAGCACTCCACAATATTTCCCACTCCACACAACCTCCCCACTGCATCCTACCTCCCCACTTCACCCAACCTCCCCACTCCAACCAACCTCCCCACTTCACCCAACCTCCCCACTTCACCCAACCTCCCCAATCCATCCTACCTCCCCACTCCAACCAAACTCCGCACTCCACTATACCTCCCACTCCACACCACCTCCCCACTGCACCCAACCTCCCCACTTCACCCAACCTCCCCACTCCACCCAACCTCCCCACTTCATCCAACCTCCCCACTCCATCCTACCTCCCCACTTCACCCAACCTCCGCACTCCATCCAACCTCCGAACTCCACCCAACCTCCGCACTCCAACGAACTTCCGCACTCCACCCAACCTCCGCACTCCACCCAACTTCTGCACTCCACCCAACTTCCGGACTCCACCCAAATTCCGCAATCCACCCAACCTCCGCACTCCACCCAACCTCCGCACTCCACCCAACTTCCGCACTCCACCCAACCTCCCCACTCCATCCTACCTCCACACTTCACCCAACCTCCGCACTCCATCCAACCTCCGAACTCCACCCAACCTCCGCACTCCACCCAAATTCCGCACTCCACCCAACCTCCCCACTCCACCCAACCTCCCAACTCCACCCAGCCTCCCCACTCCACCCAACTTCCCCACTGCCCCGAACCTCTCCACTGCACCCAACCTCCCCACTCCTCCCAACCTCCCCACTCCACCCAACCTCCCCACTTCACCCAACCTCCCCAATCCACCAAACCTCCCCACTCCACCCTACCTCCGCACTCCACTATACCTCCCATTCCACACAACCTCCCCACTGCACCCAACCTCCCCACTTCACCCAACCTCCGCACTCCATCCAACCTCCGCACTCCACCCAAATTCCGCACTCCACCCAACCTCCCCACTCCACCCAACCTCCCCACTCCACCCAACCTCCCCACTCCACCCAGCGTCCCCACTCCACCCAACTTCCCCACTGCCCCCAACCTCTCCACTGAACCCAACCTCCCCACTCCTCCCAACCTCCCCACTCCACCCAACCTCCCCACTTCACCCAACTTCCCCAATCCACCACACCTCCCCACTGCTCCCAACCTCCGCACTCCACTATACCTCCCACTCCACACAACCTCCCCACTGCACCCAACCTCTCCACTTCACCCAACCTCCCCACTCCACCCAACCTCCCCACTCCATCCTACCTCCCCACTTCACCCAACCTCCGCACTCCAACCAACATCCGAACTACACCCAACCTCCGCACTCCAACGAACTTCCGCACTCCACCCAACCTCCGCACTCCACCCAACTTCTGCACTCCACCCAACCTCCCCACTCCACCCAACCTCCCCACTCCACCCAACCTCCCAACTCCACCCAGCCTCCCCACTCCACCCAACTTCCCCACTGCCCCCAACCTCTCCACTGCACCCAACCTCCCCACTCCTCCCAACCTCCCCACTCCACCCAACCTCCCCACTTCACCCAACCTCCCCAATCCACCAAACCTCCCCACTCCACCCAACCTCCGCACTCCACTATACCTCCCACTCCACACAACCTCCCCACTGCACCCAACCTCCCCACTTCACCCAACCTCCCCACTCCACCCAACCTCCCCACTTCACCCAACCTCCCCACTTCACCCAACCTCCCCAATCCACCAAACCTCCCCACTCCACCTAACTTCCGCACTCCACTATACTTCCGAATCCACACAACCTTCCCACTGCACCCAACCTCCCCACTCCACCCAACCCCCCCCACTTCACCCAACCTCCCCACTCCAACCAACCTCCCCACTTCACCCAACCTCCCCACTCCATCCTACCTCCCCACTTCACCCAACCTCCGCACTCCATCCAACCTCCGAACTCCACGCAACCTCCGCACTCCACCCAACTTCCGCACTCCACCCAACTTCCGGACTCCACCCAAATTCCGCAATCCAACCACCTCCGCACTCCATCCAACCTCCGCACTCCACCCAAGTTCCCCACTCCTCCCAACCTCCCCACTCCACCCAACCTCCCCATTTCACCCAACCTCCCCAATCCACCAAACCTCCCCACTCCACCCAACCTCCTCACTCCACTATACCTCCCACTCCACACAACCTCCCCACTGCACCCAACCTCCCCACTTCACTCATCCTCCCCACTCCACCCAACCTACCCACTTCACCCAACCTCCCCACTTCACCCAACCTCCCCAATCCACCAAACCTCCCCACTCCACCCAACCTCCGCACTCCACTATACCTCCCATTCCACACAACCTCCCCACTCCACCCAACCTCCCCACTTCACCCAACCTCCCCACTCCATCCTACCTCCCCACTTCACCCAACCTCCGCACTCCATCCAACCTCCGAACTCCACCCAACCTCCGCACTCAAACGAACTTCCGCACTCCACCCAACCTCCGCACTCCACCCAACTTCTGCACTCCATCCAACTTCCGGACTCCACCCAAATTCCGCAATCCACCCAACCTTCGCACTCCACCCAACCTCCGCACTCCACCCAAATTCCGCACTCCACCCAACCTCCCCACTCCACCCAACCTCCCCACTGCACCCAACCTCCCAACTCCACCCAGCCTCCCCACTCCACCCAACTTCCCCACTGCCCCCAACCTCTCCACTGCACCCAACCTCCCCACTCCTCCCAACCTCCCCACTCCACCCAACCTCCCCATTTCACCCAACCTCCCCAATCCACCAAACCTCCCCACTCCACCCAACCTCCGCACTCCACTATACCTCCCACTCCACACAACCTCCCCACTGCACCCAACCTCCCTACTTCACTCAACCTCCCCACTCCACCCAACCTCCACGCTTCACCCAACCTCCCCACTTCACCCAACCTCCCCAATCCACCAAACCTCCCCACTCCACCCAACCTCCGCACTCCACTATACCTCCCACTCCACACAACCTCCCCACTGCACCCAACATCCCCACTTCACCCACCTCCCCACTCCACCCAACCTCCCCACTTCACCCAACCTCCCCACTGCATCCTACCTCCCCATTTCACCCAACCTTCGCACTCCATCCAACCTCCGCACTCCACTATACCTCCCACTCCACACAACCTCCCCACTGCACCCAACATCCCCACTTCACCCACCTCCCCACTCCACCCAACCTCCCCACTTCACCCAACCTCCCCACTGCATCCTACCTCCCCATTTCACCCAACCTTCGCACTCCATCCAACCTCCCCACTCCACCTAACTTCCGCACTCCACTATACTTCCCAATCCACACAACCTTCCCACTGCACCCAACCTCCCCACTCCACCCAACCTCCCCACTTCACCCAACCTCCCCACTCCAACCAACCTCCCCACTTCACCCAACCTCCCCACTCCATCCTACCTCCCCACTTCACCCAACCTCCGCACTCCATCCAACCTCCGAACTCCACCCAACCTCCGCACTCCACCCAACTTCCGCACTCCACCCAACTTCCGGACTCCACCCAAATTCCGCAATCCAACCACCTCCGCACTCCATCCAACCTCCGCACTCCACCCAACTTCCGGACTCCACCCAAATTCCGCAATCCACCCAACCTGCGCACTCCACCCAACCTCCGCACTCCATCCAAATTCCGCACTCCACCCAACCTCCCCACTCCACCCAGCCTCCCCACTCCACCCAACTTCCCCACTGCCCCCAACCTCTCCACTGCACCCAACCTCCCCACTCCTCCCAACCTCCCCACTCCACCCAACCTCCCCACTTCACCCAACCTCCCCAATCCACCAAACCTCCCCACTCCACCCAACCTCCGCACTCCACTGTACCTCCCACTCCACACAACCTCCCCACTGCACCCAACCTCCCCAATCCACCAAACCTCCCCACTCCACCTAACTTCCGCACTCCACTATACTTCCCAATCCACACAACCTTCCCACTGCACCCAACCTCCCCACTCCACCCAACCTCCCCACTTCACCCAACCTCCCCACTCCAACCAACCTCCCCACTTCACCCAACCTCCCCACTCCATCCTACCTCCCCACTTCACCCAACCTCCGCACTCCATCCAACCTCCGAACTCCACCCAACCTCCGCACTCCACCCAACTTCCGCACTCCACCCAACTTCCGGACTCCACCCAAATTCCGCAATCCAACCACCTCCGCACTCCATCCAACCTCCGCACTCCACCCAAGTTCCGCACTCCACCCAACCTCCCCACTCCACCCAACCTCCCCACTCCACCCAGCCTCCCCACTCCACCCAACTTCCCCACTGCCCCCAACCTCTCCACTGCACCCAACCTCCCCACTCCTCCCAACCTCCCCACTCCACCCAACCTCCCCTCTTCACCCAACCTCCCCAATCCACCAAACCTCCCCACTGCACCCAACCTCCGCACTCCACTATACTTCCCACTCCACACAACCTCCCCACTGCATCCAACCTCCCCACTTCACCCAACCTCCCCACTCCACACAACCTCCCCACTTCACCCAACCTCCTCACTCCATCCAACATCCGAACTACACCCAACCTCCGCACTCCAACGAACTTCCGCACTCCAACCAACCTCCGCACTCCACCCAACTTCTGCACTCCACCTAACTTCCGCACTCCACCCAAATTCCGCAATCCACCCAACCTCCGCACTCCACCCAACCTCCGCACTCCACCCAAATTCCGCACTCCACCCAACCTCCCCACTCCACCCAACCTCCCCACTCCACCCAACCTCCCAACTCCACCCAGCCTCCCCACTCCACCCAACTTCCCCACTGCCCCCAACCTCTCCACTGCACCCAACCTCCCCACTCCTCCCAACCTCCCCACTCCACCCAACCTCCCCACTTCACCCAACCTCCCCAATCCACCAAACCTCCCCACTCCACCCAACCTCCGCACTCCACTATACCTCCCACTCCACACAACCTCCCCACTGCACCCAACCTCCCCACTTCACCCAACCTCCCCACTCCACCCAACCTCCCCACTTCACCCAACCTCCCCACTTCACCCAACCTCCGAACTCCACCCAACCTCCGCACTCCAACGAACTTCCGCACTCCACCCAACCTCCGCACTCCACCCAACTTCTGCACTCCACCCAACTTCCGGACTCCAACCAAACTCCGCACTCCACTCTACCTCCCACTCCACACCACCTCCCCACTGCACCCAACCTCCCCACTTCACCCAACCTCCCCACTCCACCCAACCTCCCCACTTCTCCCAACCTCCCCACTCCATCCTACCTCCCCACTTCACCCAACCTCCGCACTCCATCCAACCTCCGAACTCCACCCAACCTCCGCACTCCAACGAACTTCCGCACTCCACCCAACCTCCGCACTCCACCCAACTTCTGCACTCCACCCAAGTTCCGCACTCCACCCAACCTCCCCACTCCACCCAACCTCCCCACTCCACCCAGCCTCCCCACTCCACCCAACTTCCCCACTGCCCCCAACCTCTCCACTGCACCCAACCTCCCCACTCCTCCCAACCTCCCCACTCCACCCAACCTCCCCTCTTCACCCAACCTCCCCAATCCACCAAACCTCCCCACTGCACCCAACCTCCGCACTCCACTATACTTCCCACTCCACACAACCTCCCCACTGCATCCAACCTCCCCACTTCACCCAACCTCCCCACTCCACACAACCTCCCCACTTCACCCAACCTCCTCACTCCATCCAACATCCGAACTACACCCAACCTCCGCACTCCAACGAACTTCCGCACTCCAACCAACCTCCGCACTCCACCCAACTTCTGCACTCCACCTAACTTCCGCACTCCACCCAAATTCCGCAATCCACCCAACCTCCGCACTCCACCCAACCTCCGCACTCCACCCAAATTCCGCACTCCACCCAACCTCCCCACTCCACCCAACCTCCCCACTCCACCCAACCTCCCAACTCCACCCAGCCTCCCCACTCCACCCAACTTCCCCACTGCCCCCAACCTCTCCACTGCACCCAACCTCCCCACTCCTCCCAACCTCCCCACTCCACCCAACCTCCCCACTTCACCCAACCTCCCCAATCCACCAAACCTCCCCACTCCACCCAACCTCCGCACTCCACTATACCTCCCACTCCACACAACCTCCCCACTGCACCCAACCTCCCCACTTCACCCAACCTCCCCACTCCACCCAACCTCCCCACTTCACCCAACCTCCCCACTTCACCCAACCTCCGAACTCCACCCAACCTCCGCACTCCAACGAACTTCCGCACTCCACCCAACCTCCGCACTCCACCCAACTTCTGCACTCCACCCAACTTCCGGACTCCAACCAAACTCCGCACTCCACTATACCTCCCACTCCACACCACCTCCCCACTGCACCCAACCTCCCCACTTCACCCAACCTCCCCACTCCACCCAACCTCCCCACTTCTCCCAACCTCCCCACTCCATCCTACCTCCCCACTTCACCCAACCTCCGCACTCCATCCAACCTCCGAACTCCACCCAACCTCCGCACTCCAACGAACTTCCGCACTCCACCCAACCTCCGCACTCCACCCAACTTCTGCACTCCACCCAACTTCCGGACTCCACCCAAATTCCGCAATCCACCCAACCTCCGCACTCCACCCAACCTCCGCACTCCACCCAAATTCCGCACTCCACCCAACCTCCCCACTCCACCCAACCTCCCCACTCCACCCAACCTCCCAACTCCACCCAGCCTCCCCACTGCCCCCAATCTCTCCACTGCACCCAACCTCTCCACTGCACCCAACCTCCCCACTCCTCCCAACCTCCCCACTCCACCCAACCTCCCCACTTCACCCAACCTCCCCAATCCACCAAACCTCCCCACTCCACACAACCTCCGCACTCCACTATACCTCCCACTCCACACAACCTCCCCACTGCACCCAACCTCCCCACTTCACCCAACCTCCCCACTCCACCCAACCTCCCCACTTCACCCAACCTCCCCACTTCACCCAACCTCCCCAATCCACCAAACCTCCCCACTCCACCTAACTTCCGCACTCCACTATACTTCCCAATCCACACAACCTTCCCACTGCACCCAACCTCCCCACTCCACCCAACCTCCCCACTTCACCCAACCTCCGCACTCCACCCAACTTCTGCACTCCACCTAACTTCCGGACTCCACCCAAATTCCGCAATCCACCCAACCTCCGCACTCCACCCAACCTCCGCACTCCACCCAAATTCCGCACTCCACCCAACCTCCCCACTCCACCCAACCTCCCCACTCCACCCAACCTCCCAACTCCACCCAGCCTCCCCACTCCACCCAACATCCCCACTGCCCCCAACCTCTCCACTGCACCCAACCTCCCCACTCCTCCCAACCTCCCCACTCCACCCAACCTCCCCACTTCACCCAACCTCCCCAATCCACCAAACCTCCCCACTCCACCCAACCTCCGCACTCCACTATACCTCCCACTCCACACAACCTCCCCACTGCACCCAACCTCCCCACTTCACCCAACCTCCCCACTCCACCCAACCTCCCCACTTCACCCAACCTCCCCACTTCACCCAACCTCCGAACTCCACCCAACCTCCGCACTCCAACCAACTTCCGCACTCCACCCAACCTCCCCACTTCACCCAACCTCCCCACTCCACCCAACCTCCCCACTCCTCCCAACCTCCCCACTCCACCCAACCTCCCCACTTCACCCAACCTCCCCAATCCACCAAACCTCCCCACTCCACCCAACCTCCGCACTCCACTATACCTCCCACTCCACACAACCTCCCCACTGCACCCAACCTCCCTACTTCACTCAACCTCCCCACTCCACCCAACCTCCACACTTCACCCAACCTCCCCACTTCACCCAACCTCCCCAATCCACCAAACCTCCCCACTCCACCCAACCTCCGCACTCCACTATACCTCCCACTCCACACAACCTCCCCACTGCACCCAACATCCCCACTTCACCCACCTCCCCACTCCACCCAACCTCCCCACTTCACCCAACCTCCCCACTCCATCCTACCTCCCCATTTCACCCAACCTTCGCACTCCATCCAACCTCCGAACTCCACCCAACCTCCGCACTCCAACGAACTTCCGCACTCCACCCAACCTCCGCACTCCACCCAACTTCTGCACTCCACCCAACTTCCGGACTCCACCCAAATTCCGCAATCCACCCAACCTGCGCACTCCACCCAACCTCCGCACTCCACCCAAATTCCGCACTCCACCCAACCTCCCCACTCCACCCAGCCTCCCCACTCCACCCAACTTCCCCACTGCCCCCAACCTCTCCACTGCACCCAACCTCCCCACTCCTCCCAACCTCCCCACTCCACCCAACCTCCCCACTTCACCCAACCTCCCCAATCCACCAAACCTCCCCACTCCACCCAACCTCCGCACTCCACTGTACCTCCCACTCCACACAACCTCCCCACTGCACCCAACCTCCCCAATCCACCAAACCTCCCCACTCCACCTAACTTCCGCACTCCACTATACTTCCCAATCCACACAACCTTCCCACTGCACCCAACCTCCCCACTCCACCCAACCTCCCCACTCCAACCAACCTCCCCACTTCACCCAACCTCCCCACTCCATCCTACCTCCCCACTTCACCCAACCTCCGCACTCCATCCAACCTCCGAACTCCACCCAACCTCCGCACTCCACCCAAATTCCGCAATCCAACCACCTCCGCACTCCATCCAACCTCCGCACTCCACCCAAGTTCCGCACTCCACCCAACCTCCCCACTCCACCCAACCTCCCCACTCCACCCAGCCTCCCCACTCCACCCAACTTCCCCACTGCCCCCAACCTCTCCACTGCACCCAACCTCCCCACTCCTCCCAACCTCCCCACTCCACCCAACCTCCCCTCTTCACCCAACCTCCCCAATCCACCAAACCTCCCCACTGCACCCAACCTCCGCACTCCACTATACTTCCCACTCCACACAACCTCCCCACTGCATCCAACCTCCCCACTTCACCCAACCTCCCCACTCCACCCAACCTCCCCACTTCACCCAACCTCCCCACTTCACCCAACCTCCCCAATCCATCAAACCTCCCCACTCCACCCAACCTCCGCACTCCACTATACCTCCCACTCCACACAACCTCCCCACTGCACCCAACCTCCCCACTTCACCCAACCTCCCCACTCCACCCAACCTCCCCACTTCACCCAAGCTCCCCATTTCACCCAACCTCCGAACTCCACCCAACCTCCGCACTCCAACGAACTTCCGCACTCCACCCAACCTCCGCACTCCACCCAACTTCTGCACTCCACCCAACTTCCGGACTCCAACCAAACTCCGCACTCCACTATACCTCCCACTCCACACCACCTCCCCACTGCACCCAACCTCCCCACTTCACCCAACCTCCCCACTCCACCCAACCTCCCCACTTCTCCCAACCTCCCCACTCCATCCTACCTCCCCACTTCACCCAACCTCCGCACTCCATCCAACCTCCGAACTCCACCCAACCTCCGCACTCCAACGAACTTCCGCACTCCACCCAACCTCCGCACTCCACCCAACTTCTGCACTCCACCCAACTTCCGAACTCCACCCAAATTCCGCAATCCACCCAACCTCCGCACTCCACCCAACCTCCGCACTCCACCCAAATTCCGCACTCCACCCAACCTCCCCACTCCACCCAACCTCCCCACTCCACCCAACCTCCCAACTCCACCCAGCCTCCCCACTGCCCCCAATCTCTCCACTGCACCCAACCTCTCCACTGCACCCAACCTCCCCACTCCTCCCAACCTCCCCACTCCACCCAACCTCCCCACTTCACCCAACCTCCCCAATCCACCAAACCTCCCCACTCCACACAACCTCCGCACTCCACTATACCTCCCACTCCACACAACCTCCCCACTGCACCCAACCTCCCCACTTCACCCAACCTCCCCACTCCACCCAACCTCCCCACTTCACCCAACCTCCCCACTTCACCCAACCTCCCCAATCCACCAAACCTCCCCACTCCACCTAACTTCCGCACTCCACTATACTTCCCAATCCACACAACCTTCCCACTGCACCCAACCTCCCCACTCCACCCAACCTCCCCACTTCACCCAACCTCCGCACTCCACCCAACTTCTGCACTCCACCTAACTTCCGGACTCCACCCAAATTCCGCAATCCACCCAACCTCCGCACTCCACCCAACCTCCGCACTCCACCCAAATTCCGCACTCCACCCAACCTCCCCACTCCACCCAACCTCCCCACTCCACCCAACCTCCCAACTCCACCCAGCCTCCCCACTCCACCCAACTTCCCCACTGCCCCCAACCTCTCCACTGCACCCAACCTCCCCACTCCTCCCAACCTCCCCACTCCACCCAACCTCCCCACTTCACCCAACGTCCCCAATCCACCAAACCTCCCCACTCCACCCAACCTCCGCACTCCACTATACCTCCCACTCCACACAACCTCCCCACTGCACCCAACCTCCCCACTTCACCCAACCTCCCCACTCCACCCAACCTCCCCACTTCACCCAACCTCCCCACTTCACCCAACCTCCGAACTCCACCCAACCTCCGCACTCCAACCAACTTCCGCACTCCACCCAACCTCCGCACTCCACCCAACTTCTGCACTCCACCCAACTTCCGGACTCCAACCAAACTCCGCACTCCACTATACCTCCCACTCCACACCACCTCCCCACTGCACCCAACCTCCCCACTTCACCCAACCTCCCCACTCCACCCAACCTCCCCACTTCACCCAACCTCCCCACTCCATCCTACCTCCCCACTTCACCCAACCTCCGCACTCCATCCAACCTCCGAACTCCACCCAACCTCCGCACTCCAACGAACTTCCGCACTCCACCCAACCTCCGCACTCCACCCAACTTCTGCACTCCACCCAACTTCCGGACTCCACCCAAATTCCGCAATCCACCCAACCTCCGCACTCCACCCAACCTCCGCACTCTACCCAAATTCCGCACTCCACCCAACCTCCCCACTCCACCCAACCTCCCCACTCCACCCAACCTCCCAACTCCACCCAGCCTCCCCACTGCCCCCAATCTCTCCACTGCACCCAACCTCTCCACTGCACCCAACCTCCCCACTCCTCCCAACCTCCCCACTTCACCCAACCTCCCCAATCCACCAAACCTCCCCACTCCACCTAACTTCCGCACTCCACTATACTTCCCAATCCACACAACCTTCCCACTGCACCCAACCTCCCCACTCCACCCAACCTCCCCACTTCACCCAACCTCCCCACTCCAACCAACCTCCCCACTTCACCCAACCTCCGCACTCCATCCACCCTCCCCACTTCACCCAACCTCCGCACTCCATCCAACCTCCGAACTCCACCCAACCTCCGCACTCCACCCAACTTCTGCACTCCACCCAACTTCCGGACTCCACCCAAATTCCGCAATCCACCCAACCTCCGCACTCCACCCAACCTCCGCACTCCACCCAAATTCCGCACTCCACCCAACCTCCCCACTCCACCCAACCTCCCCACTCCACCCAACCTCCCAACTCCACCCAGCCTCCCCACTCCACCCAACTTCCCCACTGCCCCCAACCTCTCCACTGCACCCAACCTCCCCACTCCTCCCAACCTCCCCACTCCACCCAACCTCCCCACTTCACCCAACCTCCCCAATCCACCAAACCTCCCCACTCCACCCAACCTCCGCACTCCACTATACCTCCCACTCCACACAACCTCCCCACTGCACCCAACCTCCCCACTTCACCCAACCTCCCCACTCCACCCAACCTCCCCACTTCACCCAACCTCCCCACTTCACCCAACCTCCCCAATCCACCAAACCTCCCCACTCCACCTAACTTCCGCACTCCACTATACTTCCCAATCCACACAACCTTCCCACTTCACCCAACCTCCCCACTCCAACCAACCTCCCCACTTCACCCAACCTCCCCACTCCATCCTACCTCCCCACTTCACCCAACCTCCGCACTCCATCCAACCTCCGAAATCCACCCAACCTCCGCACTCCACCCAACTTCCGCACTCCACCCAACTTCCGGACTCCACCCAAATTGCACCCAACTTCCCCCACCCAACCTCCCCAATCCACCAAACCTCCCCACTCCACCCAACCTCCGCACTCCACTATACCTCCCACTCCACACAACCTCCCCACTGCACCCAACCTCCCCACTTCACCCAACCTCCCCACTCCACCCAACCTCCCCACTTCACCCAACCTCCCCACTTCACCCAACCTCCCCAATCCACCAAACCTCCCCACTCCACCTAACTTCCGCACTCCACTATACTTCCCAATCCACACAACCTTCCCACTGCACCCAACCTCCCCACTCCACCCAACCTCCCCACTTCACCCAACCTCCCCACTCCAACCAACCTCCCCACTTCACCCAACCTCCGCACTCCATCCTACCTCCCCACTTCACCCAACCTCCGCACTCCATCCAACCTCCGAACTCCACCCAACCTCCGCACTCCACCCAACTTCTACACTCCACCCAACTTCCGGACTCCACCCAAATTCCGCACTCCACCCAACCTCCGCACTCCACCCAACCTCCGCACTCCACCCAAATTCCGCACTCCACCCAACCTCCCCACTCCACCCAACCTCCCCACTCCACCCAACCTCCCAACTCCACCCAGCCTCCCCACTCCAACCAACTTCCCCACTGCCCCCAACCTCTCCACTGCACCCAACCTCCCCACTCCTCCCAACCTCCCCACTCCACCCAACCTCCCCACTTCACCCAACCTCCCCAATCCACCAAACCTCCCCACTCCACCCAACCTCCGCACTCCACTATACCTCCCACTCCACACAACCTCTCCACTGCACCCAACCTCCCCAATCCACCAAACCTCCCCACTCCACCTAACTTCCGCACTCCACTATACTTCCCAATCCACACAACCTTCCCACTGCACCCAACCTCCCCACTCCACCCAACCTCCCCACTTCACCCAACCTCCCCACTCCAACCAACCTCCCCACTTCACCCAACCTCCGCACTCCATCCAACCTCCGAAATCCACCCAACCTCCGCACTCCACCCAACTTCCGCACTCCACCCAACTTCCGGACTCCACCCAAATTGCACCCAACTTCCCCCACCCAACCTCCCCAATCCACCAAACCTCCCCACTCCACCCAACCTCCGCACTCCACTATACCTCCCACTCCACACAACCTCCCCACTGCACCCAACCTCCCCACTTCACCCAACCTCCCCACTCCACCCAACCTCCCCACTTCACCCAACCTCCCCACTTCACCCAACCTCCCCAATCCACCAAACCTCCCCACTCCACCTAACTTCCGCACTCCACTATACTTCCCAATCCACACAACCTTCCCACTGCACCCAACCTCCCCACTCCACCCAACCTCCCCACTTCACCCCACCTCCCCACTCCAACCAACCTCCCCACTTCACCCAACCTCCGCACTCCATCCTACCTCCCCACTTCACCCAACCTCCGCACTCCATCCAACCTCCGAACTCCACCCAACCTCCGCACTCCACCCAACTTCTGCACTCCACCCAACTTCCGGACTCCACCCAAATTCCGCACTCCACCCAACCTCCGCACTCCACCCAACCTCCGCACTCCACCCAAATTCCGCACTCCACCCAACCTCCCCACTCCACCCAACCTCCCCACTCCACCCAACCTCCCAACTCCACCCAGCCTCCCCACTCCACCCAACTTCCCCACTGCCCCCAACCTCTCCACTGCACCCAACCTCCCCACTCCTCCCAACCTCCCCACTCCATCCAACCTCCCCACTTCACCCAACCTCCCCAATCCACCAAACCTCCCCACTCCACCCAACCTCCGCACTCCACTATACCTCCCACTCCACACAACCTCTCCACTGCACCCAACCTCCCCAATCCACCAAACCTCCCCACTCCACCTAACTTCCGCACTCCACTATACTTCCCAATCCACACAACCTTCCCACTGCACCCAACCTCCGCACTCCACCCAACCTCCGCACTCTACCCAAATTCCGCACTCCACCCAACCTCCCCACTCCACCCAACCTCCCCACTTCACCCAACCTCCGCACTCCATCCAACCTCCGAACTCCACCCAACCTCCGCACTCCACCCAACTTCTACACTCCACCCAACTTCCGGACTCCACCCAAATTCCGCACTCCACTATACTTCCCAATCCACACAACCTTCCCACTGCACCCAACCTCCCCACTCCACCCAACCTCCCCACTTCACCCAACCTCCCCACTCCAACCAACCTCCCCACTTCACCCAACCTCCGCACTCCATCCTACCTCCCCACTTCACCCAACCTCCGCACTCCATCCAACCTCCGAACTCCACCCAACCTCCGCACTCCACCCAACTTCTACACTCCACCCAACTTCCGGACTCCACCCAAATTCCGCACTCCACCCAACCTCCGCACTCCACCCAACCTCCGCACTCCACCCAAATTCCGCACTCCACCCAACCTCCCCACTCCACCCAACCTCCCCACTCCACCCAACCTCCCAACTCCACCCAGCCTCCCCACTCCAACCAACTTCCCCACTGCCCCCAACCTCTCCACTGCACCCAACCTCCCCACTCCTCCCAACCTCCCCACTCCACCCAACCTCCCCACTTCACCCAACCTCCCCAATCCACCAAACCTCCCCACTCCACCCAACCTCCGCACTCCACTATACCTCCCACTCCACACAACCTCTCCACTGCACCCAACCTCCCCAATCCACCAAACCTCCCCACTCCACCTAACTTCCGCACTCCACTATACTTCCCAATCCACACAACCTTCCCACTGCACCCAACCTCCCCACTCCACCCAACCTCCCCACTTCACCCAACCTCCCCACTCCAACCAACCTCCCCACTTCACCCAACCTCCGCACTCCATCCAACCTCCGAAATCCACCCAACCTCCGCACTCCACCCAACTTCCGCACTCCACCCAACTTCCGGACTCCACCCAAATTGCACCCAACTTCCCCCACCCAACCTCCCCAATCCACCAAACCTCCCCACTCCACCCAACCTCCGCACTCCACTATACCTCCCACTCCACACAACCTCCCCACTGCACCCAACCTCCCCACTTCACCCAACCTCCCCACTCCACCCAACCTCCCCACTTCACCCAACCTCCCCACTTCACCCAACCTCCCCAATCCACCAAACCTCCCCACTCCACCTAACTTCCGCACTCCACTATACTTCCCAATCCACACAACCTTCCCACTGCACCCAACCTCCCCACTCCACCCAACCTCCCCACTTCACCCCACCTCCCCACTCCAACCAACCTCCCCACTTCACCCAACCTCCGCACTCCATCCTACCTCCCCACTTCACCCAACCTCCGCACTCCATCCAACCTCCGAACTCCACCCAACCTCCGCACTCCACCCAACTTCTGCACTCCACCCAACTTCCGGACTCCACCCAAATTCCGCACTCCACCCAACCTCCGCACTCCACCCAACCTCCGCACTCCACCCAAATTCCGCACTCCACCCAACCTCCCCACTCCACCCAACCTCCCCACTCCACCCAACCTCCCAACTCCACCCAGCCTCCCCACTCCACCCAACTTCCCCACTGCCCCCAACCTCTCCACTGCACCCAACCTCCCCACTCCTCCCAACCTCCCCACTCCATCCAACCTCCCCACTTCACCCAACCTCCCCAATCCACCAAACCTCCCCACTCCACCCAACCTCCGCACTCCACTATACCTCCCACTCCACACAACCTCTCCACTGCACCCAACCTCCCCAATCCACCAAACCTCCCCACTCCACCTAACTTCCGCACTCCACTATACTTCCCAATCCACACAACCTTCCCACTGCACCCAACCTCCGCACTCCACCCAACCTCCGCACTCTACCCAAATTCCGCACTCCACCCAACCTCCCCACTCCACCCAACCTCCCCACTCCACCCAACCTCCCAACTCCACCCAGCCTCCCCACTGCCCCCAATCTCTCCACTGCACCCAACCTCTCCACTGCACCCAACCTCCCCACTCCTCCCAACCTCCCCACTCCACCCAACCTCCCCACTTCACCCAACCTCCCCAATCCACCAAACCTCCCCACTCCACACAACCTCCGCACTCCACTATACCTCCCACTCCACACAACCTCCCCACTGCACCTAACCTCCCCACTTCACCCAACCTCCCCACTCCACCCAACCTCCCCACTTCACCCAACCTCCCCACTTCACCCAACCTCCCCAATCCACCAAACCTCCCCACTCCACCTAACTTCCGCACTCCACTATACTTCCCAATCCACACAACCTTCCCACTGCACCCAACCTCCCCACTCCACCCAACCTCCCCACTTCACCCAACCTCCCCACTCCAACCAACCTCCCCACTTCACCCAACCTCCGCACTCCATCCACCCTCCCCACTTCACCCAACCTCCGCACTCCATCCAACCTCCGAACTCCACCCAACCTCCGCACTCCACCCAACTTCTGCACTCCACCCAACTTCCGGACTCCACCCAAATTCCGCAATCCACCCAACCTCCGCACTCCACCCAACCTCCGCACTCCACCCAAATTCCGCACTCCACCCAACCTCCCCACTCCACCCAACCTCCCCACTCCACCCAACCTCCCAATTCCACCCAGCCTCCCCACTCCACCCAACTTCCCCACTGCCCCCAACCTCTCCACTGCACCCAACCTCCCCACTCCTCCCAACCTCCCCACTCCACCCAACCTCCCCACTTCACCCAACCTCCCCAATCCACCAAACCTCCCCACTCCACCCAACCTCCGCACTCCACTATACCTCCCACTCCACACAACCTCCCCACTGCACCCAACCTCCCCACTTCACCCAACCTCCCCACTCCACCCAACCTCCCCACTTCACCCAACCTCCCCACTTCACCCAACCTCCCCAATCCACCAAACCTCCCCACTCCACCTAACTTCCGCACTCCACTATACTTCCCAATCCACACAACCTTCCCACTTCACCCAACCTCCCCACTCCAACCAACCTCCCCACTTCACCCAACCTCCGCACTCCATCCAACCTCCGAAATCCACCCAACCTCCGCACTCCACCCAACTTCCGCACTCCACCCAACTTCCGGACTCCACCCAAATTGCACCCAACTTCCCCCACCCAACCTCCCCAATCCACCAAACCTCCCCACTCCACCCAACCTCCGCACTCCACTATACCTCCCACTCCACACAACCTCCCCACTGCACCCAACCTCCCCACTTCACCCAACCTCCCCACTCCACCCAACCTCCCCACTTCACCCAACCTCCCCACTTCACCCAACCTCCCCGATCCACCAAACCTCCCCACTCCACCTAACTTCCGCACTCCACTATACTTCCCAATCCACACAACCTTCCCACTGCACCCAACCTCCCCACTCCACCCAACCTCCCCACTTCACCCAACCTCCCCACTCCAACCAACCTCCCCACTTCACCCAACCTCCGCACTCCATCCTACCTCCCCACTTCACCCAACCTCCGCACTCCATCCAACCTCCGAACTCCACCCAACCTCCGCACTCCACCCAACTTCTGCACTCCACCCAACTTCCGGACTCCACCCAAATTCCGCACTCCACCCAACCTCCGCACTCCACCCAACCTCCGCACTCCACCCAAATTCCGCACTCCACCCAACCTCCCCACTCCACCCAACCTCCCCACTCCACCCAACCTCCCAACTCCACCCAGCCTCCCCACTCCAACCAACTTCCCCACTGCCCCCAACCTCTCCACTGCACCCAACCTCCCCACTCCTCCCAACCTCCCCACTCCACCCAACCTCCCCACTTCACCCAACCTCCCCAATCCACCAAACCTCCCCACTCCACCCAACCTCCGCACTCCACTATACCTCCCACTCCACACAACCTCTCCACTGCACCCAACCTCCCCAATCCACCAAACCTCCCCACTCCACCTAACTTCCGCACTCCACTATACTTCCCAATCCACACAACCTTCCCACTGCACCCAACCTCCCCACTCCACCCAACCTCCCCACTTCACCCAACCTCCCCACTCCAACCAACCTCCCCACTTCACCCAACCTCCGCACTCCATCCAACCTCCGAAATCCACCCAACCTCCGCACTCCACCCAACTTCCGCACTCCACCCAACTTCCGGACTCCACCCAAATTGCACCCAACTTCCCCCACCCAACCTCCCCAATCCACCAAACCTCCCCACTCCACCCAACCTCCGCACTCCACTATACCTCCCACTCCACACAACCTCCCCACTGCACCCAACCTCCCCACTTCACCCAACCTCCCCACTCCACCCAACCTCCCCACTTCACCCAACCTCCCCACTTCACCCAACCTCCCCAATCCACCAAACCTCCCCACTCCACCTAACTTCCGCACTCCACTATACTTCCCAATCCACACAACCTTCCCACTGCACCCAACCTCCCCACTCCACCCAACCTCCCCACTTCACCCAACCTCCCCACTCCAACCAACCTCCCCACTTCACCCAACCTCCGCACTCCATCCTACCTCCCCACTTCACCCAACCTCCGCACTCCATCCAACCTCCGAACTCCACCCAACCTCCGCACTCCACCCAACTTCTGCACTCCACCCAACTTCCGGACTCCACCCAAATTCCGCACTCCACCCAACCTCCGCACTCCACCCAACCTCCGCACTCCACCCAAATTCCGCACTCCACCCAACCTCCCCACTCCACCCAACCTCCCCACTCCACCCAACCTCCCAACTCCACCCAGCCTCCCCACTCCACCCAACTTCCCCACTGCCCCCAACCTCTCCACTGCACCCAACCTCCCCACTCCTCCCAACCTCCCCACTCCATCCAACCTCCCCACTTCACCCAACCTCCCCAATCCACCAAACCTCCCCACTCCACCCAACCTCCGCACTCCACTATACCTCCCACTCCACACAACCTCTCCACTGCACCCAACCTCCCCAATCCACCAAACCTCCCCACTCCACCTAACTTCCGCACTCCACTATACTTCCCAATCCACACAACCTTCCCACTGCACCCAACCTCCCCACTCCACCCAATCTCCCCACTTCACCCAACCTCCCCACTCCAACCAACCTCCCCACTTCACCCAACCTCCCCACTCCATCCTACCTCCCCACTTCACCCAACCTCCGCACTCCATCCAACCTCCGAACTCCACCCAACCTCCGCACTCCACCCAACTTCCGCACTCCACCCAACTTCCGGACTCCACCCAAATTCCGCAATCCAACCACATCCGCACTCCATCCAACCTCCGCACTCCACCCAAGTTCCGCACTCCACCCAACCTCCCCACTCCACCCAACCTCCCCACTCCACCCAACCTCCCCACTCCACCCAGCCTCCCCACTCCACCCAACTTCCCCACTGCCCCCAACCTCTCCACTGCCCCCAACCTCCCCACTCCTCCCAACCTCCCCACTCCACCCAACCTCCCCTCTTCACCCAACCTCCCCAATCCACCAAACCTCCCCACTGCACCCAACCTCCGCACTCCACTATACTTCCGCACTCCACCCAACCTCCGCACTCCACCCAACTTCTGCACTCCACCCAACTTCCGGACTCCAACCAAACTCCGCACTCCACTATACCTCCCACTCCACACCACCTCCCCACTGCACCCAACCTCCCCACTTCACCCAACCTCCCCACTCCACCCAACCTCCCCACTTCTCCCAACCTCCCCACTCCATCCTACCTCCCCACTCCACCCAACCTCCGCACTCCACCCAAATTCCGCACTCCACCCAATCTCCCCACTCCACCCAACCTCCCCACTCCACCCAACCTCCCAACTCCACCCAGCCTCCCCACTCCACCCAACTTCCCCACTGCCCCCAACCTCTCCACTGCACCCAACCTCCCCACTCCTCCCAACCTCCCCACTCCACCCAACCTCCCCACTTCACCCAACCTCCCCAATCCACCAAACCTCCCCACTCCACCCAACCTCCGCACTCCACTATACCTCCCACTCCACACAACCTCCCCACTGCACCCAACCTCCCCACTTCACCCAACCTCCCCACTCCGCCCAACCTCCCCACTTCACCCAACCTCCCCACTTCACCCAACCTCCCCAATCCACCAAACCTCCCCACTCCACCTAACTTCCGCACTCCACTATACTTCCCAATCCACACAACCTTCCCACTTCACCCAACCTCCCCACTCCAACCAACCTCCCCACTTCACCCAACCTCCCCACTCCATCCTACCTCCCCACTTCACCCAACCTCCGCACTCCATCCAACCTCCGAAATCCACCCAACTTCCGCACTCCACCCAACTTCCGGACTCCACCCAAATTGCACCCAACTTCCCCCACCCAACCTCCCCAATCCACCAAACCTCCCCACTCCACCCAACCTCCGCACTCCACTATACCTCCCACTCCACACAACCTCCCCACTGCACCCAACCTCCCCACTTCACCCAACCTCCCCACTCCACCCAACCTCCCCACTTCACCCAACCTCCCCACTTCACCCAACCTCCCCAATCCACCAAACCTCCCCACTCCACCTAACTTCCGCACTCCACTATACTTCCCAATCCACACAACCTTCCCACTGCACCCAACCTCCCCACTCCACCCAACCTCCCCACTTCACCCAACCTCCCCACTCCAACCAACCTCCCCACTTCACCCAACCTCCGCACTCCATCCTACCTCCCCACTTCACCCAACCTCCGCACTCCATCCAACCTCCGAACTCCACCCAACCTCCGCACTCCACCCAACTTCTGCACTCCACCAACTTCCGGACTCCACCCAAATTCCGCACTCCACCCAACCTCCGCACTCCACCCAACCTCCGCACTCCACCCAAATTCCGCACTCCACCCAACCTCCCCACTCCACCCAACCTCCCCACTCCACCCAACCTCCCAACTCCACCCAGCCTCCCCACTCCAACCAACTTCCCCACTGCCCCCAACCTCTCCACTGCACCCAACCTCCCCACTCCTCCCAACCTCCCCACTCCACCCAACCTCCCCACTTCACCCAACCTCCCCAATCCACCAAACCTCCCCACTCCACCCAACCTCCGCACTCCACTATACCTCCCACTCCACACAACCTCTCCACTGCACCCAACCTCCCCAATCCACCAAACCTCCCCACTCCACCTAACTTCCGCACTCCACTATACTTCCCAATCCACACAACCTTCCCACTGCACCCAACCTCCCCACTCCACCCAACCTCCCCACTTCACCCAACCTCCCCACTCCAACCAACCTCCCCACTTCACCCAACCTCCGCACTCCATCCAACCTCCGAAATCCACCCAACCTCCGCACTCCACCCAACTTCCGCACTCCACCCAACTTCCGGACTCCACCCAAATTGCACCCAACTTCCCCCACCCAACCTCCCCAATCCACCAAACCTCCCCACTCCACCCAACCTCCGCACTCCACTATACCTCCCACTCCACACAACCTCCCCACTGCACCCAACCTCCCCACTTCACCCAACCTCCCCACTCCACCCAACCTCCCCACTTCATCCAACCTCCCCACTTCACCCAACCTCCCCAATCCACCAAACCTCCCCACTCCACCTAACTTCCGCACTCCACTATACTTCCCAAACCACACAACCTTCCCACTGCACCCAACCTCCCCACTCCACCCAACCTCCCCACTTCACCCAACCTCCCCACTCCAACCAACCTCCCCACTTCACCCAACCTCCGCACTCCATCCTACCTCCCCACTTCACCCAACCTCCGCACTCCATCCAACCTCCGAACTCCACCCAACCTCCGCACTCCACCCAACTTCTGCACTCCACCCAACTTCCGGACTCCACCCAAATTCCGCACTCCACCCAACCTCCGCACTCCACCCAACCTCCGCACTCCACCCAAATTCCGCACTCCACCCAACCTCCCCACTCCACCCAACCTCCCCACTCCACCCAACCTCCCAACTCCACCCAGCCTCCCCACTCCACCCAACTTCCCCACTGCCCCCAACCTCTCCACTGCACCCAACCTCCCCACTCCTCCCAACCTCCCCACTCCACCCAACCTCCCCACTTCACCCAACCTCCCCAATCCACCAAACCTCCCCACTCCACCCAACCTCCGCACTCCACTATACCTCCCACTCCACACAACCTCTCCACTGCACCCAACCTCCCCAATCCACCAAACCTCCCCACTCCACCTAACTTCCGCACTCCACTATACTTCCCAATCCACACAACCTTCCCACTGCACCCAACCTCCCCACTCCATTCTACCTCCCCACTTCACCCAACCTCCGCACTCCATCCAACCTCCGAACTCCACCCAACCTCCGCACTCCACCCAACTTCCGCACTCCACCCAACTTCCGGACTCCACCCAAATTCCGCAATCCAACCACATCCGCACTCCATCCAACCTCCGCACTCCACCCAAGTTCCGCACTCCACCCAACCTCCCCACTCCACCCAACCTCCCCACTCCACCCAACCTCCCCACTCCACCCAGCCTCCCCACTCCACCCAACTTCCCCACTGCCCCCAACCTCTCCACTGCACCCAACCTCCCCACTCCTCCCAACCTCCCCACTCCACCCAACCTCCCCTCTTCACCCAACCTCCCCAATCCACAAAACCTCCCCACTGCACCCAACCTCCGCACTCCACTATACTTCCGCACTCCACCCAACCTCCGCACTCCACCCAACTTCTGCACTCCACCCAACTTCCGGACTCCAACCAAACTCCGCACTCCACTATACCTCCCACTCCACACCACCTCCCCACTGCACCCAACCTCCCCACTTCACCCAACCTCCCCACTCCACCCAACCTCCCCACTTCTCCCAACCTCCCCACTCCATCCTACCTCCCCACTTCACCCAACCTCCGCACTCCATCCAACCTCCGAACTCCACCCAACCTCCGCACTCCAACGAACTTCCGCACTCCACCCAACCTCCGCACTCCACCCAACTTCTGCACTCCACCCAACTTCCGGACTCCACCCAAATTCCGCAATCCACCCAACCTCCGCACTCCACCCAACCTCCGCACTCCACCCAAATTCCGCACTCCACCCAACCTCCCCACTCCACCCAACCTCCCCAATCCATCAAACCTCCCCACTCCACCCAACCTCCGCATTCCACTATACCTCCCACTCCACACAACCTCCCCACTGCACCCAAACTCCCCACTTCACCCAACCTCCCCACTCCACCCAACCTCCCCACTTCACCCAACCTCCCCGCTCCATCCTACCTCCCCACTTCACCCAACCTCCGAACTCCACCCAACCTCCGCACTCCAACGAACTTCCGCAATCCACCCAACCTCCGCACTCCACCCAACTTCTGCACTCCACCCAACTTCCGGACTCCAACCAAACTCCGCACTCCACTATACCTGCCACTCCA
Organism: Oasisia sp. SBJ-2009; assembly: GCA_964017155.1. NCBI lineage: Eukaryota > Metazoa > Annelida > Polychaeta > Sabellida > Siboglinidae > Oasisia > Oasisia sp. SBJ-2009. Next base: position 22,387,545 of record OZ024865.1, read on the forward strand.
CACCACCTCCCCACTGCACCCAACCTCCCCACTTCACCCAACCTCCCCACTCCACCCAACCTCCCCACTTCTCCCAACCTCCCCACTCCATCCTACCTCCCCACTTCACCCAACCTCCGCACTCCATCCAACCTCCGAACTCCACCCAACCTCCGCACTCCAACGAACTTCCGCACTCCACCCAACCTCCGCACTCCACCCAACTTCTGCACTCCACCCAACTTCCGGACTCCACCCAAATTCCGCAATCCACCCAACCTCCGCACTCCACCCAACCTCCGCACTCCACCCAAATTCCGCACTCCACCCAACCTCCCCACTCCACCCAACCTCCCCACTCCACCCAACCTCCCAACTCCACCCAGCCTCCCCACTCCACCCAACTTCCCCACTGCCCCCAATCTCTCCACTGCACCCAACCTCCCCACTCCTCCCAACCTCCCCACTCCACCCAACCTCCCCACTTCACCCAACCTCCCCAATCCACCAAACCTCCCCACTCCACCCAACCTCCGCACTCCACTATACCTCCCACTCCACACAACCTCCCCACTGCACCCAACCTCCCCACTTCACCCAACCTCCCCACTCCACCCAACCTCCCCACTTCACCCAACCTCCCCACTTCACCCAACCTCCCCAATCCACCAAACCTCCCCACTCCACCTAACTTCCGCACTCCACTATACTTCCCAATCCACACAACCTTCCCACTGCACCCAACCTCCCCACTCCACCCAACCTCCCCACTTCACCCAACCTCCCCACTCCAACCAACCTCCCCACTTCACCCAACCTCCGCACTCCATCCTACCTCCCCACTTCACCCAACCTCCGCACTCCATCCAACCTCCGAACTCCACCCAACCTCCGCATTCCACCCAACTTCCGCACTCCACCCAACTTCCGGACTCCACCCAAATTCCGCAATCCAACCACCTCCGCACTCCATCCAACCTCCGCACTCCACCCAAGTTCCGCACTCCACCCAACCTCCCCACTCCACCCAACCTCCCCACTCCACCCAACCTCCCCACTCCACCCAGCCTCCCCACTCCACCCAACTTCCCCACTGCCCCCAACCTCTCCACTGCACCCAACCTCCCCACTCCTCCCAACCTCCCCACTCCACCCAACCTCCCCTCTTCACCCAACCTCCCCAATCCACCAAACCTCCCCACTGCACCCAACCTCCGCACTCCACTATACTTCCCACTCCACACAACCTCCCCACTGCATCCAACCTCCCCACTTCACCCAACCTCCCCAATCCACCAAACCTCCCCACCCCACCCAACCTCCGCACTCCACTATACCTCCCACTCCACTCAACCTCCCCACTGCACCCAACCTCCCCACTTCACCCAACCTCCCCACTCCACCCAACCTCCCCACTTCACCCAACCTCCGCACTCCATCCAACCTCCGAACTCCACCCAACCTCCGCACTCCAACGAACTTCCGCACTCCACCCAACCTCCGCACTCCACCCAACTTCTGCACTCCACCCAACTTCCGGACTCCACCCAAATTCCGCAATCCACCCAACCTCCGCACTCCACCCAACCTCCGCACTCCACCCAAATTCCGCACTCCACCCAACCTCCCCACTCCACCCAACCTCCCCACTGCACCCAACCTCCCAACTCCACCCAGCCTCCCCACTCCACCCAAATTCCCCACTGCCCCCAACCTCTCCACTGCACCCAATCTCCCCACTCCTCCCAACCTCCCCACTCCACCCAACCTCCCCACTGCACCCAACCTCCCCACTTCACCCAACCTCCGCACTCCATCCAACATCCGAACTACACCCAACCTCCGCACTCCAACGAACTTCCGCACTCCACCCAACCTCCGCACTCCACCCAACTTCTGCACTCCACCCAACTTCCGGACTCCACCCAAATTCCGCAATCCACCCAACCTCCGCACTCCACCCAACCTCCGCACTCCACCCAAATTCCGCACTCCACCCAACCTCCCCACAGCACCCAACCTCCCAACTCCACCCAGCCTCCCCACTCCACCCAACTTCCCCACTGCCCCCAACCTCTCCACTGCACCCAACCTCCCCACTCCTCCCAACCTCCCCACTCCACCCAACCTCCCCACTGCACCCAACCTCCCCACTTCACTCAACCTCCCCACTCCACCCAACTTCCGCACACCACTATACCTCCCAATCCACACAACCTCCCCACTGCACCCAACCTCCCCACTCCACCCAACGTCCCCACTTCACCCAACCTCCCCACTCCAACCAACCTCCCCACTTCACCCAACCTACGCACTCCATCCAACCTCCGCACTCCACCCAACCTCCGCACTCCAACGAACTTCCGCACTCCACCCAACCTCCGCACTCCACCCTACTTCCGCACTCCATCAAACCTCCGTACTCCACCCAACCTCCCCACTCCACCCAACGTCCCCACTGCACCCAACCTCCCCACTCCACCCAACCTCCCCACTTCACCCAACCTCCCCACTCCAACCAACCTCCCCACTTCACCCAACCTCCCCACTCCATCCTACCTCCCCACTTCACCCAACCTCCGCACTCCATCCAACCTCCGAACTCCACCCAACCTCCGCACTCCACCCAACTTCCGCACTCCACCCAACTTCCGGACTCCACCCAAATTGCACCCAACTTCCCCCACCCAACCTCCCCAATCCACCAAACCTCCCCACTCCACCCAACCTCCGCACTCCACTATACCTCCCACTCCACACAACCTCTCCACTGCACCCAACCTCCCCACTTCACCCAACCTCCCCACTCCACCCAACCTCCCCACTTCACCCAACCTCCCCACTTCACCCAACCTCCCCAATCCACCAAACATCCCCACTCCACCTAACTTCCGCACTCCACTATACTTCCCAATCCACACAACCTTCCCACTGCACCCAACCTCCCCACTCCACCCAACCTCCCCACTTCACCCAACCTCCCCACTCCAACCAACCTCCCCACTTCACCCAACCTCCGCACTCCATCCTACCTCCCCACTTCACCCAACCTCCGCACTCCATCCAACCTCCGAACTCCACCCAACCTCCGCACTCCACCCAACTTCTGCACTCCACCCAACTTCCGGACTCCACCCAAATTCCGCAATCCACCCAACCTCCGCACTCCACCCAACCTCCGCACTCCACCCAAATTCCGCACTCCACCCAACCTCCCCACTCCACCCAACCTCCGCACTCCACCCAACTTCTGCACTCCACCCAACTTCCGGACTCCACCCAAATTCCGCAATCCACCCAACCTCCGCACTCCACCCAACCTCCGCACTCCACCCAAATTCCGCACTCCACCCAACCTCCCCACTCCACCCAACCTCCCCAATCCATCAAACCTCCCCACTCCACCCAACCTCCGCATTCCACTATACCTCCCACTCCACACAACCTCCCCACTGCACCCAAACTCCCCACTTCACCCAACCTCCCCACTCCACCCAACCTCCCCACTTCACCCAACCTCCCCGCTCCATCCTACCTCCCCACTTCACCCAACCTCCGAACTCCACCCAACCTCCGCACTCCAACGAACTTCCGCAATCCACCCAACCTCCGCACTCCACCCAACTTCTGCACTCCACCCAACTTCCGGACTCCAACCAAACTCCGCACTCCACTATACCTCCCACTCCACACCACCTCCCCACTGCACCCAACCTCCCCACTTCACCCAACCTCCCCACTCCACCCAACCTCCCCACTTCTCCCAACCTCCCCACTCCATCCTACCTCACCACTTCACCCAACCTCCGCACTCCATCCAACCTCCGAACTCCACCCAACCTCCGCACTCCAACGAACTTCTGCACTCCACCCAACTTCCGGACTCCACCCAAATTCCGCAATCCACCCAACCTCCGCACTCCACCCAACCTCCGCACTCCACCCAAATTCCGCACTCCACCCAACCTCCCCACTTCTCCCAACCTCCCCACTCCATCCTACCTCCCCACTTCACCCAACCTCCGCACTCCATCCAACCTCCGAACTCCACCCAACCTCCGCACTCCAACGAACTTCCGCACTCCACCCAACCTCCGCACTCCACCCAACCTCCCCACTGCACCCAACCTCCCCACTTCACCCAACCTCCCCACTCCACCCAACCTCCCCACTTCTCCCAACCTCCCCACTCCATCCTACCTCCCCACTTCACCCAACCTCCGCACTCCATCCAACCTCCGAACTCCACCCAACCTCCGCACTCCAACGAACTTCCGCACTCCACCCAACCTCCGCACTCCACCCAACTTCTGCACTCCACCCAACTTCCGGACTCCACCCAAATTCCGCAATCCACCCAACCTCCGCACTCCACCCAACCTCCGCACTCCACCCAAATTCCGCACTCCACCCAACCTCCCCACTCCACCCAACCTCCCCAATCCATCAAACCTCCCCACTCCACCCAACCTCCGCATTCCACTATACCTCCCACTCCACACAACCTCCCCACTGCACCCAAACTCCCCACTTCACCCAACCTCCCCACTCCACCCAACCTCCCCACTTCACCCAACCTCCCCGCTCCATCCTACCTCCCCACTTCAACCAACCTCCGAACTCCACCCAACCTCCGCACTCCAACGAACTTCCGCACTCCACCCAACCTCCGCACTCCACCCAACTTCTGCACTCCACCCAACTTCCGGACTCCAACCAAACTCCGCACTCCACTATACCTGCCACTCCACACCACCTCCCCACTGCACCCAACCTCCCCACTTCACCCAACCTCCCCACTCCACCCAACCTCCCCACTTCTCCCAACCTCCCCACTCCATCCTACCTCCCCACTTCACCCAACCTCCGCACTCCATCCAACCTCCGAACTCCACCCAACCTCCGCACTCCAACGAACTTCCGCACTCCACCCAACCTCCGCACTCCACCCAACTTCTGCACTCCACCCAACTTCCGGACTCCACCCAAATTCCGCAATCCACCCAACCTCCGCACTCCACCCAACCTCCGCACTCCACCCAAATTCCGCACTCCACCCAACCTCCCCACTCCACCCAACCTCCCCACTCCACCCAACCTCCCAACTCCACCCAGCCTCCCCACTCCACCCAACTTCCCCACTGCCCCCAATCTCTCCACTGCACCCAACCTCCCCACTCCTCCCAACCTCCCCACTCCACCCAACCTCCCCACTTCACCCAACCTCCCCAATCCACCAAACCTCCCCACTCCACCCAACCTCCGCACTCCACTATACCTCCCACTCCACACAACCTCCCCACTGCACCCAACCTCCCCACTTCACCCAACCTCCCCACTCCTCCCAACCTCCCCACTTCACCCAACCTCCCCACTTCACCCAACCTCCCCAATCCACCAAACCTCCCCACTCCACCTAAATTCCGCACTCCACTATACTTCCCAATCCACACAACCTTCCCACTGCACCCAACCTCCCCACTCCACCCAACCTCCCCACTTCACCCAACCTCCCCACTCCAACCAACCTCCCCACTTCACCCAACCTCCGCACTCCATCCTACCTCCCCACTTCACCCAACCTCCGCACTCCATCCAACCTCCGAACTCCACCCAACCTCCGCATTCCACCCAACTTCCGCACTCCACCCAACTTCCGGACTCCACCCAAATTCCGCAATCCAACCACCTCCGCACTCCATCCAACCTCCGCACTCCACCCAAGTTCCGCACTCCACCCAACCTCCCCACTCCACCCAACCTCCCCACTCCACCCAACCTCCCCACTCCACCCAGCCTCCCCACTCCACCCAACTTCCCCACTGCCCCCAACCTCTCCACTGCACCCAACCTCCCCACTCCTCCCAACCTCCCCACTCCACCCAACCTCCCCTCTTCACCCAACCTCCCCAATCCACCAAACCTCCCCACTGCACCCAACCTCCGCACTCCACTATACTTCCCACTCCACACAACCTCCCCACTGCATCCAACCTCCCCACTTCACCCAACTTCCCCACTCCACCCAACCTCCCCACTTCACCCAACCTCCCCACTTCACCCAACCTCCCCAATCCACCAAACCTCCCCACCCCACCCAACCTCCGCACTCCACTATACCTCCCACTCCACTCAACCTCCCCACTGCACCCAACCTCCCCACTTCACCCAACCTCCCTACTCCACCCAACCTCCCCACTTCACCCAACCTCCCCACTCCATCCTACCTCCCCACTTCACCCAACCTCCGCACTCCATCCAACCTCCGAACTCCACCCAACCTCCGCACTCCAACGAACTTCCGCACTCCACCCAACCTCCGCACTCCACCCAACTTCTGCACTCCACCCAACTTCCGGACTCCACCCAAATTCCGCAATCCACCCAACCTCCGCACTCCACCCAACCTCCGCACTCCACCCAAATTCCGCACTCCACCCAACCTCCCCACTCCACCCAACCTCCCCACTGCACCCAACCTCCCAACTCCACCCAGCCTCCCCACTCCACCCAACTTCCCCACTGCCCCCAACCTCTCCACTGCCCCCAATCTCCCCACTCCTCCCAACCTCCCCACTCCACCCAACCTCCCCACTGCACCCAACCTCCCCACTTCACCCAACCTCCGCACTCCATCCAACATCCGAACTACACCCAACCTCCGCACTCCAACGAACTTCCGCACTCCACCCAACCTCCGCACTCCACCCAACTTCTGCACTCCACCCAACTTCCGGACTCCACCCAAATTCCGCAATCCACCCAACCTCCGCACTCCACCCAACCTCCGCACTCCACCCAAATTCCGCACTCCACCCAACCTCCCCACTCCACCCAACCTCCCCACAGCACCCAACCTCCCAACTCCACCCAGCCTCCCCACTCCACCCAACTTCCCCACTGCCCCCAACCTCTCCACTGCACCCAACCTCCCCACTCCTCCCAACCTCCCCACTCCACCCAACCTCCCCACTGCACCCAACCTCCCCACTTCACTCAACCTCCCCACTCCACCCAACTTCCGCACACCACTATACCTCCCAATCCACACAACCTCCCCACTGCACCCAACCTCCCCACTCCACCCAACGTCCCCACTTCACCCAACCTCCCCACTCCAACCAACCTCCCCACTCCAACCAACCTCCCCACTTCACCCAACCTCCCCACTCCATCCTACCTCCCCACTTCACCCAACCTCCGCACTCCATCCAACCTCCGAACTCCACCCAACCTCCGCACTCCACCCAACTTCCGCACTCCACCCAACTTCCGGACTCCACCCAAATTGCACCCAACTTCCCCCACCCAACCTCCCCAATCCACCAAACCTCCCCACTCCACCCAACCTCCGCACTCCACTATACCTCCCACTCCACACAACCTCTCCACTGCACCCAACCTCCCCACTTCACCCAACCTCCCCACTCCACCCAACCTCCCCACTTCACCCAACCTCCCCACTTCACCCAACCTCCCCAATCCACCAAACATCCCCACTCCACCTAACTTCCGCACTCCACTATACTTCCCAATCCACACAACCTTCCCACTGCACCCAACCTCCCCACTCCACCCAACCTCCCCACTTCACCCAACCTCCCCACTCCAACCAACCTCCCCACTTCACCCAACCTCCGCACTCCATCCTACCTCCCCACTTCACCCAACCTCCGCACTCCATCCAACCTCCGAACTCCACCCAACCTCCGCACTCCACCCAACTTCTGCACTCCACCCAACTTCCGGACTCCACCCAAATTCCGCAATCCACCCAACCTCCGCACTCCACCCAACCTCCGCACTCCACCCAAATTCCGCACTCCACCCAACCTCCCCACTCCACCCAACCTCCGCACTCCACCCAACTTCTGCACTCCACCCAACTTCCGGACTCCACCCAAATTCCGCAATCCACCCAACCTCCGCACTCCACCCAACCTCCGCACTCCACCCAAATTCCGCACTCCACCCAACCTCCCCACTCCACCCAACCTCCCCAATCCATCAAACCTCCCCACTCCACCCAACCTCCGCATTCCACTATACCTCCCACTCCACACAACCTCCCCACTGCACCCAAACTCCCCACTTCACCCAACCTCCCCACTCCACCCAACCTCCCCACTTCACCCAACCTCCCCGCTCCATCCTACCTCCCCACTTCACCCAACCTCCGAACTCCACCCAACCTCCGCACTCCAACGAACTTCCGCAATCCACCCAACCTCCGCACTCCACCCAACTTCTGCACTCCACCCAACTTCCGGACTCCAACCAAACTCCGCACTCCACTATACCTCCCACTCCACACCACCTCCCCACTGCACCCAACCTCCCCACTTCACCCAACCTCCCCACTCCACCCAACCTCCCCACTTCTCCCAACCTCCCCACTCCATCCTACCTCCCCACTTCACCCAACCTCCGCACTCCATCCAACCTCCGAACTCCACCCAACCTCCGCACTCCAACGAACTTCCGCACTCCACCCAACCTCCGCACTCCACCCAACTTCTGCACTCCACCCAACTTCCGGACTCCACCCAAATTCCGCAATCCACCCAACCTCCGCACTCCACCCAACCTCCGCACTCCACCCAAATTCCGCACTCCACCCAACCTCCCCACTCCACCCAACCTCCCCACTCCACCCAACCTCCCAACTCCACCCAGCCTCCCCACTCCACCCAACTTCCCCACTGCCCCCAACCTCTCCACTGCACCCAACCTCCCCACTCCTCCCAACCTCCCCACTCCACCCAACCTCCCCACTGCACCCAACCTCCCCACTTCACTCAACCTCCCCACTCCACCCAACCTCCCCACTCCAACCAACCTCCCCACTTCACCCAACCTACGCACTCCATCCAACCTCCGCACTCCACCCAACCTCCGCACTCCAACGAACTTCCGCACTCCACCCAACCTCCGCACTCCACCCTACTTCCGCACTCCATCAAACCTCCGTACTCCACCCAACCTCCCCACTCCACCCAACGTCCCCACTGCACCCAACCTCCCCACTCCACCCAACCTCCCCACTTCACCCAACCTCCCCACTCCAACCAACCTCCCCACTTCACCCAACCTCCCCACTCCATCCTACCTCCCCACTTCACCCAACCTCCGCACTCCATCCAACCTCCGAACTCCACCCAACCTCCGCACTCCACCCAACTTCCGCACTCCACCCAACTTCCGGACTCCACCCAAATTGCACCCAACTTCCCCCACCCAACCTCCCCAATCCACCAAACCTCCCCACTCCACCCAACCTCCGCACTCCACTATACCTCCCACTCCACACAACCTCCCCACTGCACCCAACCTCCCCACTTCACCCAACCTCCCCACTCCATCCAACCTCCCCACTTCACCCAACCTCCCCACTTCACCCAACCTCCCCAATCCACCAAACATCCCCACTCCACCTAACTTCCGCACTCCACTATACTTCCCAATCCACACAACCTTCCCCCTGCACCCAACCTCCCCACTCCACCCAACCTCCCCACTTCACCCAACCTCCCCACTCCAACCAACCTCCCCACTTCACCCAACCTCCGCACTCCATCCTACCTCCCCACTTCACCCAACCTCCGCACTCCATCCAACCTCCGAACTCCACCCAACCTCCGCACTCCACCCAACTTCTGCTCTCCACCCAACTTCCGGACTCCACCCAAATTCCGCAATCCACCCAACCTCCGCACTCCACCCAACCTCCGCACTCCACCCAAATTCCGCACTCCACCCAACCTCCCCACTCCACCCAACCTCCCCACTCCACCCAACCTCCCAACTCCACCCAGCCTCCCCACTCCACCCAACTTCCCCACTGCCCCCAACCTCTCCACTGCACCCAACCTCCCCACTCCTCCCAACCTCCCCACTCCACCCAACCTCCCCACTTCACCCAACCTCCCCAATCCACCAAACCTCCCCACTCCACCCAACCTCCGCACTCCACTATACCTCCCACTCCACACAACCTCTCCACTGCACCCAACCTCCCCAATCCACCAAACCTCCCCACTCCACCTAACTTCCGCACTCCACTATACTTCCCAATCCACACAACCTTCCCACTGCACCAAACCTCCCCACTCCATCCTACCTCCCCACTTCACCCAACCTCCGCACTCCATCCAACCTCCGAACTCCACCCAACCTCCGCACTCCACCCAACTTCCGCACTCCACCCAACTTCCGGACTCCACCCAAATTCCGCAATCCAACCACATCCGCACTCCATCCAACCTCCGCACTCCACCCAAGTTCCGCACTCCACCCAACCTCCCCACTCCACCCAACCTCCCCACTCCACCCAACCTCCCCACTCCACCCAGCCTCCCCACTCCACCCAACTTCCCCACTGCCCCCAACCTCTCCACTGCACCCAACCTCCCCACTCCTCCCAACCTCCCCACTCCACCCAACCTCCCCTCTTCACCCAACCTCCCCAATCCACCAAACCTCCCCACTGCACCCAACCTCCGCACTCCACTATACTTCCGCACTCCACCCAACCTCCGCACTCCACCCAACTTCTGCACTCCACCCAACTTCCGGACTCCACCCAAATTCCGCAATCCACCCAACCTCCGCACTCCACCCAACCTCCGCACTCCACCCAAATTCCGCACTCCACCCAACCTCCCCACTCCACCCAACCTCCCCAATCCATCAAACCTCCCCACTCCACCCAACCTCCGCATTCCACTATACCTCCCACTCCACACAACCTCCCCACTGCACCCAAACTCCCCACTTCACCCAACCTCCCCACTCCACCCAACCTCCCCACTTCACCCAACCTCCCCGCTCCATCCTACCTCCCCACTTCACCCAACCTCCGAACTCCACCCAACCTCCGCACTCCAACGAACTTCCGCACTCCACCCAACCTCCGCACTCCACCCAACTTCTGCACTCCACCCAACTTCCGGACTCCAACCAAACTCCGCACTCCACTATACCTGCCACTCCACACCACCTCCCCACTGCACCCAACCTCCCCACTTCACCCAACCTCCCCACTCCACCCAACCTCCCCACTTCTCCCAACCTCCCCACTCCATCCTACCTCCCCACTTCACCCAACCTCCGCACTCCATCCAACCTCCGAACTCCACCCAACCTCCGCACTCCAACGAACTTCCGCACTCCACCCAACCTCCGCACTCCACCCAACTTCTGCACTCCACCCAACTTCCGGCCTCCACCCAAATTCCGCAATCCACCCAACCTCCGCACTCCACCCAACCTCCGCACTCCACCCAAATTCCGCACTCCACCCAACCTCCCCACTCCACCCAACCTCCCCACTCCACCCAACCTCCCAACTCCACCCAGCCTCCCCACTCCACCCAACTTCCCCACTGCCCCCAATCTCTCCACTGCACCCAACCTCCCCACTCCTCCCAACCTCCCCACTCCACCCAACCTCCCCACTTCACCCAACCTCCCCAATCCACCAAACCTCCCCACTCCACCCAACCTCCGCACTCCACTATACCTCCCACTCCACACAACCTCCCCACTGCACCCAACCTCCCCACTTCACCCAACCTCCCCACTCCACCCAACCTCCCCACTTCACCCAACCTCCCCACTTCACCCAACCTCCCCAATCCACCAAACCTCCCCACTCCACCTAACTTCCGCACTCCACTATACTTCCCAATCCACACAACCTTCCCACTGCACCCAACCTCCCCACTCCACCCAACCTCCCCACTTCACCCAACCTCCCCACTCCAACCAACCTCCCCACTTCACCCAACCTCCGCACTCCATCCTACCTCCCCACTTCACCCAACCTCCGCACTCCATCCAACCTCCGAACTCCACCCAACCTCCGCATTCCACCCAACTTCCGCACTCCACCCAACTTCCGGACTCCACCCAAATTCCGCAATCCAACCACCTCCGCACTCCATCCAACCTCCGCACTCCACCCAAGTTCCGCACTCCACCCAACCTCCCCACTCCACCCAACCTCCCCACTCCACCCAACCTCCCCACTCCACCCAGCCTCCCCACTCCACCCAACTTCCCCACTGCCCCCAACCTCTCCACTGCACCCAACCTCCCCACTCCTCCCAACCTCCCCACTCCACCCAACCTCCCCTCTTCACCCAACCTCCCCAATCCACCAAACCTCCCCACTGCACCCAACCTCCGCACTCCACTATACTTCCCACTCCACACAACCTCCCCACTGCATCCAACCTCCCCACTTCACCCAACCTCCCCACTTCACCCAACCTCCCCAATCCACCAAACCTCCCCACCCCACCCAACCTCCGCACTCCACTATACCTCCCACTCCACTCAACCTCCCCACTGCACCCAACCTCCCCACTTCACCCAACCTCCCCACTCCACCCAACCTCCCCACTTCACCCAACCTCCCCACTCCATCCTACCTACCCACTTCACCCAACCTCCGCACTCCATCCAACCTCCGAACTCCACCCAACCTCCGCACTCCAACGAACTTCCGCACTCCACCCAACCTCCGCACTCCACCCAACTTCTGCACTCCACCCAACTTCCGGACTCCACCCAAATTCCGCAATCCACCCAACCTCCGCACTCCACCCAACCTCCGCACTCCACCCAAATTCCGCACTCCACCCAACCTCCCCACTCTACCCAACCTCCCCACTGCACCCAACCTCCCAACTCCACCCAGCCTCCCCACTCCACCCAACTTCCCCACTGCCCCCAACCTCTCCACTGCACCCAATCTCCCCACTCCTCCCAACCTCCCCACTCCACCCAACCTCCCCACTGCACCCAACCTCCCCACTTCACCCAACCTCCGCACTCCATCCAACATCCGAACTACACCCAACCTCCGCACTCCAACGAACTTCCGCACTCCACCCAACCTCCGCACTCCACCCAACTTCTGCACTCCACCCAACTTCCGGACTCCACCCAAATTCCGCAATCCACCCAACCTCCGCACTCCACCCAACCTCCGCACTCCACCCAAATTCCGCACTCCACCCAACCTCCCCACTCCACCCAACCTCCCCACAGCACCCAACCTCCCAACTCCACCCAGCCTCCCCACTCCACCCAACTTCCCCACTGCCCCCAACCTCTCCACTGCACCCAACCTACCCACTCCTCCCAACCTCCCCACTCCACCCAACCTCCCCACTGCACCCAACCTCCCCACTTCACTCAACCTCCCCACTCCACCCAACTTCCGCACACCACTATACCTCCCAATCCACACAACCTCCCCACTGCACCCAACCTCCCCACTCCACCCAACGTCCCCACTTCACCCAACCTCCCCACTCCAACCAACCTCCCCACTTCACCCAACCTACGCACTCCATCCAACCTCCGCACTCCACCCAACCTCCGCACTCCAACGAACTTCCGCACTCCACCCAACCTCCGCACTCCACCCTACTTCCGCACTCCATCAAACCTCCGTACTCCACCCAACCTCCCCACTCCACCCAACGTCCCCACTGCACCCAACCTCCCCACTCCACCCAACCTCCCCACTTCACCCAACCTCCCCACTCCAACCAACCTCCCCACTTCACCCAACCTCCCCACTCCATCCTACCTCCCCACTTCACCCAACCTCCGCACTCCATCCAACCTCCGAACTCCACCCAACCTCCGCACTCCACCCAACTTCCGCACTCCACCCAACTTCCGGACTCCACCCAAATTGCACCCAACTTCCCCCACCCAACCTCCCCAATCCACCAAACCTCCCCACTCCACCCAACCTCCGCACTCCACTATACCTCCCACTCCACACAACCTCTCCACTGCACCCAACCTCCCCACTTCACCCAACCTCCCCACTCCACCCAACCTCCCCACTTCACCCAACCTCCCCACTTCACCCAACCTCCCCAATCCACCAAACATCCCCACTCCACCTAACTTCCGCACTCCACTATACTTCCCAATCCACACAACCTTCCCACTGCACCCAACCTCCCCACTCCACCCAACCTCCCCACTTCACCCAACCTCCCCACTCCAACCAACCTCCCCACTTCACCCAACCTCCGCACTCCATCCAACCTCCGAACTCCACCCAACCTCCGCACTCCACCCAACTTCTGCACTCCACCCAACTTCCGGACTCCACCCAAATTCCGCAATCCACCCAACCTCCGCACTCCACCCAACCTCCGCACTCCACCCAAATTCCGCACTCCACCCAACCTCCCCACTCCACCCAACCTCCCCACTCCACCCAACCTCCCAACTCCACCCAGCCTCCCCACTCCACCCAACTTCCCCACTGCCCCCAACCTCTCCACTGCACCCAACCTCCCCACTCCTCCCAACCTCCCCACTCCATCCAACCTCCCCACTTCACCCAACCTCCCCAATCCACCAAACCTCCCCACTCCACCCAACCTCCGCACTCCACTATACCTCCCACTCCACACAACCTCTCCACTGCACCCAACCTCCCCAATCCACCAAACCTCCCCACTCCACCTAACTTCCGCACTCCACTATACTTCCCAATCCACACAACCTTCCCACTGCACCCAACCTCCCCACTCCACCCAACCTCCCCACTTCACCCAACCTCCCCACTCCAACCAACCTCCCCACTTCACCCAACCTCCCCACTCCATCCTACCTCCCCACTTCACCCAACTTCCGCACTCCACCCAACTTCCGGACTCCACCCAAATTCCGCAATCCAACCACATCCGCACTCCATCCAACCTCCGCACTCCACCCAAGTTCCGCACTCCACCCAACCTCCCCACTCCACCCAACCTCCCCACTCCACCCAACCTCCCCACTCCACCCAGCCTCCCCACTCCACCCAACTTCCCCACTGCCCCCAACCTCTCCACTGCACCCAACCTCCCCACTCCTCCCAACCTCCCCACTCCACCCAACCTCCCCTCTTCACCCAACCTCCCCAATCCACAAAACCTCCCCACTGCACCCAACCTCCGCACTCCACTATACTTCCGCACTCCACCCAACCTCCGCACTCCACCCAACTTCTGCACTCCACCCAACTTCCGGACTCCAACCAAACTCCGCACTCCACTATACCTCCCACTCCACACCACCTCCCCACTGCACCCAACCTCCCCACTTCACCCAACCTCCCCACTCCACCCAACCTCCCCACTTCTCCCAACCTCCCCACTCCATCCTACCTCCCCACTTCACCCAACCTCCGCACTCCATCCAACCTCCGAACTCCACCCAACCTCCGCACTCCAACGAACTTCCGCACTCCACCCAACCTCCGCACTCCACCCAACTTCTGCACTCCACCCAACTTCCGGACTCCACCCAAATTCCGCAATCCACCCAACCTCCGCACTCCACCCAACCTCCGCACTCCACCCAAATTCCGCACTCCACCCAACCTCCCCACTCCACCCAACCTCCCCAATCCATCAAACCTCCCCACTCCACCCAACCTCCGCATTCCACTATACCTCCCACTCCACACAACCTCCCCACTGCACCCAAACTCCCCACTTCACCCAACCTCCCCACTCCACCCAACCTCCCCACTTCACCCAACCTCCCCGCTCCATCCTACCTCCCCACTTCACCCAACCTCCGAACTCCACCCAACCTCCGCACTCCAACGAACTTCCGCACTCCACCCAACTTCTGCACTCCACCCAACTTCCGGACTCCAACCAAACTCCGCACTCCACTATACCTCCCACTCCACACCACCTCCCCACTGCACCCAACCTCCGCACTCCACCCAACCTCCCCACTCCACCCAACCTCCCCACTCCACCCAACCTCCCAACTCCACCCAGCCTCCCCACTCCACCCAACTTCCCCACTGCCCCCAACCTCTCCACTGCACCCAACCTCCCCACTCCTCCCAACCTCCCCACTCCACCCAACCTCCCCACTGCACCCAACCTCCCCACTTCACTCAACCTCCCCACTCCACCCAACCTCCCCACTCCAACCAACCTCCCCACTTCACCCAACCTACGCACTCCATCCAAACTCCGCACTCCACCCAACCTCCGCACTCCAACGAACTTCCGCACTCCACCCAACCTCCGCACTCCACCCTACTTCCGCACTCCATCAAACCTCCGTACTCCACCCAACCTCCCCACTCCACCCAACGTCCCCACTGCACCCAACCTCCCCACTCCACCCAACCTCCCCACTTCACCCAACCTCCCCACTCCAACCAACCTCCCCACTTCACCCAACCTCCCCACTCCATCCTACCTCCCCACTTCACCCAACCTCCGCACTCCATCCAACCTCCGAACTCCACCCAACCTCCGCACTCCACCCAACTTCCGCACTCCACCCAACTTCCGGACTCCACCCAAATTGCACCCAACTTCCCCCACCCAACCTCCCCAATCCACCAAACCTCCCCACTCCACCCAACCTCCGCACTCCACTATACCTCCCACTCCACACAACCTCCCCACTGCACCCAACCTCCCCACTTCACCCAACCTCCCCACTCCACCCAACCTCCCCACTTCACCCAACCTCCCCACTTCACCCAACCTCCCCAATCCACCAAACATCCCCACTCCACCTAACTTCCGCACTCCACTATACTTCCCAATCCACACAACCTTCCCACTGCACCCAACCTCCCCACTCCACCCAACCTCCCCACTTCACCCAACCTCCCCACTCCAACCAACCTCCCCACTTCACCCAACCTCCGCACTCCATCCTACCTCCCCACTTCACCCAACCTCCGCACTCCATCCAACCTCCGAACTCCACTATACCTCCCACTCCACACAACCTCCCCACTGCACCCAACCTCCCCACTTCACCCAACCTCCCCACTCCACCCAACCTCCCCACTTCACCCAACCTCCCCACTTCACCCAACCTCCCCAATCCACCAAACATCCCCACTCCACCTAACTTCCGCACTCCACTATACTTCCCAATCCACACAACCTTCCCACTGCACCCAACCTCCCCACTCCACCCAACCTCCCCACTTCACCCAACCTCCCCACTCCAACCAACCTCCCCACTTCACCCAACCTCCGCACTCCATCCTACCTCCCCACTTCACCCAACCTCCGCACTCCATCCAACCTCCGAACTCCACCCAACCTCCGCACTCCACCCAACTTCTGCACTCCACCCAACTTCCGGACTCCACCCAAATTCCGCAATCCACCCAACCTCCGCACTCCACCCAAATTCCGCACTCCACCCAACCTCCCCACTCCACCCAACCTCCCCACTCCACCCAACCTCCCAACTCCACCCAGCCTCCCCACTCCACCCAACTTCCCCACTGCCCCCAACCTCTCCACTGCACCCAACCTCCCCACTCCTCCCAACCTCCCCACTCCACCCAACCTCCCCACTTCACCCAACCTCCCCAATCCACCAAACCTCCCCACTCCACCCAACCTCCGCCCTCCACTATACCTCCCACTCCACACAACCTCTCCACTGCACCCAACCTCCCCAATCCACCAAACCTCCCCACTCCACCTAACTTCCGCACTCCACTATACTTCCCAATCCACACAACCTTCCCACTGCACCCAACCTCCCCACTCCACCCAACCTCCCCACTTCACCCAACCTCCCCACTCCAACCAACCTCCCCACTTCACCCAACCTCCCCACTCCATCCTACCTCCCCACTTCACCCAACCTCCGCACTCCATCCAACCTCCGAACTCCACCCAACCTCCGCACTCCACCCAACTTCCGCACTCCACCCAACTTCCGGACTCCACCCAAATTCCGCAATCCAACCACATCCGCACTCCATCCAACCTCCGCACTCCACCCAAGTTCCGCACTCCATCCAACCTCCCCACTCCACCCAACCTCCCCACTCCACCCAACCTCCCCACTCCACCCAGCCTCCCCACTCCACCCAACTTCCCCACTGCCCCCAACCTCTCCACTGCACCCAACCTCCCCACTCCTCCCAACCTCCCCACTCCACCCAACCTCCCCTCTTCACCCAACCTCCCCAATCCACCAAACCTCCCCACTGCACCCAACCTCCGCACTCCACTATACTTCCGCACTCCACCCAACCTCCGCACTCCACCCAACTTCTGCACTCCACCCAACTTCCGGACTCCAACCAAACTCCGCACTCCACTATACCTCCCACTCCACACCACCTCCCCACTCCACCCAACCTCCCCACTCCACCCAACCTCCCAACTCCACCCAGCCTCCCCACTCCACCCAACTTCCCCACTGCCCCCAACCTCTCCACTGCACCCAACCTCCCCACTCCTCCCAACCTCCCCACTCCACCCAACCTCCCCACTGCACCCAACCTCCCCACTTCACTCAACCTCCCCACTCCACCCAACCTCCCCACTCCAACCAACCTCCCCACTTCACCCAACCTACGCACTCCATCCAAACTCCGCACTCCACCCAACCTCCGCACTCCAACGAACTTCCGCACTCCACCCAACCTCCGCACTCCACCCTACTTCCGCACTCCATCAAACCTCCGTACTCCACCCAACCTCCCCACTCCACCCAACGTCCCCACTGCACCCAACCTCCCCACTCCACCCAACCTCCCCACTTCACCCAACCTCCCCACTCCAACCAACCTCCCCACTTCACCCAACCTCCCCACTCCATCCTACCTCCCCACTTCACCCAACCTCCGCACTCCATCCAACCTCCGAACTCCACCCAACCTCCGCACTCCACCCAACTTCCGCACTCCACCCAACTTCCGGACTCCACCCAAATTGCACCCAACTTCCCCCACCCAACCTCCCCAATCCACCAAACCTCCCCACTCCACCCAACCTCCGCACTCCACTATACCTCCCACTCCACACAACCTCCCCACTGCACCCAACCTCCCCACTTCACCCAACCTCCCCACTCCACCCAACCTCCCCACTTCACCCAACCTCCCCACTTCACCCAACCTCCCCAATCCACCAAACATCCCCACTCCACCTAACTTCCGCACTCCACTATACTTCCCAATCCACACAACCTTCCCACTGCACCCAACCTCCCCACTCCACCCAACCTCCCCACTTCACCCAACCTCCCCACTCCAACCAACCTCCCCACTTCACCCAACCTCCGCACTCCATCCTACCTCCCCACTTCACCCAACCTCCGCACTCCATCCAACCTCCGAACTCCACCCAACCTCCGCACTCCACCCAACTTCCGCACTCCACCCAACTTCCGGACTCCACCCAAATTCCGCAATCCAACCACATCCGCACTCCATCCAACCTCCGCACTCCACCCAAGTTCCGCACTCCATCCAACCTCCCCACTCCACCCAACCTCCCCACTCCACCCAACCTCCCCACTCCACCCAGCCTCCCCACTCCACCCAACTTCCCCACTGCCCCCAACCTCTCCACTGCACCCAACCTCCCCACTCCTCCCAACCTCCCCACTCCACCCAACCTCCCCTCTTCACCCAACCTCCCCAATCCACCAAACCTCCCCACTGCACCCAACCTCCGCACTCCACTATACTTCCGCAGTCCACCCAACCTCCGCACTCCACCCAACTTCTGCACTCCACCCAACTTCCGGACTCCAACCAAACTCCGCACTCCACTATACCTCCCACTCCACACCACCTCCCCACTCCACCCAACCTCCCCACTCCACCCAACCTCCCAACTCCACCCAGCCTCCCCACTCCACCCAACTTCCCCACTGCCCCCAACCTCTCCACTGCACCCAACCTCCCCACTCCTCCCAACCTCCCCACTCCACCCAACCTCCCCACTGCACCCAACCTCCCCACTTCACTCAACCTCCCCACTCCACCCAACCTCCCCACTCCAACCAACCTCCCCACTTCACCCAACCTACGCACTCCATCCAAACTCCGCACTCCACCCAACCTCCGCACTCCAACGAACTTCCGCACTCCACCCAACCTCCGCACTCCACCCTACTTCCGCACTCCATCAAACCTCCGTACTCCACCCAACCTCCCCACTCCACCCAACGTCCCCACTGCACCCAACCTCCCCACTCCACCCAACCTCCCCACTTCACCCAACCTCCCCACTCCAACCAACCTCCCCACTTCACCCAACCTCCCCACTCCATCCTACCTCCCCACTTCACCCAACCTCCGCACTCCATCCAACCTCCGAACTCCACCCAACCTCCGCACTCCACCCAACTTCCGCACTCCACCCAACTTCCGGACTCCACCCAAATTGCACCCAACTTCCCCCACCCAACCTCCCCAATCCACCAAACCTCCCCACTCCACCCAACCTCCGCACTCCACTATACCTCCCACTCCACACAACCTCCCCACTGCACCCAACCTCCCCACTTCACCCAACCTCCCCACTCCACCCAACCTCCCCACTTCACCCAACCTCCCCACTTCACCCAACCTCCCCAATCCACCAAACATCCCCACTCCACCTAACTTCCGCACTCCACTATACTTCCCAATCCACACAACCTTCCCACTGCACCCAACCTCCCCACTCCACCCAACCTCCCCACTTCACCCAACCTCCCCACTCCAACCAACCTCCCCACTTCACCCAACCTCCGCACTCCATCCTACCTCCCCACTTCACCCAACCTCCGCACTCCATCCAACCTCCGAACTCCACCCAACCTCCGCACTCCACCCAACTTCTGCACTCCACCCAACTTCCGGACTCCACCCAAATTCCGCAATCCACCCAACCTCCGCACTCCACCCAACCTCCGCACTCCACCCAAATTCCGCACTCCACCCAACCTCCCCACTCCACCCAACCTCCCCACTCCACCCAACCTCCCAACTCCACCCAGCCTCCCCACTCCACCCAACTTCCCCACTGCCCCCAACCTCTCCACTGCACCCAACCTCCCCACTCCTCCCAACCTCCCCACTCCACCCAACCTCCCCACTTCACCCAACCTCCCCAATCCACCAAACCTCCCCACTCCACCCAACCTCCGCCCTCCACTATACCTCCCACTCCACACAACCTCTCCACTGCACCCAACCTCCCCAATCCACCAAACCTCCCCACTCCACCTAACTTCCGCACTCCACTATACTTCCCAATCCACACAACCTTCCCACTGCACCCAACCTCCCCACTCCACCCAACCTCCCCACTTCACCCAACCTCCCCACTCCAACCAACCTCCCCACTTCACCCAACCTCCCCACTCCATCCTACCTCCCCACTTCACCCAACCTCCGCACTCCATCCAACCTCCGAACTCCACCCAACCTCCGCACTCCACCCAACTTCCGCACTCCACCCAACTTCCGGACTCCACCCAAATTCCGCAATCCACCCAACCTCCGCACTCCACCCAACCTCCGCACTCCACCCAAATTCCGCACTCCACCCAACCTCCCCACTCCACCCAACCTCCCCACTGCACCCAACCTCCCAACTCCACCCAGCCTCCCCACTCCACCCAACTTCCCCACTGCCCCCAACCTCTCCACTGCACCCAACCTCCCCACTCCTCCCAACCTCCCCACTCCACCCAACCTCCCCACTGCACCCAACCTCCCCACTTCACCCAACCTGCGCACTCCATCCAACATCCGAACTACACCCAACCTCCGCACTCCAACGAACTTCCGCACTCCACCCAACCTCCGCACTCCACCCAACTTCTGCACTCCACCCAACTTCCGGACTCCACCCAAATTCCGCAATCCACCCAACCTCCGCACTCCACCCAACCTCCGCACTCCACCCAAATTCCGCATTCCACCCAACCTCCCCACTCCACCCAACCTCCCCACTGCACCCAACCTCCCAACTCCACCCAGCCTCCCCACTCCACCCAACTTCCCCACTGCCCCCAACCTCTCCACTGCACCCAACCTCCCCACTCCTCCCAACCTCCCCACTCCACCCAACCTCCCCACTGCACCCAACCTCCCCACTTCACTCAACCTCCCCACTCCACCCAACTTCCGCACACCACTATACCTCCCAATCCACACAACCTCCCCACTGCACCCAACCTCCCCACTCCACCCAACGTCCCCACTTCACCCAACCTCCCCACTCCAACCAACCTCCCCACTTCACCCAACCTACGCACTCCATCCAACCTCCGCACTCCACCCAACCTCCGCACTCCAACGAACTTCCGCACTCCACCCAACCTCCGCACTCCACCCTACTTCCGCACTCCATCAAACCTCCGTACTCCACCCAACTTCCTCACTGCCCCCAACCTCTCCACTGCACCCAACCTCCCCACTCCACCCAATCTCGCCACTCCACCCAACCTCCCCAATTCACCCAACCTCCCCAATCCATCAAACCTCCCCACTCCACCCAACCTCCGCACTCCAACGAACTTCCGCACTCCACCGAACCTCCCCACTCCACCCAGCCTCCCCACTCCACCCAAATTCCCCACTTCCCCCAACCTCTCCACTGCTCCCAACCTCCCCACTCCACCCAACCTCCCCACTTCACCCAAGCTCCCAGCTCCATCCTACCTCCCCACTTCACCCAACCTCCGAACTCCACCCAACCTCCGCACTCCAACGAACTTCTGCACTCCACCCAACTTCCGGACTCCAACCAAACTCCGCACTCCACTATACCTCCCACTCCACACCACCTCCCCACTGCACCCAACCTCCCCACTTCACCCAACCTCCCCACTCCACCCAACCTCCCCACTTCTCACAACCTCCCCACTCCATCCTACCTCCCCACTTCACCCAACCTCCGCACTCCATCCAACGTCCGAACTCCACCCAACCTCCGCACTCCAACGAACTTCCGCACTCCACCCAACCTCCGCACTCCACCCAATTTCTGCACTCCACCCAACTTCCGGACTCCACCCAAATTCCGCAATCCACCCAACCTCCGCACTCCACCCAACCTCCGCACTCCACCCAAATTCCGCACTCCACCCAACCTCCCCACTCCACCCAACCTCCCCACTCCACCAAACCTCCCCACTCCACCCAACCTCCGCACTCCACTATACCTCCCACTCCACACAACCTCCCCACTGCACCCAACCTCCCCACTTCACCCAACCTCCCCACTCCACCCAACCTCCCCACTTCACCCAACCTCCCCACTTCACCCAACCTCCCCAATCCACCAAACCTCCCCACTCCACCTAACTTCCGCACTCCACTATACTTCCCAATCCACACAACCTTCCCACTGCACCCAACCTCCCCACTCCACCCAACCTCCCCACTTCACCCAACCTCCCCACTCCAACCAACCTCCCCACTTCACCCAACCTCCGCACTCCATCCTACCTCCCCACTTCACCCAACCTCCGCACTCCATCCAACCTCCGAACTCCACCCAACCTCCGCACTCCACCCAACTTCCGCACTCCACCCAACTTCCGGACTCCACCCAAATTCCGCAATCCAACCACCTCCGCACTCCATCCAACCTCCGCACTCCACCCAAGTTCCGCACTCCACCCAACCTCCCCACTCCACCCAACCTCCCCACTCCACCCAACCTCCCCACTCCACCCAGCCTCCCCACTCCACCCAACTTCCCCACTGCCCCCAACCTCTCCACTGCACCCAACCTCCCCACTCCTCCCAACCTCCCCACTCCACCCAACCTCCCCTCTTCACCCAACCTCCCCAATCCACCAAACCTCCCCACTGCACCCAACCTCCGCACTCCACTATACTTCCCACTCCACACAACCTCCCCACTGCATCCAACCTCCCCACTTCACCCAACCTCCCCACTCCACCCAACCTCCCCACTTCACCCAACCTCCCCACTTCACCCAACCTCCCCAATCCACCAAACCTCCCCACTCCACCCAACCTCCTCACTCCACTATACCTCCCACTCCACTCAACCTCCCCACTGCACCCAACCTCCCCACTCCTCCCAACTTCCCCACTCCACCCAACCTCCCCTCTTCACCCAACCTCCCCAATCCACCAAACCTCCCCACTGCACCCAACCTCCGCACTCCACTATACTTCCCACTCCACACAACCTCCCCACTTCACCCAACCTCCCCAATCCACCAAACCTCCCCACTCCACCCAACCTCCGCACTCCACTATACCTCCCACTCCACACAACCTCCCCACTGCACCCAACCTCCCCACTTCACCCAACCACCCCACTCCACCCAACCTCCCCACTTCACCCAACCTCCCCACTCCATCCTACCTCTCCACTTCACCCAACCTCCCCACTTCACCCAACCTCCCCAGTCCACCAAACCTCCGCACTCCATCCAACGTCCGAACTCCACCCAACCTCCGCACTCCAACGAACTTCCGCACTCCACCCAACCTCCGCACTCCACCCAATTTCTGCACTCCACCCAATTTCCGGACTCCACCCAAATTCCGCAATCCACCCAACCTCCGCACTCCACCCAACCTCCGCACTCCACCCAAGTTCCGCACTCCATCCAACCTCCCCACTCCACCCAACCTCCCCACTCCACCCAACCTCCCCACTCCACCCAGCCTCCCCACTCCACCCAACTTCCCCACTGCCCCCAACCTCTCCACTGCACCCAACCTCCCCACTCCTCCCAACCTCCCCACTCCACCCAACCTCCCCTCTTCACCCAACCTCCCCAATCCACCAAACCTCCCCACTGCACCCAACCTCCGCACTCCACTATACTTCCGCACTCCACCCAACCTCCGCGCTCCACCCAACTTCTGCACTCCACCCAACTTCCGGACTCCAACCAAACTCCGCACTCCACTATACCTCCCACTCCACACCACCTCCCCACTGCACCCAACCTCCCCACTTCACCCAACCTCCCCACTCCACCCAACCTCCCCACTTCTCCCAACCTCCCCACTCCATCCTACCTCCCCACTTCACCCAACCTCCGCACTCCATCCAACCTCCGAACTCCACCCAACCTCCGCACTCCAACGAACTTCCGCACTCCACCCAACCTCCGCACTCCACCCAACTTCTGCACTCCACCCAACTTCCGGACTCCACCCAAATTCCGCAATCCACCCAACCTCCGCACTCCACCCAACCTCCGCACTCCACCCAAATTCCGCACTCCACCCAACCTCCCCACTCCACCCAACCTCCCCAATCCATCAAACCTCCCCACTCCACCCAACCTCCGCATTCCACTATACCTCCCACTCCACACAACCTCCCCACTGCACCCAAACTCCCCACTTCACCCAACCTCCCCACTCCACCCAACCTCCCCACTTCACCCAACCTCCCCGCTCCATCCTACCTCCCCACTTCACCCAACCTCCGAACTCCACCCAACCTCCGCACTCCAACGAACTTCCGCACTCCACCCAACCTCAGCACTCCACCCAACTTCTGCACTCCACCCAACTTCCGGACTCCACCCAAATTCCGCAATCCACCCAACCTCCGCACTCCACCCAACCTCCGCACTCCACCCAAATTCCGCATTCCACCCAACCTCCCCACTCCACCCAACCTCCCCACTGCACCCAACCTCCCAACTCCACCCAGCCTCCCCACTCCACCCAACTTCCCCACTGCCCCCAACCTCTCCACTGCACCCAACCTCCCCACTCCTCCCAACCTCCCCACTCCACCCAACCTCCCCACTGCACCCAACCTCCCCACTTCACTCAACCTCCCCACTCCACCCAACTTCCGCACACCACTATACCTCCCAATCCACACAACCTCCCCACTGCACCCAACCTCCCCACTCCACCCAACGTCCCCACTTCACCCAACCTCCCCACTCCAACCAACCTCCCCACTTCACCCAACCTACGCACTCCATCCAACCTCCGCACTCCACCCAACCTCCGCACTCCAACGAACTTCCGCACTCCACCCAACCTCCGCACTCCACCCTACTTCCGCACTCCATCAAACCTCCGTACTCCACCCAACTTCCTCACTGCCCCCAACCTCTCCACTGCACCCAACCTCCCCACTCCACCCAATCTCGCCACTCCACCCAACCTCCCCAATTCACCCAACCTCCCCAATCCATCAAACCTCCCCACTCCACCCAACCTCCGCACTCCAACGAACTTCCGCACTCCACCGAACCTCCCCACTCCACCCAGCCTCCCCACTCCACCCAAATTCCCCACTTCCCCCAACCTCTCCACTGCTCCCAACCTCCCCACTCCACCCAAACTCCCCACTTCACCCAAGCTCCCAGCTCCATCCTACCTCCCCACTTCACCCAACCTCCGAACTCCACCCAACCTCCGCACTCCAACGAACTTCCGCACTCCACCCAACCTCCGCAATCCACCCAACTTCTGCACTCCACCCAACTTCCGGACTCCAACCAAACTCCGCACTCCACTATACCTCCCACTCCACACCACCTCCCCACTGCACCCAACCTCCCCACTTCACCCAACCTCCCCACTCCACCCAACCTCCCCACTTCTCCCAACCTCCCCACTCCATCCTACCTCCCCACTTCACCCAACCTCCGCACTCCATCCAACCTCCGAACTCCACCCAACCTCCGCACTCCAACGAACTTCCGCACTCCACCCAACCCCCGCACTCCACCCAACTTCTGCACTCCACCCAACTTCCGGACTCCACCCAAATTCCGCAATCCACCCAACCTCCGCACTCCACCCAACCTCCCCACTCCACCCAACCTCCCCACTCCACCCAACCTCCCAACTCCACCCAGCCTCCCCACTCCACCCAACTTCCCCACTGCCCCCAACCTCTCCACTGCACCCAACCTCCCCACTCCTCCCAACCTCCCCACTCCACCCAACCTCCCCACTTCACCCAACCTCCCCAATCCACCAAACCTCCCCACTCCACCCAACCTCCGCACTCCACTATACCTCCCACTCCACACAACCTCCCCACTGCACCCAACCTCCCCACTTCACCCAACCTCCCCACTCCACCCAACCTCCCCACTTCACCCAACCTCCCCACTTCACCCAACCTCCCCAATCCACCAAACCTCCCCACTCCACCTAACTTCCGCACTCCACTATACTTCCCAATCCACACAACCTTCCCACTGCACCCAACCTCCCCACTCCACCCAACCTCCCCACTTCACCCAACCTCCCCACTCCAACCAACCTCCCCACTTCACCCAACCTCCGCACTCCATCCTACCTCCCCACTTCACCCAACCTCCGCACTCCATCCAACCTCCGAACTCCACCCAACCTCCGCACTCCACCCAACTTCCGCACTCCACCCAACTTCCGGACTCCACCCAAATTCCGCAATCCAACCACCTCCGCACTCCATCCAACCTCCGCACTCCACCCAAGTTCCGCACTCCACCCAACCTCCCCACTCCACCCAACCTCCCCACTCCACCCAACCTCCCCTCACCACCCAGCCTCCCCACTCCACCCAACTTCCCCACTGCCCCCAACCTCTCCACTGCACCCAACCTCCCCACTCCTCCCAACCTCCCCACTCCACCCAACCTCCCCTCTTCACCCAACCTCCCCAATCCACCAAACCTCCCCACTGCACCCAACCTCCGCATTCCACTATACTTCCCACTCCACACAACCTCCCCACTGCATCCAACCTCCCCACTTCACCCAACCTCCCCACTCCACCCATCCTCCCCACTTCACCCAACCTCCCCACTTCACCCAACCTCCCCAATCCACCAAACCTCCCCACTCCACCCAACCTCCTCACTCCACTATACCTCCCACTCCACTCAACCTCCCCACTGCACCCAACCTCCCCACTCCTCCCAACTTCCCCACTCCACCCAACCTCCCCTCTTCACCCAACCTCCCCAATCCACCAAACCTCCCCACTGCACCCAACCTCCGCACTCCACTATACTTCCCACTCCACACAACCTCCCCACTTCACCCAACCTCCCCAATCCACCAAACCTCCCCACTCCACCCAACCTCCGCACTCCACTATACCTCCCACTCCACACAACCTCCCCACTGCACCCAACCTCCCCACTTCACCCAACCACCCCACTCCACCCAACCTCCCCACTTCACCCAACCTCCCCACTCCATCCTACCTCTCCACTTCACCCAACCTCCCCACTTCACCCAACCTCCCCAGTCCACCAAACCTCCGCACTCCATCCAACGTCCGAACTCCACCCAACCTCCGCACTCCAACGAACTTCCGCACTCCACCCAACCTCCGCACTCCACCCAATTTCTGCACTCCACCCAATTTCCGGACTCCACCCAAATTCCGCAATCCACCCAACCTCCGCAATCCACCCAACCTCCGCACTCCACCCAAGTTCCGCACTCCATCCAACCTCCCCACTCCACCCAACCTCCCCACTCCACCCAACCTCCCCACTCCACCCAGCCTCCCCACTCCACCCAACTTCCCCACTGCCCCCAACCTCTCCACTGCACCCAACCTCCCCACTCCTCCCAACCTCCCCACTCCACCCAACCTCCCCTCTTCACCCAACCTCCCCAATCCACCAAACCTCCCCACTGCACCCAACCTCCGCACTCCACTATACTTCCGCACTCCACCCAACCTCCGCACTCCACCCAACTTCTGCACTCCACCCAACTTCCGGACTCCAACCAAACTCCGCACTCCACTATACCTCCCACTCCACACCACCTCCCCACTGCACCCAACCTCCCCACTTCACCCAACCTCCCCACTCCACCCAACCTCCCCACTTCTCCCAACCTCCCCACTCCATCCTACCTCCCCACTTCACCCAACCTCCGCACTCCATCCAACCTCCGAACTCCACCCAACCTCCGCACTCCAACGAACTTCCGCACTCCACCCAACCTCCGCACTCCACCCAACTTCTGCACTCCACCCAACTTCCGGACTCCACCCAAATTCCGCAATCCACCCAACCTCCGCACTCCACCCAACCTCCGCACTCCACCCAAATTCCGCACTCCACCCAACCTCCCCACTCCACCCAACCTCCCCAATCCATCAAACCTCCCCACTCCACCCAACCTCCGCATTCCACTATACCTCCCACTCCACACAACCTCCCCACTGCACCCAAACTCCCCACTTCACCCAACCTCCCCACTCCACCCAACCTCCCCACTTCACCCAACCTCCCCGCTCCATCCTACCTCCCCACTTCACCCAACCTCCGAACTCCACCCAACCTCCGCACTCCAACGAACTTCCGCACTCCACCCAACCTCAGCACTCCACCCAACTTCTGCACTCCACCCAACTTCCGGACTCCAACCAAACTCCGCACTCCACTAAACCTCCCACTCCACACCACCTCCCCACTGCACCCAACCTCCCCACTTCACCCAACCTCCCCACTCCACCCAACCTCCCCACTTCTCCCAACCTCCCCACTCCATCCTACCTCCCCACTTCACCCAACCTCCGCACTCCATCCAACCTCCGAACTCCACCCAACCTCCGCACTCCAACGAACTTCCGCACTCCACCCAACCTCCGCACTCCACCCAACTTCTGCACTCCACCCAACTTCCGGACTCCACCCAAATTCCGCAATCCACCCAACCTCCGCACTCCACCCAACCTCCGCACTCCACCCAAATTCCGCACTCCACCCAACCTCCCCACTCCACCCAACCTCCCCACTCCACCCAACCTCCCAACTCCACCCAGCCTCCCCACTCCACCCAACTTCCCCACTGCCCCCAATCTCTCCACTGCACCCAACCTCCCCACTCCTCCCAACCTCCCCACTCCACCCAACCTCCCCACTTCACCCAACCTCCCCAATCCACCAAACCTCCCCACTCCACCCAACCTCCGCACTCCGCTATACCTCCCACTCCACACAACCTCCCCACTGCACCCAACCTCCCCACTTCACCCAACCTCCCCACTCCACCCAACCTCCCCACTTCACCCAACCTCCCCACTTCACCCAACCTCCCCAATCCACCAAACCTCCCCACTCCACCTAACTTCCGCACTCCACTATACTTCCCAATCCACACAACCTTCCCACTGCACCCAACCTCCCCACTCCACCCAACCTCCCCACTTCACCCAACCTCCCCACTCCAACCAACCTCCCCACTTCACCCAACCTCCGCACTCCATCCTACCTCCCCACTTCACCCAACCTCCGCACTCCATCCAACCTCCGAACTCCACCCAACCTCCGCACTCCACCCAACTTCCGCACTCCACCCAACTTCCGGACTCCACCCAAATTCCGCAATCCAACCACCTCCGCACTCCATCCAACCTCCGCACTCCACCCAAGTTCCGCACTCCACCCAACCTCCCCACTCCACCCAACCTCCCCACTCCACCCAACCTCCCCACTCCACCCAGCCTCCCCACTCCACCCAACTTCCCCACTGCCCCCAACCTCTCCACTGCACCCAACCTCCCCACTCCTCCCAACCTCCCCACTCCACCCAACCTCCCCTCTTCACCCAACCTCCCCAATCCACCAAACCTCCCCACTGCACCCAACCTCCGCACTCCACTATACTTCCCACTCCACACAACCTCCCCACTGCATCCAACCTCCCCACTTCACCCAACCTCCCCACTCCACCCAACCTCCCCACTTCACCCAACCTCCCCACTTCACCCAACCTCCCCAATCCACCAAACCTCCCCACTCCACCCAACCTCCGCACTCCACTATACCTCCCACTCCACTCAACCTCCCCACTGCACCCAACCTCCCCACTTCACCCAACCTCCCCACTCCACCCAACCTCCCCACTTCACCCAACCTCCCCACTCCATCCTACCTCCCCACTTCACCCAACCTCCGCACTCCATCCAACCTCCGAACTCCACCCAACCTCCGCACTCCAAAGAACTTCCACACTCCACCCAACCTCCGCACTCCACCCAACTTCTGCACTCCACCCAACTTCCGGACTCCACCCAAATTCCGCAATCCACCCAACCTCCGCACTCCACCCAACCTCCGCACTCCACCCAAATTCCGCACTCCACCCAACCTCCCCACTCCACCCAACCTCCCCACTGCACCCAACCTCCCAACTCCACCCAGCCTCCCAACTCCACCCAACCTCCCCACTGCACCCAACCTCCCCACTTCACCCAACCTCCGCACTCCATCCAACATCCGAACTACACCCAACCTCCGCACTCCAACGAACTTCCGCACTCCACCCAACCTCCGCACTCCACCCAACTTCTGCACTCCACCCAACTTCCGGACTCCACCCAAATTCCGCAATCCACCCAACCTCCGCACTCCACCCAACCTCCGCACTCCACCCAAATTCCGCACTCCACCCAACCTCCCCACTCCACCCAACCTCCCCACTGCACCCAACCTCCCAACTCCACCCAGCCTCCCCACTCCACCCAACTTCCCCACTGCCCCCAACCTCTCCACTGCACCCAACCTCCCCACTCCTCCCAACCTCCCCACTCCACCCAACCTCCCCACTGCACCCAACCTCCCCACTTCACTCAACCTCCCCACTCCACCCAACTTCCGCACACCACTATACCTCCCAATCCACACAACCTCCCCACTGCACCCAACCTCCCCACTCCACCCAACGTCCCCACTTCACCCAACCTCCCCACTCCAACCAACCTCCCCACTTCACCCAACCTACGCACTCCATCCAACCTCCGCACTCCACCCAACCTCCGCACTCCAACGAACTTCTGCACTCCACCCAACCTCCGCACTCCACCCTACTTCCGCACTCCATCAAACCTCCGTACTCCACCCAACTTCCTCACTGCCCCCAACCTCTCCACTGCACCCAACCTCCCCACTCCACCCAATCTCGCCACTCCACCCAACCTCCCCAATTCACCCAACCTCCCCAATCCATCAAACCTCCCCACTCCACCCAACCTCCGCACTCCAACGAACTTCCGTACTCCACCGAACCTCCCCACTCCACCCAGCCTCCCCACTCCACCCAAATTCCCCACTTCCCCCAACCTCTCCACTGCTCCCAACCTCCCCACTCCACCCAACCTCCCCAGTCCACCAAACCTCCGCACTCCATCCAACCTCCGAACTCCACCCAACCTCCGCACTCCAACGAACTTCAGCACTCCACCCAACCTCCATACTCCACCCAATTTCTGCACTCCACCCAATTTCCGGACTCCACCCAAATTCCGCAATCCACCCAACCTCCGCACTCCACCCAACCTCCGCACTCCACCCAAATTCCGCACTCCACCCAACCTCCCCACTCCACCCAACCTCCCCACTCCACCCAACCTCCCAACTCCACCCAGCCTCCCCACTCCACCCAACTTCCCCACTGCCCCCAACCTCTCCACTGCACCCAACCTCCCCACTCCTCCCAACCTCCCCACTCCACCCAACCTCCGCACTCCACTATTCCTCCCACTCCACACAACCTCCCCACTGCACCCAACCTCCCCACTTCACCCAACCTCCTCCCCTCCACCCAACCTCCCCACTTCACCCAACCTCCCCACTTCACCCAACCTCCCCATTCCACCAAACCTCCCCACTCCACCCAACTTCCGCACTCCACTATACCTCCCAATCCACACAACCTCCCCACTGGACCCAACCTCCCCACTCCACCCAACCTCCCCATTTCACCCAACCTCCCCACTCCAACCAACCTCCCCACTTCACCCAACCTCCGCACTCCATCCAACCTCCGCACTCCACCCAACCTCCGCACTCCAACGAACTTCCGCACTCCACCCAACCTCCGCACTCCACCCAATTTCCGCACTCCATCAAACCTCCGCACTCCACCCAACTTCCTCACTGCCCCAATCCTCTCCACTGCACCCAACCTCCCCACTCCACCCAATCTCGCCACTCCACCCAACCTCCCCACTCCACCCAGCCTCCCCACTCCACCCAACTTACCCACTGCCCCCAACCTCTCCACTGCACCCAACCTCCCCACTCCTCCCAACCTCCCCACTCCACCTAACCTCCCCACTTCACCCAACCTCCCCAATCCACCAAACCTCCCCACTGCACCCAACCTCCGCACTCCACTATACCTCCCACTCCACACAACCTCCCCACTGCACCCAACCTCCCCACTTCACCCAACCTCCCCACTCCACCCAACCTCCCCACTTCACCCAACCTCCCCACTCCATCCTACCTCCCCACTTCACCCAACCTCCGCACTCCATCCAACCTCCGAACTCCAACGAACCTCCGCACTCCACCCAACTTCTGCACTCCACCCAACTTCCGGACTCCACCCAAATTCCGCAATCCACCCAACCTCCGCACTCCACCCAACCTCCGCACTCCACCCAAATTCCGCACTCCACCCAACCTCCCCACTCCACCCAACCTCCCCACTCCACCCAACCTCCCAACTCCACCCAGCCTCCCCACTCCACCCAACTTCCCCACTGCCCCCAACCTCTCCACTGCACCCAACCTCCCCACTCCTCCCAACCTCCCCACTCCACCCAACCTCCCCACTTCACCCAACCTCCCCAATCCACCAAACCTCCCCACTCCACCCAACCTCCGCACTCCACTATACCTCCCACTCCACACAACCTCCCCACTGCACCCAACCTCCCCACTTCACCCAACCTCCCCACTCCACCCAACCTCCCCACTTCACCCAACCTCCCCACTTCACCCAACCTCCCCAATCCACCAAACCTCCCCACTCCACCTAACTTCCGCACTCCACTATACTTCCCAATCCACACAACCTTCCCACTGCACCCAACCTCCCCACTCCACCCAACCTCCCCACTTCACCCAACCTCCCCACTCCAACCAACCTCCCCACTTCACCCAACCTCCCCACTCCATCCTACCTCCCCACTTCACCCAACCTCCGCACTCCATCCAACCTCCGAACTCCACCCAACCTCCGCACTCCACCCAACTTCCGCACTCCACCCAACTTCCGGACTCCACCCAAATTCCGCAATCCAACCACATCCGCACTCCATCCAACCTCCGCACTCCACCCAAGTTCCGCACTCCACCCAACCTCCCCACTCCACCCAACCTCCCCACTCCACCCAACCTCCCCACTCCACCCAGCCTCCCCACTCCACCCAACTTCCCCACTGCCCCCAACCTCTCCACTGCACCCAACCTCCCCACTCCTCCCAACCTCCCCACTTCACCCAACCTCCCCTCTTCACCCAACCTCCCCAATCCACCAAACCTCCCCACTGCACCCAACCTCCGCACTCCACTATACTTCCCACTCCACACAACCTCCCCACTGCATCCAACCTCCCCACTTCACCCAACCTCCCCACTCCACCCAACCTCCCCACTTCACCCAACCTCCCCACTTCACCCAACCTCCCCAATCCACCAAACCTCCCCACTCCACCCAACCTCCGCACTCCACTATACCTCCCACTCCACACAACCTCCCCACTGCACCCAACCTCCCCACTTCACCCAACCACCCCACTCCACCCAACCTCCCCACTTCACCCAACCTCCCCACTCCATCCTAACTCCCCACTTCACCCAACCTCCGCACTCCATCCAACCTCCGAACTCCACCCAACCTCCGCACTCCAACGAACTTCCGCACTCCACCCAACCTCCGCACTCCACCCAACTTCTGCACTCCACCCAACTTCCGGACTCCACCCAAATTCCGCAATCCACCCAACCTCCGCACTCCACCCAACCTCCGCACTCCACCCAAATTCCGCACTCCACCCAACTTCCCCACTCCACCCAACCTCCCCACTGCACCCAACCTCCCAACTCCACCCAGCCTCCCCACTCCACGCAACTTCCCCACTGCCCCCAACCTCTCCACTGCACCCAACCTTCCCACTCCTCCCAACCTCCCCACTCCACCCAACCTCCCCACTGCACCCAACCTCCCCACTTCACTCAACCTCCCCACTCCAGCCAACTTTCGCACACCACTATACCTCCCAATCCACACAACCTCCCCACTGCACCCAACCTCCCCACTCCACCCAACCTCCGCACTCCAACGAACTTCCGCACTCCACCCAACCTCCGCACTCCACCCAACTTCCGCACTCCATCAAACCTCCGCACTCCACCCAACTTCCTCACTGCCCCCAACCTCTCCACTGCACCCAACCTCCCCACTCCACCCAATCTCGCCACTCCACCCAACCTCCCCAATTCACCCAACCTCCCCAATCCATCAAACCTCCCCACTCCACCCAGCCTCCGCACTCCAACGAACTTCCGCATTCCACCGAACCTCCCCACTCCACCCAGCCTCCCCACTCCACCCAACTTCCCCACTTCCCCCAACCTCTCCACTGCTCCCAACCTCCCCACTCCACCCAACCTCCCCACTTCACTCAACCTCCCCACTCCACCCAACCTCCCCACTTCACCCAACCTCCCCACTTCACCCAACCTCCCCAATCCACCAAACCTCCCCACTCCACCCAACCTCCGCACTCCACTATACCTCCCACTCCACACAACCTCCCCACTGAACCCAACATCCCCACTTCACCCACCTCCCCACTCCACCCAACCTCCCCACTTCACCCAACCTCCCCACTCCATCCTACCTCCCCACTTCACCCAACCTCCGCACTCCATCCAACCTCCGAACTCCACCCAACCTCCGCACTCCAACGAACTTCCGCACTCCACCCAACCTCCGCACTCCACCCAATTTCTGCACTCCACCCAACTTCCGGACTCCACCCAAATTCCGCAATCCACCCAACCTCCGCACTCCACACAACCTCCGCACTCCACACAAATTCCGCACTCCACCCAACCTCCCCACTCCACCCAACCTCCCCACTCCACCCAACCTCCCAACTCCACCCAGCCTCCCCACTCCACCCAACTTCCCCACTGCCCCCAACCTCTCCACTGCACCCAACCTCCCCACTCCTCCCAACCTCCCCACTCCACCCAACCTCCGCACTCCACTATTCCTCCCACTCCACACAACCTCCCCACTGCACCCAACCTCCCCACTTCACCCAACCTCCTCCCCTCCACCCAACCTCCCCACTTCACCCAACCTCCCCACTTCACCCAACCTCCCCATTCCACCAAACCTCCCCACTCCACCCAACTTCCGCACTCCACTATACCTCCCAATCCACACAACCTCCCCACTCCACCCAACCTCCCCACTTCACCCAACCTCCCCACTTCACCCAACCTCCCCAATCCACCAAACCTCCCCACTCCACCCAACCTCCGCACTCCACTATACCTCCCACTCCACACAACCTCCCCACTGCACCCAACCTCCCCACTTCACCCAACCACCCCACTCCACCCAACCTCCCCACTTCACCCAACCTCCCCACTCCATCCTACCTCCCCACTTCACCCAACCTCCGCACTCCATCCAACCTCCGAACTCCACCCAACCTCCGCACTCCAACGAACTTCCGCACTCCACCCAACCTCCGCACTCCACCCAACTTCTGCACTCCACCCAACTTCCGGACTCCACCCAAATTCCGCAATCCACCCAACCTCCGCACTCCACCCAAACTCCGCACTCCACCCAAATTCCGCACTCCACCCAACTTCCCCACTCCACCCAACCTCCCCACTGCACCCAACCTCCCAACTCCAGCCAGCCTCCCCACTCCACGCAACTTCCCCACTGCCCCCAACCTCTCCACTGCACCCAACCTTCCCACTCCTCCCAACCTCCCCACTCCACCCAACCTCCCCACAGCACCCAACCTCCCCACTTCACTCAACCTCCCCACTCCAGCCAACTTCCGCACACCACTATACCTCCCAATCCACACAACCTCCCCACTGCACCCAACCTCCCCACTCCACCCAACCTCCCCACTTCACCCAACCTCCCCACTCCACCCAACCTCCGCACTCCACTATTCCTCCCACTCCACACAACCTCCCCACTGCACCCAACCTCCCCACTTCACCCAACCTCCTCCCCTCCACCCAACCTCCCCACTTCACCCAACCTCTCCACTTCACCCAACCTCCCCATTCCACCAAACCTCCCCACTCCACCCAACTTCCGCACTCCACTATACCTCCCAATCCACACAACCTCCCCACTCCACCCAACCTCCCCACTTCACCCAACCTCCCCACTTCACCCAACCTCCCCAATCCACCAAACCTCCCCACTCCACCCAACCTCCGCACTCCACTATACCTCCCACTCCACACAACCTCCCCACTGCACCCAACCTCCCCACTTCACCCAACCACCCCACTCCACACAACCTCCCCACTTCACCCAACCTCCCCACTCCATCCTACCTCCCCACTTCACCCAACCTCCGCACTCCATCCAACCTCCGAACTCCACCCAACCTCCGCACTCCAACGAAATTCCGCACTCCACCCAACCTCCGCACTCCACCCAACTTCTGCACTCCACCCAACTTCCGGACTCCACCCAAATTCCGCAATCCACCCAACCTCCGCACTCCACCCAACCTCCGCACTCCACCCAAATTCCGCACTCCACCCAACTTCCCCACTCCACCCAACCTCCCCACTGCACCCAACCTCCCAACTCCACCCAGCCTCCCCACTCCACGCAACTTCCCCACTGCCCCCAACCTCTCCACTGCACCCAACCTTCCCACTCCTCCCAACCTCCCCACTCCACCCAACCTCCCCACTGCACCCAACCTCCCCACTTCACTCAACCTCCCCACTCCAGCCAACTTCCGCACACCACTATACCTCCCAATCCACACAACCTCCCCACTGCACCCAACCTCCCAACTCCACCCAACCTCCCCACTTCACCCAACATCCGCACTCCATCCAACCTCCGCACTCCACCCAAACTCCGCACTCCAACGAACTTCCGCACTCCACCCAACCTCCGCACTCCACCCAACCTCCGCACTCCAACGAACTTCCGCACTCCACCGAACCTCCCCACTCCACCCAGCCTCCCCACTCCACCCAACTTCCCCACTTCCCCCAACCTCTCCACTGCTCCCAACCTCCCCACTCCACCCAACCTCCCCACTTCACTCAACCTCCCCACTCCACCCAACCTCCCCACTTCACCCAACCTCCCCACTTCACCCAACCTCCCCAATCCACCAAACCTCCCCACTCCACCCAACCTCCGCACTCCACTATACCTCCCACTCCACACAACCTCCCCACTGAACCCAACATCCCCACTTCACCCACCTCCCCACTCCACCCAACCTCCCCACTTCACCCAACCTCCCCACTCCATCCTACCTCCCCACTTCACCCAACCTCCGCACTCCATCCAACCTCCGAACTCCACCCAACCTCCGCACTCCAACGAACTTCCGCACTCCACCCAACCTCCGCACTCCACCCAATTTCTGCACTCCACCCAACTTCCGGACTCCACCCAAATTCCGCAATCCACCCAACCTCCGCATTCCACCCAACCTCCGCACTCCACCCAAATTCCGCACTCCACCCAACCTCCCCACTCCACCCAACCTCCCCACTCCACCCAACCTCCCAACTCCACCCTGCCTCCCCACTCCACCCAACTTCCCCACTGCCCCCAACCTCTCCACTGCACCCAACCTCCCCACTCCTCCCAACCTCCCCACTCCACCCAACCTCCGCACTCCACTATTCCTCCCACTCCACACAACCTCCCCACTGCACCCAACCTCCCCACTTCACCCAACCTCCTCCCCTCCACCCAACCTCCCCACTTCACCCAACCTCCCCACTTCACCCAACCTCCCCATTCCACCAAACCTCCCCACTCCACCCAACTTCCGCACTCCACTATACCTCCCAATCCACACAACCTCCCCACTGGACCCAACCTCCCCACTCCACCCAACCTCCCCATTTCACCCAACCTCCTCACTCCAACCAACCTCCCCACTTCACCCAACCTCCGCACTCCATCCAACCTCCGCACTCCACCCAACCTCCGCACTCCAACGAACTTCCGCACTCCACCCAACCTCCGCACTCCACCCAATTTCCGCACTCCATCAAACCTCCGCACTCCACCCAACTTCCTCACTGCCCCAATCCTCTCCACTGCACCCAACCTCCCCACTCCACCCAATCTCGCCACTCCACCCAACCTCCCCACTCCACCCAGCCTCCCCACTCCACCCAACTTACCCACTGCCCCCAACCTCTCCACTGCACCCAACCTCCCCACTCCTCCCAACCTCCCCACTTCACCCAACCTCCCCACTTCACCCAACCTCCCCAATCCACCAAACCTCCCCACTGCACCCAACCTCCGCACTCCACTATACCTCCCACTCCACACAACCTCCCCACTGCACCCAACCTCCCCACTTCACCCAACCTCCCCACTCCACCCAACCTCCCCACTTCACCCAACCTCCCCACTCCATCCTACCTCCCCACTTCACCCAACCTCCGCACTCCATCCAACCTCCGAACTCCAACGAACCTCCGCACTCCACCCAACTTCTGCACTCCACCCAACTTCCGGACTCCACCCAAATTCCGCAATCCACCCAACCTCCGCACTCCACCCAACCTCCGCACTCCACCCAAATTCCGCACTCCACCCAACCTCCCCACTCCACCCAACCTCCCCACTCCACCCAACGTCCCAACTCCACCCAGCCTCCCCACTCCACCCAACTTCCCCACTGCCCCCAACCTCTCCACTGCACCCAACCTCCCCACTCCTCCCAACCTCCCCACTCCATCCAACCTCCCCACTTCACCCAACCTCCCCAATCCACCAAACCTCCCCACTCCACCCAACCTCCGCACTCCACTATACCTCCCACTCCACACAACCTCCCCACTGCACCCAACCTCCCCACTTCACCCAACCTCCCCACTCCACCCAACCTCCCCACTTCACCCAACCTCCCCACTTCACCCAACCTCCCCAATCCACCAAACCTCCCCACTCCACCTAACTTCCGCACTCCACTATACTTCCCAATCCACACAACCTTCCCACTGCACCCAACCTCCCCACTCCACCCAACCTCCCCACTTCACCCAACCTCCCCACTCCAACCAACCTCCCCACTTCACCCAACCTCCCCACTCCATCCTACCTCCCCACTTCACGCAACCTCCGCACTCCATCCAACCTCCGAACTCCACCCAACCTCCGCACTCCACCCAACTTCCGCACTCCACCCAACTTCCGGACTCCACCCAAATTCCGCAATCCAACCACCTCCGCACTCCATCCAACCTCCGCACTCCACCCAAGTTCCGCACTCCACCCAACCTCCCCACTCCACCCAACCTCCCCACTCCACCCAACCTCCCCACTCCACCCAGCCTCCCCACTCCACCCAACTTCCCCACTGCCCCCAACCTCTCCACTGCACCCAACCTCCCCACTCCTCCCAACCTCCCCACTCCACCCAACCTCCCCTCTTCACCCAACCTCCCCAATCCACCAAACCTCCCCACTGCACCCAACCTCCGCACTCCACTATACTTCCCACTCCACACAACCTCCCCACTGCATCCAAACTCCCCACTTCACCCAACCTCCCCACTCCACCCAACCTCCCCACTTCACCCAACCTCCCCACTTCACCCAACCTCCCCAATCCACCAAACCTCCCCACTCCACCCAACCTCCGCACTCCACTATACCTCCCACACCACACAACCTCCCCACTGCACACAACCTCCCCACTTCACCCAACCACCCCACTCCACCCAACCTCCCCACTTCACCCAACCTCCCCACTCCATCCTACCTCCCCACTTCACCCAACCTCCGCACTCCATCCAACCTCCGAACTCCACCCAAATTCTGCAATCCACCCAACCTCCGCACTCCACCCAACCTCCGCACTCCACCCAAATTCCGCACTCCACCCAACTTCCCCACTCCACCCAACCTCCCCACTGAACCCAACCTCCCAACTCCACCCAGCCTCCCCACTCCACGCAACTTCCCCACTGCCCCCAACCTCTCCACTGCACCCAACCTTCCCACTCCTCCCAACCTCCCCACTCCACCCAACCTCCCCACTGCACCCAACCTCCCCACTTCACTCAACCTCCCCACTCCAGCCAACTTCCGCACACCACTATACCTCCCAATCCACACAACCTCCCCACTGCACCCAACCTCCCCACTCCACCCAACCTCCCCACTTCACCCAACATCCGCACTCCATCCAACCTCCGCACTCCACCCAACCTCCGCACTCCAACGAACTTCCGCACTCCACCCAACCTCCGCACTCCACCCAACTTCCGCACTCCATCAAACCTCCGCACTCCACCCAACTTCCTCACTGCCCCCAACCTCTCCACTGCACCCAACCTCCCCACTCCAACCAATCTCGCCACTCCACCCAACCTCCCCAATTCACCCAACCTCCCCAATCCATCAAACCTCCCCACTCCACCCAGCCTCCGCACTCCAACGAACTTCCGCACTCCACCGAACCTCCCCACTCCACCCAGCCTCCCCACTCCACCCAACTTCCCCACTTCCCCCAACCTCTCCACTGCTCCCAACCTCCCCACTCCACCCAACCTCCCCACTTCACTCAACCTCCCCACTCCACCCAACCTCCCCACTTCACCGAACCTCCCCACTTCACCCAACCTCCCCAATCCACCAAACCTCCCCACTCCACCCAACCTCCGCACTCCACTATACCTCCCACTCCACACAACCTCCCCACTGAACCCAACATCCCCACTTCACCCACCTCCCCACTCCACCCAACCTCCCCACTTCTCCCAACCTCCCCACTCCATCCTACCTCCCCACTTCACCCAACCTCCGCACTCCATCCAACCTCCGAACTCCACCCAACCTCCGCACTCCAACGAACTTCCGCACTCCACCCAACCTCCGCACTCCACCCAACTTCTGCACTCCACCCAACTTCCGGACTCCACCCAAATTCCGCAATCCACCCAACCTCCGCACTCCACCCAACCTCCGCACTCCACCCAAATTCCGCACTCCACCCAACCTCCCCACTCCACCCAACCTCCCAACTCCACCCAGCCTCCCCACTCCACCCAACTTCCCCACTGCCCCCAACCTCTCCACTGCACCCAACCTCCCCACTCCTCCCAACCTCCCCACTCCACCCAACCTCCGCACTCCACTATACCTCCCACTCCACACAACCTCCCCACTGCACCCAACCTCCCCACTTCACCTAACCTCCTCCCCTCCACCCAACCTCCCCACTTCACCCAACCTCCCCACTTTACCCAACCTCCCCATTCCACCAAACCTCCCCACTCCACCCAACTTCCGCACTCCACTATACCTCCCAATCCACACAACCTCCCCACTGCACCCAACCTCCCCACTCCACCCAACCTCCCCACTTCACCCAACCTCCCGACTCCAGCCAACTTCCGCAAACCACTATACCTCCCAATCCACACAACCTCCCCACTGCACCCAACCTCCCCACTCCACCCAACCTCCCCACTTCACCCAACCTCCGCACTCCATCCAACCTCCGCACTCCACCCAACCTCCGCACTCCAACGAACTTCCGCACTCCACCCAACCTCCGCACTCCACCCAACTTCCGCACTCCATCAAACCTCCGCACTCCACCCAACTTCCTCACTGCCCCCAACCTCTCCACTGCACCCAACCTCCCCACTCCACCCAATCTCGCCACTCCACCCAAACTCCCCAATTCACCCAACCTCCCCAATCCATCAAACCTCCCCACTCCACCCAACCTCCGCACTCCAACGAACTTCCGCACTCCACCGAACCTCCCCACTCCACCCAGCCTCCCCACTCCACCCAACTTCCCCACTTCCCCCAACCTCTCCACTGTCCCAACCTCCCCACTCCACCCAACCTCCCCACTTCACCCAACCTCCCCACTCCATCCTACCTCCCCACTTCACCCAACCTCCGAACTCCACCCAACCTCCGCACTCCAACGAACTTCCGCACTCCACCCAACCTCCGCACTCCACCCAACTTCTGCACTCCACCCAACTTCCGGACTCCAACCAAACTCCGCACTCCACTATACCTCCCACTCCACACCACCTCCCCACTGCACCCAACCTCCCCACTTCACCCAACCTCCCCACTCCACCCAACCTCCCCACTTCACCCAACCTCCCCACTCCATCCTACCTCCCCACTTCACCCAACCTCCGCACTCCATCCAACCTCCGAACTCCACCCAACCTCCGCACTCCAACGAACTTCCGCACTCCACCCAACCTCCGCACTCCACCCAACTTCTGCACTCCACCCAACTTCCGGACTCCACCCAAATTCCGCAATCCACCCAACCTCCGCACTCCACCCAACCTCCGCACTCCACCCAAATTCCGCACTCCACCCAACCTCCCCACTCCACCCAACCTCCCCACTCCACCCATCCTCCCAACTCCACCCAGCCTCCCCACTCCACCCAACTTCCCCACTGCCCCCAACCTCTCCACTGCACCCAACCTCCCCACTCCTCCCAACCTCCCCACTCCACCCAACCTCCCCACTTCACCCAACCTCCCCA
This sequence comes from Oasisia sp. SBJ-2009, assembly GCA_964017155.1. Classification (NCBI taxonomy): domain Eukaryota; kingdom Metazoa; phylum Annelida; class Polychaeta; order Sabellida; family Siboglinidae; genus Oasisia; species Oasisia sp. SBJ-2009. Next base: position 22,430,867 of record OZ024865.1, read on the forward strand.
CTCCAACCAACCTCCCCACTTCACCCAACCTCCCCACTCCATCCTACCTCCCCACTTCACCCAACCTCCGCACTCCATCCAACCTCCGAACTCCACCCAACCTCCGCACTCCACCCAACTTCCGCACTCCACCCAACTTCCGGACTCCACCCAAATTCCGCAATCCAACCACTTCCGCACTCTATCCAACCTCCGCACTCCACCCAAGTTCCGCACTCCACCCAACCTCCCCACTCCACCCAACCTCCCCACTCCACCCAACCTCCCCACTCCACCCAGCCTCCCCACTCCACCCAACTTCCCCACTGCCCCCAACCTCTCCTCTGCACCCCACCTCCCCACTCCTCCCAACCTCCCCACTCCACCCAACCTCCCCTCTTCACCCAACCTCCACAATCCACCAAACCTCCCCACTGCACCCAACCTCCGCACTCCACTATACTTCCCACTCCACACAACCTCCCCACTGCATCCAACCTCCCCACTTCACCCAACCTCCCCACTCCACCCAACCTCCCCACTTCACCCAACCTCCCCACTTCACCCAACCTCCCCAATTCACCAAACCTCCCCACTCCACCCAACCTCCGCACTCCACTATACCTCCCACTCCACACAACCTCCCCACTGCACCCAACCTCCCCACTTCACCCAACCACCCCACTCCACCCAACCTCCCCACTTCACCCAACCTCCCCACTCCATCCTACCTCCCCACTTCACCCAACCTCCGCACTCCATCCAACCTCCGAACTCCACCCAACCTCCGCACTCCAACGAACTTCCGAACTCCACCCAACCTCCGCACTCCACCCAACTTCCGCACTCCACCCAACTTCCGGACTCCACCCAAATTCCGCAATCCAACCACTTCCGCACTCTATCCAACCTCCGCACTCCACCCAAGTTCCGCACTCCACCCAACCTCCCCACTCCACCCAACCTCCCCACTCCACCCAACCTCCCCACTCCACCCAGCCTCCCCACTCCACCCAACTTCCCCACTGCCCCCAACCTCTCCTCTGCACCCCACCTCCCCACTCCTCCCAACCTCCCCACTCCACCCAACCTCCCCTCTTCACCCAACCTCCACAATCCACCAAACCTCCCCACTGCACCCAACCTCCGCACTCCACTATACTTCCCACTCCACACAACCTCCCCACTGCATCCAACCTCCCCACTTCACCCAACCTCCCCACTCCACCCAACCTCCCCACTTCACCCAACCTCCCCACTTCACCCAACCTCCCCAATTCACCAAACCTCCCCACTCCACCCAACCTCCGCACTCCACTATACCTCCCACTCCACACAACCTCCCCACTGCACCCAACCTCCCCACTTCACCCAACCACCCCACTCCACCCAACCTCCCCACTTCACCCAACCTCCCCACTCCATCCTACCTCCCCACTTCACCCAACCTCCGCACTCCATCCAACCTCCGAACTCCACCCAACCTCCGCACTCCAACGAACTTCCGCACTCCACCCAACCTCCGCACTCCACCCAACTTCTGCACTCCACCCAACTTCCGGACTCCACCCAAATTCCGCAATCCACCCAACCTCCGCACTCCACCCAACCTCCGCACTCCACCCAAATTCCGCACTCCACCCAACCTCCCCACTCCACCCAACCTCCCCACTGCACCCAACCTCCCAACTCCACCCAGCCTCCCCACTCCACCCAACTTCCCCACTGCCCCCAACCTCTCCACTGCACCCAACCTTCCCACTCCTCCCAACCTCCCCACTCCACCCAACCTCCCCACTGCACCCAACCTCCCCACTTCACTCAACCTCCCGACTCCAGCCAACTTCCGCACACCACTATACCTCCCAATCCACACAACCTCCCCACTGCACCCAACCTCCCCACTCCACCCAACCTCCCCACTTCACCCAACCTCCGCACTCCATCCAACCTCCGCACTCCACCCAACCTCCGCACTCCAACGAACTTCCGCACTCTACCCAACCTCCGCACTCCACCCAACTTCCGCACTCTATCAAACTTCCGCACTCCACCCAACTTCCTCACTGCCCCCAACCTCTCCACTGCACCCAACCTCCCCACTCCACCCAATCTCGCCACTCCACCCAACCTCCCCAATTCACCCAACCTCCCCAATCCATCAAACCTCCCCACTCCACCCAACCTCCGCACTCCAACGAACTTCCGCACTCCACCGAACCTCCCCACTCCACCCAGCCTCCCCACTCCACCCAACTTCCCCACTTCCCCCAACCTCTCCACTGTCCCAACCTCCCCACTCCACCCAACCTCCCCACTTCACCCAACCTCCCCACTCCATCCTACCTCCCCACTTCACCCAACCTCCGAACTCCACCCAACCTCCGCACTCCAACGAACTTCCGCACTCCACCCAACCTCCGCACTCCACCCAACTTCTGCACTCCACCCAACTTCCGGACTCCAACCAAACTCCGCACTCCACTATACCTCCCACTCCACACCACCTCCCCACTGCACCCAACCTCCCCACTTCACCCAACCTCCCCACTCCACCCAACCTCCCCACTTCACCCAACCTCCCCACTCCATCCTACCTCCCCACTTCACCCAACCTCCGCACTCCATCCAACCTCCGAACTCCACCCAACCTCCGCACTCCAACGAACTTCCGCACTCCACCCAACCTCCGCACTCCACCCAACTTCTGCACTCCACCCAACTTCCGGACTCCACCCAAATTCCGCAATCCACCCAACCTCCGCACTCCACCCAACCTCCGCACTCCACCCAAATTCCGCACTCCACCCAACCTCCCCACTCCACCCAACCTCCCCACTCCACCCATCCTCCCAACTCAACCCAGCCTCCCCACTCCACCCAACTTCCCCACTCCACCCAACCTCCCCACTTCACCCAACCTCCCCAATCCACCAAACCTCCCCACTCCACCCAATCTCCGCACTCCACTATACCTCCCACTCCACACAACCTCCCCACTGCACCCAACCTCCCCACTTCACCCAACCTCCCCACTCCACCCAACCTCCCCACTTCACCCAACCTCACCACTCCAACCAACCTCCCCACTTCACCCAACCTCCCCACTCCATCCTACCTCCCCACTTCACCCAACCTCCGCACTCCATCCAACCTCCGAACTCCACCCAACCTCCGCACTCCACCCAACTTCCGCACTCCACCCAACTTCCGGACTCCACCCAAATTCCGCAATCCAACCACTTCCGCACTCCATCCAACCTCCGCACTCCACCCAAGTTCCGCACTCCACCCAACCTCCCCACTACACCCAACCTCCCCACTCCACCCAACCTCCCCACTCCACCCAGCCTCCCCACTCCACCCAACTTCCCCACTGCCCCCAACCTCTCCACTGCACCCAACCTCCCCACTCCTCCCAACCTCCCCACTCCACCCAACCTCCCCTCTTCACCCAACCTCCCCAATCCACCAAACCTCCCCACTGCACCCAACCTCCGCACTCCACTATACTTCCCACTCCACACAACCTCCCCACTGCATCCAACCTCCCCACTTCACCCAACCTCCCCACTCCACCCAACCTCCCCACTTCACCCAACCTCCCCACTTCACCCAACCTCCCCAATTCACCAAACCTCCCCACTCCACCCATCCTCCGCACTCCACTATACCTCCCACTCCACACAACCTCCCCACTGCACCCAACCTCCCCACTTCACCCAACCACCCCACTCCACCCAACCTCCCCACTTCACCCAACCTCCCCACTCCATCCTACCTCCCCACTTCACCCAACCTCCGCACTCCATCCAACCTCCGAACTCCACCCAACCTCCGCACTCCAACGAACTTCCGCACTCCACCCAACCTCCGCACTCCACCCAACTTCTGCACTCCACCCAACTTCCGGACTCCACCCAAATTCCGCAATCCACCCAACCTCCGCACTCCACCCAACCTCCGCACTCCACCCAAATTCCGCACTCCACCCAACCTCCCCACTCCACCCAACCTCCCCACTGCACCCAACCTCCCAACTCCACCCAGCCTCCCCACTCCACCCAACTTCCCCACTGCCCCCAACCTCTCCACTGCACCCAACCTTCCCACTCCTCCCAACCTCCCCACTCCACCCAACCTCCCCACTGCACCCAACCTCCCCACTTCACTCAACCTCCCGACTCCAGCCAACTTCCGCACACCACTATACCTCCCAATCCACACAACCTCCCCACTGCACCCAACCTCCCCACTCCACCCAACCTCCCCACTTCACCCAACCTCCGCACTCCATCCAACCTCCGCACTCCACCCAACCTCCGCACTCCAACGAACTTCCGCACTCCACCCAACCTCCGCACTCCACCCAACTTCCGCACTCCATCAAACCTCCGCACTCCACCCAACTTCCTCACTGCCCCCAATCTCGCCACTCCACCCAAACTCCCCAATTCACCCAACCTCCCCAATCCATCAAACCTCCCCACTCCACCCAACCTCCGCACTCCAACGAACTTCCGCACTCCACCGAACCTCCCCACTCCACCCAGCCTCCCCACTCCACCCAACTTCCCCACTTCCCCCAACCTCTCCACTGTCCCAACCTCCCCACTCCACCCAACCTCCCCACTTCACCCAACCTCCCCACTCCATCCTACCTCCCCACTTCACCCAACCTCCGAACTCCACCCAACCTCCGCACTCCAACGAACTTCCGCACTCCACCCAACCTCCGCACTCCACCCAACTTCTGCACTCGACCCAACTTCCGGACTCCAACCAAACTCCGCACTCCACTATACCTCCCACTCCACACCACCTCCCCACTGCACCCAACCTCCCCACTTCACCCAACCTCCCCACTCCACCCAACCTCCCCACTTCACCCAACCTCCCCACTCCATCCTACCTCCCCACTTCACCCAACCTCCGCACTCCATCCAACCTCCGAACTCCACCCAACCTCCGCACTCCAACGAACTTCCGCACTCCACCCAACCTCCGCACTCCACCCAACTTCTGCACTCCACCCAACTTCCGGACTCCACCCAAATTCCGCAATCCACCCAACCTCCGCACTCCACCCAACCTCGGCACTCCACCCAAATTCCGCACTCCACCCAACCTCCCCACTCCACCCAACCTCCCCACTCCACCCATCCTCCCAACTCCACCCAGCCTCCCCACTCCACCCAACTTCCCCACTGCCCCCAACCTCTCCACTGCACCCAACCTCCCCACTCCTCCCAACCTCCCCACTCCACCCAACCTCCCCACTTCACACAACCTCCCCAATCCACCAAACCTCCCCACTCCACCCAATCTCCGCACTCCACTATACCTCCCACTCCACACAACCTCCCCACTGCACCCAACCTCCCCACTTCACCCAACCTCCCCACTCCACCCAACCTCCCCACTTCACCCAACCTCCCCACTCCAACCAACCTCCCCACTTCACCCAACCTCCCCACTCCATCCTACCTCCCCACTTCACCCAACCTCCGCACTCCATCCAACCTCCGAACTCCACCCAACCTCCGCACTCCACCCAACTTCCGCACTCCACCCAACTTCCGGACTCCACCCAAATTCCGCAATCCAACCACTTCCGCACTCCATCCAACCTCCGCACTCCACCCAAGTTCCGCACTCCACCCAACCTCCCCACTCCACCCAACCTCCCCACTCCACCCAACCTCCCCACTCCACCCAGCCTCCCCACTCCACCCAACTTCCCCACTGCCCCCAACATCTCCACTGCACCCAACCTCCCCACTCCTCCCAACCTCCCCACTCCACCCAACCTCCCCTCTTCACCCAACCTCCCCAATCCACCAAACCTCCCCACTGCACCCAACCTCCGCACTCCACTATACTTCCCACTCCACACAACCTCCCCACTGCATCCAACCTCCCCACTTCACCCAACCTCCCCACTCCACCCAACCTCCCCACTTCACCCAACCTCCCCACTTCACCCAACCTCCCCAATTCACCAAACCTCCCCACTCCACCCAACCTCCGCACTCCACTATACCTCCCACTCCACACAACCTCCCCACTGCACCCAACCTCCCCACTTCACGCAACCACCCCACTCCACCCAACCTCCCCACTTCACCCAACCTCCCCACTCCATCCTACCTCCCCACTTCACCCAACCTCCGCACTCCATCCAACCTCCGAACTCCACCCAACCTCCGCACTCCAACGAACTTCCGCACTCCACCCAACCTCCGCACTCCACCCAACTTCTGCACTCCACCCAACTTCCGGACTCCACCCAAATTCCGCAATCCACCCAACCTCCGCACTCCACCCAACCTCCGCACTCCACCCAAATTCCGCACTCCACCCAACCTCCCCACTCCACCCAACCTCCCCACTGCACCCAACCTCCCAACTCCACCCAGCCTCCCCACTCCACCCAACTTCCCCACTGCCCCCAACCTCTCCACTGCACCCAACCTTCCCACTCCTCCCAACCTCCCCACTCCACCCAACCTCCCCACTGCACCCAACCTCCCCACTTCACTCAACCTCCCGACTCCAGCCAACTTCCGCACACCACTATACCTCCCAATCCACACAACCTCCCCACTGCACCCAACCTCCCCACTCCACCCAACCTCCCCACTTCACCCAACCTCCGCACTCCATCCAACCTCCGCACTCCACCCAACCTCCGCACTCCAACGAACTTCCGCACTCCACCCAACCTCCGCACTCCACCCAACTTCCGCACTCCATCAAACCTCCGCACTCCACCCAACTTCCTCACTGCCCCCAACCTCTCCACTGCACCCAACCTCCCCACTCCACCCAATCTCGCCACTCCACCCAACCTCCCCAATTCACCCAACCTCCCCAATCCATCAAACCTCCCCACTCCACCAAACCTCCGCACTCCAACGAACTTCCGCACTCCACCGAACCTCCCCACTCCACCCAGCCTCCCCACTCCACCCAACTTCCCCACTGCCCCCAACCTCTCCACTGCACCCAACTTCCCCACTCCTCCCAACCTCCCCACTTCACTCAACCTCCCCACTCCACCCAACCTCCCCATTTCACCCAACCTCCCCACTTCACCCAACCTCCCCAATCCACCAAACCTCCCCACTCCACCCAACTTCCGCACTCCACTATACATCCCAATCCACACAACCTCCCCACTGCACCCAACCTCCCCACTCCACCCAACCTCCCCACTTCACCCAACCTCCCCACGACACCCAACCTCCCCACTTCACCCAACCTCCACAATCCACCAAACCTCCCCACTCCACCCAACCTCCGCACTCCACTATACCTCCCACTCCACACAACCTCCCCACTGCATCCAACCTCCCCACTTCACCCAACCTCCCCACTCCACGCAACCTCCCCACTTCACCCAACCTCCCCACTCCATCCTACCTCCCCACTTCACCCAACCTCCGCACTCCATCCAACCTCCGAACTCCACCCAACCTCCGCACTCCAACGAACTTCCGCACTCCACCCAACCTCCGCACTCCACCCATCTTCCGCACTCCACCCAACTTCCGGACTCCACACAAATTCCCCACTCCACCCAACCTCCCCACTCCACCCAGCCTCCCCACTCAACCCAACCTCCCCACTCCTCCCAACCTCCCCACTCCACCCAACCTCCCCTCTTCACCCAACCTCCCCAATCCACCAAACCTCCCCACTGCACCCAACCTCCGCACTTCACCCAACCTCCCCACTGCACCCAACCTCCCCACTCCACCCAACCTCCCCACTTCACCCAACCTCCCCACTTCACCCAACCTCCCCACCCCATCCTACCTCCCCACTTCACCCAACCTCCCCACTCCAACCAACCTCCCCACTTCACCCAACCTCCCCACTCCACCCAACCTCCCCACTTCACCCAACCTCCCCACCCCATCCTACCTCCCCACTTCACCCAACCTCCGCACTCCATCCAACCTCCGAACTCCACCCAACCTCCGCACTCCAACGAACTTCCGCACTCCACCCAACCTCCGCACTCCACCCATCTTCCGCACCCCACCCAACTTCCGCACTCCACCCAAATTCCGCAATCCACCCAACCTCCGCACTCCATCCAATCTCCGCACTCCACCCAAATTCCGCACTCCACCCAACCTCCCCACTCCACCCAACCTCCCCACTCCACCCAGCCTCCCCACTCCACCCAACTTCCCCACTGCCCCCAACCTCTCCACTGCACCCAACCTCCCCACTCCTCCCAACCTCCCCACTCCACCCAACCTCCCCACTTCACCCAACCTCCCCAATCCACAAAACCTCCCCACTGCACCCAACCTCCGCACTCCACTATACCTCCCACTCCACACAACCTCCCCACTGCACCCAACCTCCCCACTTCACCCAACCTCCCCACTCCACCCAACCTCCCCACTTCACCCAACCTCCCCACTGCATCCTACCTCCCCACTTCACCCAACCTCCGCACTCCATCCAACCTCCGAACTCCACCCAACCTCCGCACTCCACCCAACTTCCGCACTACACCCAACTTCCGGACTCCACCCAAATTCCGCAATCCACCCAACCTCCGCACTCCATCCAACCTCCGCACTCCACCCAAGTTCCGCACTCCACCCAACCTCCCCACTCCACCGAACCTCCCAACTCCACCCAGCCTCCCCACTCCACCCAACTTCCCCACTGCCCCCAACCTCTCCACTGCACCCAACCTCCCCACTCCTCCCAACCTCCCCACTCCACCCAACCTCCGCACTCCACTATACCTCCCACTCCACACAACCTCCCCACTGCATCCAACCTCCCCACTTCACCCAACCTCCCCACTCCACCCAACCTCCCCACTCCACCCAACCTCCGCACTCCACCCAACTTCCGCACTCCATCAAACCTCCGCACTCCACCAAACTTCCTCACTGCCCCCAACCTCTCCACTGCACCCAACCTCCCCACTCCACCCAATCTCGCCCCTCCACCCAACCTCCCCACTTCACCCAACCTCCCCAATCCATCAAACCTCCCCACTCCACCCAACCTCCGCACTCCAACGAACTTCCGCACTCCACCGAACCTCCCCACTCCACCCAGCCTCACCACTCCACCCAACTTCCCCACTTCCCCCAACCTCTCCACTGCTCCCAACCTCCCCACTCCAACCAACCTCCCCACTTCACCCAACCTCCCCACTCCATCCTACCTCCCCACTTCACCCAACCTCCGAACTCCACCCAACCTCCGCACTCCAACGAACTTCCGCACTTCACCCAACCTCCGCACTCCACCCAACTTCTGCACTCCACCCAACTTCAGGACTCCAACTAAGCTCCGCACTCCACTATACCTCCCACTCCACACCACCTCCCCACTGCACCCAACCTCCCCACTTCACCCAACCTCCCCACTCCACCCAACCTCCCCACTTCACCCAACCTCCCCACTCCATCCTACCTCCCCACTTCACCCAGCCTCCCCACTCCACCCAACTTCCGCACTCCACCCAACTTCCGGACTCCACCCAAATTCCGCAATCCCACCACTTCCGCACTCCATCCAACCTCCGCACTCCACCCAAGTTCCGCACTCCACCCAACCTCCCCACTCCACCCAACCTCCCCACTCCACCCAACCTCCCCACTCCACTATACCTCCCACTCCACACAACCTCCCCACTGCACCCAACCTCCCCACTTCACGCAACCACCCCACTCCACCCAACCTCCCCACTTCACCCAACCTCCCCACTCCATCCTACCTCCCCACTTCACCCAACCTCCGCACTCCATCCAACCTCCGAACTCCACCCAACCTCCGCACTCCAACGAACTTCCGCACTCCACCCAACCTCCGCACTCCACCCAACTTCTGCACTCCACCCAACTTCCGGACTCCACCCAAATTCCGCAATCCACCCAACCTCCGCACTCCACCCAACCTCCGCACTCCACCCAAATTCCGCACTCCACCCAACCTCCCCACTCCACCCAACCTCCCCACTGCACCCAACCTCCCAACTCCACCCAGCCTCCCCACTCCACCCAACTTCCCCACTGCCCCCAACCTCTCCACTGCACCCAACCTTCCCACTCCTCCCAACCTCCCCACTCCACCCAACCTCCCCACTGCACCCAACCTCCCCACTTCACTCAACCTCCCGACTCCAGCCAACTTCCGCACACCACTATACCTCCCAATCCACACAACCTCCCCACTGCACCCAACCTCCCCACTCCACCCAACCTCCCCACTTCACCCAACCTCCGCACTCCATCCAACCTCCGCACTCCACCCAACCTCCGCACTCCAACGAACTTCCGCACTCCACCCAACCTCCGCACTCCACCCAACTTCCGCACTCCATCAAACCTCCGCACTCCACCCAACTTCCTCACTGCCCCCAACCTCTCCACTGCACCCAACCTCCCCACTCCACCCAATCTCGCCACTCCACCCAACCTCCCCAATTCACCCAACCTCCCCAATCCATCAAACCTCCCCACTCCACCGAACCTCCCCACTCCACCCAGCCTCCCCACTCCACCCAACTTCCCCACTTCCCCCAACCTCTCCACTGCTCCCAACCTCCCCACTCCAACCAACCTCCCCACTTCACCCAACCTCCCCACTCCATCCTACCTCCCCACTTCACCCAACCTCCGAACTCCACCCAACCTCCGCACCCCAACGAACTTCCGCACTTCACCCAACCTCCGCACTCCACCCAACTTCTGCACTCCACCCAACTTCCGGACTCCAACTAAGCTCCGCACTCCACTATACCTCCCACTCCACACCACCTCCCCACTGCACCCAACCTCCCCACTTCACCCAACCTCCCCACTCCACCCAACCTCCCCACTTCACCCAACCTCCCCACTCCATCCTACCTCCCCACTTCACCCAGCCTCCCCACTCCACCCAACTTCCGCACTCCACCCAACTTCCGGACTCCACCCAAATTCCGCAATCCCACCACTTCCGCACTCCATCCAACCTCCGCACTCCACCCAAGTTCCGCACTCCACCCAACCTCCCCACTCCACCCAACCTCCCCACTCCACCCAACCTCCCCACTCCACCCAACCTCCCCACTCCACCCAACTTCCCCACTGCCCCCAACCTCTCCACTGCACCCAACCTCCCCACTCCTCCCAACCTCCCCACTCCACCCAACCTCCCCTCTTCACCCAACCTCCCCAATCCACCAAACCTCCCCACTGCACCCAACCTCCGCACTCCACTATACTTCCCACTCCACACAACCTCCCCACTGCATCCAACTTCCCCACTTCACCCAACCTCCCCACTCCACCCAACCTCCCCACTTCACCCAACCTCCCCACTCCATCCTACCTCCCCACTTCACCCAACCTCCGAACTCCACCCAACCTCCGCACTCCAACGAACTTCCGCACTCCACCCAACCTCCGCACTCCACCCAACTTCTGCACTCCACCCAACTTCCGGACTCCAACCAAACTCCGCACTCCACTATACCTCCCACTCCACACCACCTCCCCACTGCACCCAACCTCCCCACTTCACCCAACCTCCCCACTCCACCCAACCTCCCCACTTCACCCAACCTCCCCACTCCATCCTACCTCCCCACTTCACCCAACCTCCGCACTCCATCCAACCTCCGAACTCCACCCAACCTCCGCACTCCAACGAACTTCCGCACTCCACCCAACCTCCGCACTCCACCCAACTTCTGCACTCCACCCAACTTCCGGACTCCACCCAAATTCCGCAATCCACCCAACCTCCGCACTCCACCCAACCTCCGCACTCCACCCAAATTCCGCACTCCACCCAACCTCCCCACTCCACCCAACCTCCCCACTCCACCCATCCTCCCAACTCCACCCAGCCTCCCCACTCCACCCAACTTCCCCACTGCCCCCAACCTCTCCACTGCACCCAACCTCCCCACTCCTCCCAACCTCCCCACTCCACCCAACCTCCCCACTTCACACAACCTCCCCAATCCACCAAACCTCCCCACTCCACCCAATCTCCGCACTCCACTATACCTCCCACTCCACACAACCTCCCCACTGCACCCAACCTCCCCACTTCACCCAACCTCCCCACTCCACCCAACCTCCCCACTTCACCCAACCTCCCCACTCCAACCAACCTCCCCACTTCACCCAACCTCCCCACTCCATCCTACCTCCCCACTTCACCCAACCTCCGCACTCCATCCAACCTCCGAACTCCACCCAACCTCCGCACTCCACCCAACTTCCGCACTCCACCCAACTTCCGGACTCCACCCAAATTCCGCAATCCAACCACTTCCGCACTCCATCCAACCTCCGCACTCCACCCAAGTTCCGCACTCCACCCAACCTCCCCACTCCACCCAACCTCCCCACTCCACCCAACCTCCCCACTCCACCCAGCCTCCCCACTCCACCCAACTTCCCCACTGCCCCCAACATCTCCACTGCACCCAACCTCCCCACTCCTCCCAACCTCCCCACTCCACCCAACCTCCCCTCTTCACCCAACCTCCCCAATCCACCAAACCTCCCCACTGCACCCAACCTCCGCACTCCACTATACTTCCCACTCCACACAACCTCCCCACTGCATCCAACCTCCCCACTTCACCCAACCTCCCCACTCCACCCAACCTCCCCACTTCACCCAACCTCCCCACTTCACCCAACCTCCCCAATTCACCAAACCTCCCCACTCCACCCAACCTCCGCACTCCACTATACCTCCCACTCCACACAACCTCCCCACTGCACCCAACCTCCCCACTTCACGCAACCACCCCACTCCACCCAACCTCCCCACTTCACCCAACCTCCCCACTCCATCCTACCTCCCCACTTCACCCAACCTCCGCACTCCATCCAACCTCCGAACTCCACCCAACCTCCGCACTCCAACGAACTTCCGCACTCCACCCAACCTCCGCACTCCACCCAACTTCTGCACTCCACCCAACTTCCGGACTCCACCCAAATTCCGCAATCCACCCAACCTCCGCACTCCACCCAACCTCCGCACTCCACCCAAATTCCGCACTCCACCCAACCTCCCCACTGCACCCAACCTCCCAACTCCACCCAGCCTCCCCACTCCACCCAACTTCCCCACTGCCCCCAACCTCTCCACTGCACCCAACCTTCCCACTCCTCCCAACCTCCCCACTCCACCCAACCTCCCCACTACACCCAACCTCCCCACTTCACTCAACCTCCCGACTCCAGCCAACTTCCGCACACCACTATACCTCCCAATCCACACAACCTCCCCACTGCACCCAACCTCCCCACTCCACCCAACCTCCCCACTTCACCCAACCTCCGCACTCCATCCAACCTCCGCACTCCACCCAACCTCCGCACTCCAACGAACTTCCGCACTCCACCCAACCTCCGCACTCCACCCAACTTCCGCACTCCATCAAACCTCCGCACTCCACCCAACTTCCTCACTGCCCCCAACCTCTCCACTGCACCCAACCTCCCCACTCCACCCAATCTCGCCACTCCACCCAACCTCCCCAATTCACCCAACCTCCCCAATCCATCAAACCTCCCCACTCCACCAAACCTCCGCACTCCAACGAACTTCCGCACTCCACCGAACCTCCCCACTCCACCCAGCCTCCCCACTCCACCCAACTTCCCCACTGCCCCCAACCTCTCCACTGCACCCAACTTCCCCACTCCTCCCAACCTCCCCACTTCACTCAACCTCCCCACTCCACCCAACCTCCCCATTTCACCCAACCTCCCCACTTCACCCAATCTCCCCAATCCACCAAACCTCCCCACTCCACCCAACTTCCGCACTCCACTATACATCCCAATCCACACAACCTCCCCACTGCACCCAACCTCCCCACTCCACCCAACCTCCCCACTTCACCCAACCTCCCCACGACACCCAACCTCCCCACTTCACCCAACCTCCACAATCCACCAAACCTCCCCACTCCACCCAACCTCCGCACTCCACTATACCTCCCACTCCACACAACCTCCCCACTGCATCCAACCTCCCCACTTCACCCAACCTCCCCACTCCACCCAACCTCCCCACTTCACCCAACCTCCCCACTCCATCCTACCTCCCCACTTCACCCAACCTCCGCACTCCATCCAACCTCCGAACTCCACCCAACCTCCGCACTCCAACGAACTTCCGCACTCCACCCAAACTCCGCACTCCACCCATCTTCCGCACTCCACCCAACTTCCGGACTCCACACAAATTCCCCACTCCACCCAACCTCCCCACTCCACCCAGCCTCCCCACTCCACCCAACTTCCCCACTGTCCCCAACCTCTCCACTGCACCCAACCTCCCCACTCCTCCCAACCTCCCCACTCCACCCAACCTCCCCACTGCACCCAACCTCCCCACTTCACTCAACCTCCCCACTCCACCCAACTTCCGCACACCACTATACCTCCCAATCCACACAACCTCCCCACTGCACCCAACCTCCCCACTCCACCCAACCTCCCCACTTCACCCAACCTCCCCACTCCAACCAACCTCCCCACTTCACCCAACCTCCCCACTCCACCCAACCTCCCCACTTCACCCAACCTCCCCACCCCATCCTACCTCCCCACTTCACCCAACCTCCGCACTCCATCCAACCTCCGAACTCCACCCAACCTCCGCACTCCAACGAACTTCCGCACTCCACCCAACCTCCGCACTCCACCCATCTTCCGCACCCCACAAAACTTCCGGATTCCACCCAAATTCCGCAATCCACCCAACCTCCGCACTCCATCCAATCTCCGCACTCCACCCAAATTCCGCACTCCACCCAACCTCCCCACTCCACCCAACCTCCCCACTCCACCCAGCCTCCCCACTCCACCCAACTTCCCCACTGCCCCCAACCTCTCCACTGCACACAACCTCCCCACTCCTCCCAACCTCCCCACTCCACCCAACCTCCCCACTTCACCCAACCTCCCCAATCCACCAAACCTCCCCACTGCACCCAACCTCCGCACTCCACTATACCTCCCACTCCACACAACCTCCCCACTGCACCCAACCTCCCCACTTCACCCAACCTCCCCACTCCACCCAACCTCCCCACTTCACCCAACCTCCCCACTGCATCCTACCTCCCCACTTCACCCAACCTCCGCACTCCATCCAACCTCCGAACTCCACCCAACCTCCGCACTCCACCCAACTTCCGCACTACACCCAACTTCCGGACTCCACCCAAATTCCGCAATCCACCCAACCTCCGCACTCCATCCAACCTCCGCACTCCACCCAAGTTCCGCACTCCACCCGACCTCCCCACTCCACCGAACCTCCCAACTCCACCCAGCCTCCCCACTCCACCCAACTTCCCCACTGCCCCCAACCTCTCCACTGCACCCAACCTCCCCACTCCTCCCAACCTCCCCACTCCACCCAACCTCCGCACTCCACTATACCTCCCACTCCACACAACCTCCCCACTGCATCCAACCTCCCCACTTCACCCAACCTCCCCACTCCACCCAACCTCCCCACTCCACCCAACCTCCGCACTCCACCCAACTTCCGCACTCCATCAAACCTCCGCACTCCACCAAACTTCCTCACTGCCCCCAACCTCTCCACTGCACCCAACCTCCCCACTCCACCCAATCTCGCCCCTCCACCCAACCTCCCCACTTCACCCAACCTCCCCAATCCATCAAACCTCCCCACTCCACCCAACCTCCGCACTCCAACGAACTTCCGCACTCCACCGAACCTCCCCACTCCACCCAGCCTCACCACTCCACCCAACTTCCCCACTTCCCCCAACCTCTCCACTGCTCCCAACCTCCCCACTCCAACCAACCTCCCCACTTCACCCAACCTCCCCACTCCATCCTACCTCCCCACTTCACCCAACCTCCGAACTCCACCCAACCTCCGCACTCCAACGAACTTCCGCACTTCACCCAACCTCCGCACTCCACCCAACTTCTGCACTCCACCCAACTTCCGGACTCCAACTAAGCTCCGCACTCCACTATACCTCCCACTCCACACCACCTCCCCACTGCACCCAACCTCCCCACTTCACCCAACCTCCCCACTCCACCCAACCTCCCCACTTCACCCAACCTCCCCACTCCATCCTACCTCCCCACTTCACCCAGCCTCCCCACTCCACCCAACTTCCGCACTCCACCCAACTTCCGGACTCCACCCAAATTCCGCAATCCCACCACTTCCGCACTCCATCCAACCTCCGCACTCCACCCAAGTTCCGCACTCCACCCAACCTCCCCACTCCACCCAACCTCCCCACTCCACTCAAACCTCCCCACTCCACCCAGCCTCCCCACTCCACCCAACTTCCCCACTGCCCCCAACCTCCCCACTGCATCCAACCTCCCCACTTCACCCAACCTCCCCACTCCACCCAACCTCCCCACTTCACCCAACCTCCCCACTTCACCCAACCTCCCCAATTCACCAAACCTCCCCACTCCACCCAACCTCCGCACTCCACTATACCTCCCACTCCACACAACCTCCCCACTGCACCCAACCTCCCCACTTCACGCAACCACCCCACTCCACCCAACCTCCCCACTTCACCCAACCTCCCCACTCCATCCTACCTCCCCACTTCACCCAACCTCCGCACTCCATCCAACCTCCGAACTCCACCCAACCTCCGCACTCCAACGAACTTCCGCACTCCACCCAACCTCCGCACTCCACCCAACTTCTGCACTCCACCCAACTTCCGGACTCCACCCAAATTCCGCAATCCACCCAACCTCCGCACTTCACCCAACCTCCGCACTCCACCCAAATTCCGCACTCCACCCAACCTCCCCACTCCACCCAACCTCCCCACTGCACCCAACCTCCCAACTCCACCCAGCCTCCCCACTCCACCCAACTTCCCCACTGCCCCCAACCTCTCCACTGCACCCAACCTTCCCACTCCTCCCAACCTCCCCACTCCACCCAACCTCCCCACTGCACCCAACCTCCCCACTTCACTCAACCTCCCGACTCCAGCCAACTTCCGCACACCACTATACCTCCCAATCCACACAACCTCCCCACTGCACCCAACCTCCCCACTCCACCCAACCTCCCCACTTCACCCAACCTCCGCACTCCATCCAACCTCCGCACTCCACCCAACCTCCGCACTCCAACGAACTTCCGCACTCCACCCAACCTCCGCACTCCACCCAACTTCCGCACTCCATCAAACCTCCGCACTCCACCCAACTTCCTCACTGCCCCCAACCTCTCCACTGCACCCAACCTCCCCACTCCACCCAATCTCGCCACTCCACCCAACCTCCCCAATTCACCCAACCTCCCCAATCCATCAAACCTCCCCACTCCACCAAACCTCCGCACTCCAACGAACTTCCGCACTCCACCGAACCTCCCCACTCCACCCAGCCTCCCCACTCCACCCAACTTCCCCACTTCCCCCAACCTCTCCACTGCTCCCAACCTCCCCACTCCAACCAACCTCCCCACTTCACCCAACCTCCCCACTCCATCCTACCTCCCCACTTCACCCAACCTCCGAACTCCACCCAACCTCCGCACTCCAACGAACTTCCGCACTTCACCCAACCTCCGCACTCCACCCAACTTCTGCACTCCACCCAACTTCCGGACTCCAACTAAGCTCCGCACTCCACTATACCTCCCACTCCACACCACCTCCCCACTGCACCCAACCTCCCCACTTCACCCAACCTCCCCACTCCACCCAACCTCCTCACTTCACCCAACCTCCCCACTCCATCCTACCTCCCCACTTCACCCAGCCTCCCCACTCCACCCAACTTCCGCACTCCACCCAACTTCCGGACTCCACCCAAATTCCGCAATCCCACCACTTCCGCACTCCATCCAACCTCCGCACTCCACCCAAGTTCCGCACTCCACCCAACCTCCCCACTCCACCCAACCTCCCCACTCCACCCAACCTCCCCACTCCACCCAGCCTCCCCACTCCACCCAACTTCCCCACTGCCCCCAACCTCTCCACTGCACCCAACCTCCCCACTCCTCCCAACCTCCCCACTCCACCCAACCTCCCCTCTTCACCCAACCTCCCCAATCCACCAAACCTCCCCACTGCACCCAACCTCCGCACTTCACTATACTTCCCACTCCACACAACCTCCCCACTGCATCCAACTTCCCCACTTCACCCAACCTCCCCACTGCCCCCAACCTCTCCACTGCACCCAACCTCCCCACTCCTCCCAACCTCCCCACTCCACCCAACCTCCCCTCTTCACCCAACCTCCCCAATCCACCAAACCTCCCCACTGCACCCAACCTCCGCACTTCACTATACTTCCCACTCCACACAACCTCCCCACTGCATCCAACTTCCCCACTTCACCCAACCTCCCCACTCCACCCAACCTCCCCACTTCACCCAACCTCCCCACTCCATCCTACCTCCCCACTTCACCCAACCTCCGAACTCCACCCAACCTCCGCACTCCAACGAACTTCCGCACTCCACCCAACCTCCGCACTCCACCCAACTTCTGCACTCCACCCAACTTCCGGACTCCAACCAAACTCCGCACTCCACTATACCTCCCACTCCACACCACCTCCCCACTGCACCCAACCTCCCCACTTCACCCAACCTCCCCACTCCACCCAACCTCCCCACTTCACCCAACCTCCCCACTCCATCCTACCTCCCCACTTCACCCAACCTCCGCACTCCATCCAACCTCCGAACTCCACCCAACCTCCGCACTCCAACGAACTTCCGCACTCCACCCAACCTCCGCACTCCACCCAACTTCTGCACTCCACCCAACTTCCGGACTCCACCCAAATTCCGCAATCCACCCAACCTCCGCACTCCACCCAACCTCCGCACTCCACCCAAATTCCGCACTCCACCCAACCTCCCCACTCCACCCAACCTCCCCACTCCACCCATCCTCCCAACTCCACCCAGCCTCCCCACTCCACCCAACTTCCCCACTGCCCCCAACCTCTCCACTGCACCCAACCTCCCCACTCCTCCCAACCTCCCCACTCCACCCAACCTCCCCACTTCACACAACCTCCCCAATCCACCAAACCTCCCCACTCCACCCAATCTCCGCACTCCACTATACCTCCCACTCCACACAACCTCCCCACTGCACCCAACCTCCCCACTTCACCCAACCTCCCCACTCCACCCAACCTCCCCACTTCACCCAACCTCCCCACTCCAACCAACCTCCCCACTTCACCCAACCTCCCCACTCCATCCTACCTCCCCACTTCACCCAACCTCCGCACTCCATCCAACCTCCGAACTCCACCCAACCTCCGCACTCCACCCAACTTCCGCACTCCACCCAACTTCCGGACTCCACCCAAATTCCGCAATCCAACCACTTCCGCACTCCATCCAACCTCCGCACTCCACCCAAGTTCCGCACTCCACCCAACCTCCCCACTCCACCCAACCTCCCCACTCCACCCAACCTCCCCACTCCACCCAGCCTCCCCACTCCACCCAACTTCCCCACTGCCCCCAACATCTCCACTGCACCCAACCTCCCCACTCCTCCCAACCTCCCCACTCCACCCAACCTCCCCTCTTCACCCAACCTCCCCAATCCACCAAACCTCCCCACTGCACCCAACCTCCGCACTCCACTATACTTCCCACTCCACACAACCTCCCCACTGCATCCAACCTCCCCACTTCACCCAACCTCCCCACTCCACCCAACCTCCCCACTTCACCCAACCTCCCCACTTCACCCAACCTCCCCAATTCACCAAACCTCCCCACTCCACCCAACCTCCGCACTCCACTATACCTCCCACTCCACACAACCTCCCCACTGCACCCAACCTCCCCACTTCACGCAACCACCCCACTCCACCCAACCTCCCCACTTCACCCAACCTCCCCACTCCATCCTACCTCCCCACTTCACCCAACCTCCGCACTCCATCCAACCTCCGAACTCCACCCAACCTCCGCACTCCAACGAACTTCCGCACTCCACCCAACCTCCGCACTCCACCCAACTTCTGCACTCCACCCAACTTCCGGACTCCACCCAAATTCCGCAATCCACCCAACCTCCGCACTCCACCCAACCTCCGCACTCCACCCAAATTCCGCACTCCACCCAACCTCCCCACTCCACCCAACCTCCCCACTGCACCCAACCTCCCAACTCCACCCAGCCTCCCCACTCCACCCAACTTCCCCACTGCCCCCAACCTCTCCACTGCACCCAACCTTCCCACTCCTCCCAACCTCCCCACTCCACCCAACCTCCCCACTGCACCCAACCTCCCCACTTCACTCAACCTCCCGACTCCAGCCAACTTCCGCACACCACTATACCTCCCAATCCACACAACCTCCCCACTGCACCCAACCTCCCCACTCCACCCAACCTCCCCACTTCACCCAACCTCCGCACTCCATCCAACCTCCGCACTCCACCCAACCTCCGCACTCCAACGAACTTCCGCACTCCACCCAACCTCCGCACTCCACCCAACTTCCGCACTCCATCAAACCTCCGCACTCCACCCAACTTCCTCACTGCCCCCAACCTCTCCACTGCACCCAACCTCCCCACTCCACCCAATCTCGCCACTCCACCCAACCTCCCCAATTCACCCAACCTCCCCAATCCATCAAACCTCCCCACTCCACCAAACCTCCGCACTCCAACGAACTTCCGCACTCCACCGAACCTCCCCACTCCACCCAGCCTCCCCACTCCACCCAACTTCCCCACTGCCCCCAACCTCTCCACTGCACCCAACTTCCCCACTCCTCCCAACCTCCCCACTTCACTCAACCTCCCCACTCCACCCAACCTCCCCATTTCACCCAACCTCCCCACTTCACCCAACCTCCCCAATCCACCAAACCTCCCCACTCCACCCAACTTCCGCACTCCACTATACATCCCAATCCACACAACCTCCCCACTGCACCCAACCTCCCCACTCCACCCAACCTCCCCACTTCACCCAACCTCCCCACGACACCCAACCTCCCCACTTCACCCAACCTCCACAATCCACCAAACCTCCCCACTCCACCCAACCTCCGCACTCCACTATACCTCCCACTCCACACAACCTCCCCACTGCATCCAACCTCCCCACTTCACCCAACCTCCCCACTCCACCCAACCTCCCCACTTCACCCAACCTCCCCACTCCATCCTACCTCCCCACTTCACCCAACCTCCGCACTCCATCGAACCTCCGAACTCCACCCAACCTCCGCACTCCAACGAACTTCCGCACTCCACCCAAACTCCGCACTCCACCCATCTTCCGCACTCCACCCAACTTCCGGACTCCACACAAATTCCCCACTCCACCCAACCTCCCCACTCCACCCAGCCTCCCCACTCCACCCAACTTCCCCACTGTCCCCAACCTCTCCACTGCACCCAACCTCCCCACTCCTCCCAACCTCCCCACTCCACCCAACCTCCCCACTGCACCCAACCTCCCCACTTCACTCAACCTCCCCACTCCACCCAACTTCCGCACACCACTATACCTCCCAATCCACACAACCTCCCCACTGCACCCAACCTCCCCACTCCACCCAACCTCCCCACTTCACCCAACCTCCCCACTCCAACCAACCTCCCCACTTCACCCAACCTCCCCACTCCACCCAACCTCCCCACTTCACCCAACCTCCCCACCCCATCCTACCTCCCCACTTCACCCAACCTCCGCACTCCATCCAACCTCCGAACTCCACCCAACCTCCGCACTCCAACGAACTTCCGCACTCCACCCAACCTCCGCACTCCACCCATCTTCCGCACCCCACCCAACTTCCGGACTCCACCCAAATTCCGCAATCCACCCAACCTCCGCACTCCATCCAATCTCCGCACTCCACCCAAATTCCGCACTCCACCCAACCTCCCCACTCCACCCAACCTCCCCACTCCACCCAGCCTCCCCACTCCACCCAACTTCCCCACTGCCCCCAACCTCTCCACTGCACACAACCTCCCCACTCCTCCCAACCTCCCCACTCCACCCAACCTCCCCACTTCACCCAACCTCCCCAATCCACCAAACCTCCCCACTGCACCCAACCTCCGCACTCCACTATACCTCCCACTCCACACAACCTCCCCACTGCACCCAACCTCCCCACTTCACCCAACCTCCCCACTCCACCCAACCTCCCCACTTCACCCAACCTCCCCACTGCATCCTACCTCCCCACTTCACCCAACCTCCGCACTCCATCCAACCTCCGAACTCCACCCAACCTCCGCACTCCACCCAACTTCCGCACTACACCCAACTTCCGGACTCCACCCAAATTCCGCAATCCACCCAACCTCCGCACTCCATCCAACCTCCGCACTCCACCCAAGTTCCGCACTCCACCCGACCTCCCCACTCCACCGAACCTCCCAACTCCACCCAGCCTCCCCACTCCACCCAACTTCCCCACTGCCCCCAACCTCTCCACTGCACCCAACCTCCCCACTCCTCCCAACCTCCCCACTCCACCCAACCTCCGCACTCCACTATACCTCCCACTCCACACAACCTCCCCACTGCATCCAACCTCCCCACTTCACCCAACCTCCCCACTCCACCCAACCTCCCCACTCCACCCAACCTCCGCACTCCACCCAACTTCCGCACTCCATCAAACCTCCGCACTCCACCAAACTTCCTCACTGCCCCCAACCTCTCCACTGCACCCAACCTCCCCACTCCACCCAATCTCGCCCCTCCACCCAACCTCCCCACTTCACCCAACCTCCCCAATCCATCAAACCTCCCCACTCCACCCAACCTCCGCACTCCAACGAACTTCCGCACTCCACCGAACCTCCCCACTCCACCCAGCCTCACCACTCCACCCAACTTCCCCACTTCCCCCAACCTCTCCACTGCTCCCAACCTCCCCACTCCAACCAACCTCCCCACTTCACCCAACCTCCCCACTCCATCCTACCTCCCCACTTCACCCAACCTCCGAACTCCACCCAACCTCCGCACTCCAACGAACTTCCGCACTTCACCCAACCTCCGCACTCCACCCAACTTCTGCACTCCACCCAACTTCCGGACTCCAACTAAGCTCCGCACTCCACTATACCTCCCACTCCACACCACCTCCCCACTGCACCCAACCTCCCCACTTCACCCAACCTCCCCACTCCACCCAACCTCCCCACTTCACCCAACCTCCCCACTCCATCCTACCTCCCCACTTCACCCAGCCTCCCCACTCCACCCAACTTCCGCACTCCACCCAACTTCCGGACTCCACCCAAATTCCGCAATCCCACCACTTCCGCACTCCATCCAACCTCCGCACTCCACCCAAGTTCCGCACTCCACCCAACCTCCCCACTCCACCCAACCTCCCCACTCCACTCAAACCTCCCCACTCCACCCAGCCTCCCCACTCCACCCAACTTCCCCACTGCCCCCAACCTCCCCACTGCATCCAACCTCCCCACTTCACCCAACCTCCCCACTCCACCCAACCTCCCCACTTCACCCAACCTCCCCACTTCACCCAACCTCCCCAATTCACCAAACCTCCCCACTCCACCCAACCTCCGCACTCCACTATACCTCCCACTCCACACAACCTCCCCACTGCACCCAACCTCCCCACTTCACGCAACCACCCCACTCCTCCCAACCTCCCCACTTCACCCAACCTCCCCACTGCACCCAACCTCCCCACTTCACTCAACCTCCCCACTCCACCCAACTTCCGCACACCACTATACCTCCCAATCCACACAACCTCCCCACTGCACCCAACCTCCCCACTCCACCCAACCTCCCCACTTCACCCAACCTCCCCACTCCAACCAACCTCCCCACTTCACCCAACCTCCCCACTCCACCCAACCTCCCCACTTCACCCAACCTCCCCACCCCATCCTACCTCCCCACTTCACCCAACCTCCGCACTCCATCCAACCTCCGAACTCCACCCAACCTCCGCACTCCAACGAACTTCCGCACTCCACCCAACCTCCGCACTCCACCCATCTTCCGCACCCCACCCAACTTCCGGACTCCACCCAAATTCCGCAATCCACCCAACCTCCGCACTCCATCCAATCTCCGCACTCCACCCAAATTCCGCACTCCACCCAACCTCCCCACTCCACCCAACCTCCCCACTCCACCCAGCCTCCCCACTCCACCCAACTTCCCCACTGCCCCCAACCTCTCCACTGCACACAACCTCCCCACTCCTCCCAACCTCCCCACTCCACCCAACCTCCCCACTTCACCCAACCTCCCCAATCCACCAAACCTCCCCACTGCACCCAACCTCCGCACTCCACTATACCTCCCACTCCACACAACCTCCCCACTGCACCCAACCTCCCCACTTCACCCAACCTCCCCACTCCACCCAACCTCCCCACTTCACCCAACCTCCCCACTGCATCCTACCTCCCCACTTCACCCAACCTCCGCACTCCATCCAACCTCCGAACTCCACCCAACCTCCGCACTCCACCCAACTTCCGCACTACACCCAACTTCCGGACTCCACCCAAATTCCGCAATCCACCCAACCTCCGCACTCCATCCAACCTCCGCACTCCACCCAAGTTCCGCACTCCACCCGACCTCCCCACTCCACCGAACCTCCCAACTCCACCCAGCCTCCCCACTCCACCCAACTTCCCCACTGCCCCCAACCTCTCCACTGCACCCAACCTCCCCACTCCTCCCAACCTCCCCACTCCACCCAACCTCCGCACTCCACTATACCTCCCACTCCACACAACCTCCCCACTGCATCCAACCTCCCCACTTCACCCAACCTCCCCACTCCACCCAACCTCCCCACTCCACCCAACCTCCGCACTCCACCCAACTTCCGCACTCCATCAAACCTCCGCACTCCACCAAACTTCCTCACTGCCCCCAACCTCTCCACTGCACCCAACCTCCCCACTCCACCCAATCTCGCCCCTCCACCCAACCTCCCCACTTCACCCAACCTCCCCAATCCATCAAACCTCCCCACTCCACCCAACCTCCGCACTCCAACGAACTTCCGCACTCCACCGAACCTCCCCACTCCACCCAGCCTCACCACTCCACCCAACTTCCCCACTTCCCCCAACCTCTCCACTGCTCCCAACCTCCCCACTCCAACCAACCTCCCCACTTCACCCAACCTCCCCACTCCATCCTACCTCCCCACTTCACCCAACCTCCGAACTCCACCCAACCTCCGCACTCCAACGAACTTCCGCACTTCACCCAACCTCCGCACTCCACCCAACTTCTGCACTCCACCCAACTTCCGGACTCCAACTAAGCTCCGCACTCCACTATACCTCCCACTCCACACCACCTCCCCACTGCACCCAACCTCCCCACTTCACCCAACCTCCCCACTCCACCCAACCTCCCCACTTCACCCAACCTCCCCACTCCATCCTACCTCCCCACTTCACCCAGCCTCCCCACTCCACCCAACTTCCGCACTCCACCCAACTTCCGGACTCCACCCAAATTCCGCAATCCCACCACTTCCGCACTCCATCCAACCTCCGCACTCCACCCAAGTTCCGCACTCCACCCAACCTCCCCACTCCACCCAACCTCCCCACTCCACTCAAACCTCCCCACTCCACCCAGCCTCCCCACTCCACCCAACTTCCCCACTGCCCCCAACCTCCCCACTGCATCCAACCTCCCCACTTCACCCAACCTCCCCACTCCACCCAACCTCCCCACTTCACCCAACCTCCCCACTTCACCCAACCTCCCCAATTCACCAAACCTCCCCACTCCACCCAACCTCCGCACTCCACTATACCTCCCACTCCACACAACCTCCCCACTGCACCCAACCTCCCCACTTTACGCAACCACCCCACTCCACCCAACCTCCCCACTTCACCCAACCTCCCCACTCCATCCTACCTCCCCACTTCACCCAACCTCCGCACTCCATCCAACCTCCGAACTCCACCCAACCTCCGCACTCCAACGAACTTCCGCACTCCACCCAACCTCCGCACTCCACCCAACTTCTGCACTCCACCCAACTTCCGGACTCCACCCAAATTCCGCAATCCACCCAACCTCCGCACTCCACCCAACCTCCGCACTCCACCCAAATTCCGCACTCCACCCAACCTCCCCACTCCACCCAACCTCCCCACTGCACCCAACCTCCCAACTCCACCCAGCCTCCCCACTCCACCCAACTTCCCCACTGCCCCCAACCTCTCCACTGCACCCAACCTTCCCACTCCTCCCAACCTCCCCACTCCACCCAACCTCCCCACTGCACCCAACCTCCCCACTTCACTCAACCTCCCGACTCCAGCCAACTTCCGCACACCACTATACCTCCCAATCCACACAACCTCCCCACTGCACCCAACCTCCCCACTCCACCCAACCTCCCCACTTCACCCAACCAACGCACTCCATCCAACCTCCGCACTCCACCCAACCTCCGCACTCCAACGAACTTCCGCACTCCACCCAACCTCCGCACTCCACCCAACTTCCGCACTCCATCAAACCTCCGCACTCCACCCAACTTCCTCACTGCCCCCAACCTCTCCACTGCACCCAACCTCCCCACTCCACCCAATCTCGCCACTCCACCCAACCTCCCCAATTCACCCAACCTCCCCAATCCATCAAACCTCCCCACTCCACCAAACCTCCGCACTCCAACGAACTTCCGCACTCCACCGAACCTCCCCACTCCACCCAGCCTCCCCACTCCACCCAACTTCCCCACTGCCCCCAACCTCTCCACTGCACCCAACTTCCCCACTCCTCCCAACCTCCCCACTTCACTCAACCTCCCCACTCCACCCAACCTCCCCATTTCACCCAACCTCCCCACTTCACCCAACCTCCCCAATCCACCAAACCTCCCCACTCCACCCAACTTCCGCACTCCACTATACATCCCAATCCACACAACCTCCCCACTGCACCCAACCTCCCCACTCCACCCAACCTCCCCA
Organism: Oasisia sp. SBJ-2009; assembly: GCA_964017155.1. Classification (NCBI taxonomy): domain Eukaryota; kingdom Metazoa; phylum Annelida; class Polychaeta; order Sabellida; family Siboglinidae; genus Oasisia; species Oasisia sp. SBJ-2009. The sequence continues at coordinate 22,457,869 of OZ024865.1, forward strand.
CTTCACCCAACCTCCCCACTCCACCCAACCTCCCCACTTCACCCAACCTCCCCACTCCATCCTACCTCCCCACTTCACCCAGCCTCCCCACTCCACCCAACTTCCGCACTCCACCCAACTTCCGGACTCCACCCAAATTCCGCAATCCCACCACTTCCGCACTCCATCCAACCTCCGCACTCCACCCAAGTTCCGCACTCCACCCAACATCCCCACTCCACCCAACCTCCCCACTCCACTCAAACCTCCCCACTCCACCCAGCCTCCCCACTCCACCCAACTTCCCCACTGCCCCCAACCTCCCCACTGCATCCAACCTCCCCACTTCACCCAACCTCCCCACTCCACCCAACCTCCCCACTTCACCCAACCTCCCCACTTCACCCAACCTCCCCAATTCACCAAACCTCCCCACTCCACCCAACCTCCGCACTCCACTATACCTCCCACTCCACACAACCTCCCCACTGCACCCAACCTCCCCACTTCACGCAACCACCCCACTCCACCCAACCTCCCCTCTTCACCCAACCTCCCCACTCCATCCTACCTCCCCACTTCACCCAACCTCCGCACTCCATCCAACCTCCGAACTCCACCCAACCTCCGCACTCCAACGAACTTCCGCACTCCACCCAACCTCCGCACTCCACCCAACTTCTGCACTCCACCCAACTTCCGGACTCCACCCAAATTCCGCAATCCACCCAACCTCCGCACTCCACCCAACCTCCGCACTCCACCCAAATTCCGCACTCCACCCAACCTCCCCACTCCACCCAACCTCCCCACTGCACCCAACCTCCCAACTCCACCCAGCCTCCCCACTCCACCCAACTTCCCCACTGCCCCCAACCTCTCCACTGCACCCAACCTTCCCACTCCTCCCAACCTCCCCACTCCACCCAACCTCCCCACTGCACCCAACCTCCCCACTTCACTCAACCTCCCGACTCCAGCCAACTTCCGCACACCACTATACCTCCCAATCCACACAACCTCCCCACTGCACCCAACCTCCCCACTCCACCCAACCTCCCCACTTCACCCAACCTCCGCACTCCATCCAACCTCCGCACTCCACCCAACCTCCGCACTCCAACGAACTTCCGCACTCCACCCAACCTCCGCACTCCACCCAACTTCCGCACTCCATCAAACCTCCGCACTCCACCCAACTTCCTCACTGCCCCCAACCTCTCCACTGCACCCAACCTCCCCACTCCACCCAATCTCGCCACTCCACCCAACCTCCCCAATTCACCCAACCTCCCCAATCCATCAAACCTCCCCACTCCACCAAACCTCCGCACTCCAACGAACTTCCGCACTCCACCGAACCTCCCCACTCCACCCAGCCTCCCCACTCCACCCAACTTCCCCACTGCCCCCAACCTATCCACTGCACCCAACTTCCCCACTCCTCCCAACCTCCCCACTTCACTCAACCTCCCCACTCCACCCAACCTCCCCATTTCACCCAACCTCCCCACTTCACCCAACCTCCCCAATCCACCAAACCTCCCCACTCCACCCAACTTCCGCACTCCACTATACATCCCAATCCACACAACCTCCCCACTGCACCCAACCTCCCCACTCCACCCAACCTCCCCACTTCACCCAACCTCCCCACGACACCCAACCTCCCCACTTCACCCAACCTCCACAATCCACCAAACCTCCCCACTCCACCCAACCTCCGCACTCCACTATACCTCCCACTCCACACAACCTCCCCACTGCATCCAACCTCCCCACTTCACCCAACCTCCCCACTCCACCCAACCTCCCCACTTCACCCAACCTCCCCACTCCATCCTACCTCCCCACTTCACCCAACCTCCGCACTCCATCCAACCTCCGAACTCCACCCAACCTCCGCACTCCAACGAACTTCCGCACTCCACCCAACCTCCGCACTCCTCCCATCTTCCGCACTCCACCCAACTTCCGGACTCCACACAAATTCCCCACTCCACCCAACCTCCCCACTCCACCCAGCCTCCCCACTCAACCCAACTTCCCCACTGTCCCCAACCTCTCCACTGCACCCAACCTTCCCACTCCTCCCAACCTCCCCACTCCACCCAACCTCCCCACTGCACCCAACCTCCCCACTTCACTCAACCTCCCCACTCCACCCAACTTCCGCACACCACTATACCTCCCAATCCACACAACCTCCCCACTGCACCCAACCTCCCCACTCCACCCAACCTCCCCACTTCACCCAACCTCCCCACTCCAACCAACCTCCCCACTTCACCCAACCTCCCCACTCCACCCAACCTCCCCACTTCACCCAACCTCCCCACCCCATCCTACCTCCCCACTTCACCCAACCTCCGCACTCCATCCAACCTCCGAACTCCACCCAACCTCCGCACTCCAACGAACTTCCGCACTCCACCCAACCTCCGCACTCCACCCATCTTCCGCACCCCACCCAACTTCCGGACTCCACCCAAATTCCGCAATCCACCCAACCTCCGCACTCCATCCAATCTCCGCACTCCACCCAAATTCCGCACTCCACCCAACCTCCCCACTCCACCCAACTTCCCCACTGCCCCCAACCTCTCCACTGCACCCAACCTCCCCACTCCTCCCAACCTCCCCACTCCACCCAACCTCCCCACTTCACCCAACCTCCCCAATCCACCAAACCTCCCCACTGCACCCAACCTCCGCACTCCACTATACCTCCCACTCCACACAACCTCCCCACTGCACCCAACCTCCCCACTTCACCCAACCTCCCCACTCCACCCAACCTCCCCACTTCACCCAACCTCCCCACTGCATCCTACCTCCCCACTTCACCCAACCTCCGCACTCCATCCAACCTCCGAACTCCACCCAACCTCCGCACTCCACCCAACTTCCGCACTACACCCAACTTCCGGACTCCACCCAAATTCCGCAATTCACCCAACCTCCGCACTCCATCCAACCTCCGCACTCCACCCAAGTTCCGCACTCCACCCAACCTCCCCACTCCACCGAACCTCCCAACTCCACCCAGCCTCCCCACTCCACCCAACTTCCCCACTGCCCCCAACCTCTCCACTGCACCCAACCTCCCCACTCCTCCCAACCTCCCCACTCCACCCAACCTCCGCACTCCACTATACCTCCCACTCCACACAACCTCCCCACTGCATCCAACCTCCCCACTTCACCCAACCTCCCCACTCCACCCAACCTCCCCACTCCACCCAACCTCCGCACTCCACCCAACTTCCGCACTCCATCAAACCTCCGCACTCCACCAAACTTCCTCACTGCCCCCAACCTCTCCACTGCACCCAACCTCCCCACTCCACCCAATCTCGCCCCTCCACCCAACCTCCCCACTTCACCCAACCTCCCCAATCCATCAAACCTCCCCACTCCACCCAACCTCCGCACTCCAACGAACTTCCGCACTCCACCGAACCTCCCCACTCCACCCAGCCTCACCACTCCACCCAACTTCCCCACTTCCCCCAACCTCTCCACTGCTCCCAACCTCCCCACTCCAACCAACCTCCCCACTTCACCCAACCTCCCCACTCCATCCTACCTCCCCACTTCACCCAACCTCCGAACTCCACCCAACCTCCGCACTCCAACGAACTTCCGCACTTCACCCAACCTCCGCACTCCACCCAACTTCTGCACTCCACCCAACTTCCGGACTCCAACTAAGCTCCGCACTCCACTATACCTCCCACTCCACACCACCTCCCCACTGCACCCAACCTCCCCACTTCACCCAACCTCCCCACTCCACCCAACCTCCCCACTTCACCCAACCTCCCCACTCCATCCTACCTCCCCACTTCACCCAGCCTCCCCACTCCCTCCAACTTCCGCACTCCACCCAACTTCCGGACTCCACCCAAATTCCGCAATCCCACCACTTCCGCACTCCATCCAACCTCCGCACTCCACCCAAGTTCCGCACTCCACCCAACCTCCCCACTCCACCCAACCTCCCCACTCCACCCAACCTCCCCACTCCACCCAGCCTCCCCACTCCACCCAACTTCCCCACTGCCCCCAACCTCTCCACTGCACCCAACCTCCCCACTCCTCCCAACCTCCCCACTCCACCCAACCTCCCCTCTTCACCCAACCTCCCCAATCCACCAAACCTCCCCACTGCACCCAACCTCCGCACTCCACTATACTTCCCACTCCACACAACCTCCCCACTGCATCCAACTTCCCCACTTCACCCAACCTCCCCACTCCACCCAACCTCCCCACTTCACCCAACCTCCCCACTCCATCCTACCTCCCCACTTCACCCAACCTCCGAACTCCACCCAACCTCCGCACTCCAACGAACTTCCGCACTCCACCCAACCTCCGCACTCCACCCAACTTCTGCACTCCACCCAACTTCCGGACTCCAACCAAACTCCGCACTCCACTATACCTCCCACTCCACACCACCTCCCCACTGCACCCAACCTCCCCACTTCACCCAACCTCCCCACTCCACCCAACCTCCCCACTTCACCCAACCTCCCCACTCCATCCTACCTCCCCACTTCACCCAACCTCCGCACTCCATCCAACCTCCGAACTCCACCCAACCTCCGCACTCCAACGAACTTCCGCACTCCACCCAACCTCCGCACTCCACCCAACTTCTGCACTCCACCCAACTTCCGGACTCCACCCAAATTCCGCAATCCACCCAACCTCCGCACTCCACCCAACCTCCGCACTCCACCCAAATTCCGCACTCCACCCAACCTCCCCACTCCACCCAACCTCCCCACTCCACCCATCCTCCCAACTCCACCCAGCCTCCCCACTCCACCCAACTTCCCCACTGCCCCCAACCTCTCCACTGCACCCAACCTCCCCACTCCTCCCAACCTCCCCACTCCACCCAACCTCCCCACTTCACACAACCTCCCCAATCCACCAAACCTCCCCACTCCACCCAATCTCCGCACTCCACTATACCTCCCACTCCACACAACCTCCCCACTGCACCCAACCTCCCCACTTCACCCAACCTCCCCACTCCACCCAACCTCCCCACTTCACCCAACCTCCCCACTCCAACCAACCTCCCCACTTCACCCAACCTCCCCACTCCATCCTACCTCCCCACTTCACCCAACCTCCGCACTCCATCCAACCTCCGAACTCCACCCAACCTCCGCACTCCACCCAACTTCCGCACTCCACCCAACTTCCGGACTCCACCCAAATTCCGCAATCCAACCACTTCCGCACTCCATCCAACCTCCGCACTCCACCCAAGTTCCGCACTCCACCCAACCTCCCCACTCCACCCAGCCTCCCCACTCCACCCAACTTCCCCACTGCCCCCAACATCTCCACTGCACCCAACCTCCCCACTCCTCCCAACCTCCCCACTCCACCCAACCTCCCCTCTTCACCCAACCTCCCCAATCCACCAAACCTCCCCACTGCACCCAACCTCCGCACTCCACTATACTTCCCACTCCACACAACCTCCCCACTGCATCCAACCTCCCCACTTCACCCAACCTCCCCACTCCACCCAACCTCCCCACTTCACCCAACCTCCCCACTTCACCCAACCTCCCCAATTCACCAAACCTCCCCACTCCACCCAACCTCCGCACTCCACTATACCTCCCACTCCACACAACCTCCCCACTGCACCCAACCTCCCCACTTCACCCAACCACCCCACTCCACCCAACCTCCCCACTTCACCCAACCTCCCCACTCCATCCTACCTCCCCACTTCACCCAACCTCCGCACTCCATCCAACCTCCGAACTCCACCCAACCTCCGCACTCCAACGAACTTCCGCACTCCACCCAACCTCCGCACTCCACCCAACTTCTGCACTCCACCCAACTTCCGGACTCCACCCAAATTCCGCAATCCACCCAACCTCCGCACTCCACCCAACCTCCGCACTCCACCCAAATTCCGCACTCCACCCAACCTCCCCACTCCACCCAACCTCCCCACTGCACCCAACCTCCCAACTCCACCCAGCCTCCCCACTCCACCCAACTTCCCCACTGCCCCCAACCTCTCCACTGCATCCAACCTTCCCACTCCTCCCAACCTCCCCACTCCACCCAACCTCCCCACTGCACCCAACCTCCCCACTTCACTCAACCTCCCGACTCCAGCCAACTTCCGCACACCACTATACCTCCCAATCCACACAACCTCCCCACTGCACCCAACCTCCCCACTCCACCCAACCTCCCCACTTCACCCAACCTCCGCACTCCATCCAACCTCCGCACTCCACCCAACCTCCGCACTCCAACGAACTTCCGCACTCCACCCAACCTCCGCACTCCACCCAACTTCCGCACTCCATCAAACCTCCGCACTCCACCCAACTTCCTCACTGCCCCCAATCTCGCCACTCCACCCAAACTCCCCAATTCACCCAACCTCCCCAATCCATCAAACCTCCCCACTCCACCCAACCTCCGCACTCCAACGAACTTCCGCACTCCACCGAACCTCCCCACTCCACCCAGCCTCCCCACTCCACCCAACTTCCCCACTTCCCCCAACCTCTCCACTGTCCCAACCTCCCCACTCCACCCAACCTCCCCACTTCACCCAACCTCCCCACTCCATCCTACCTCCCCACTTCACCCAACCTCCGAACTCCACCCAACCTCCGCACTCCAACGAACTTCCGCACTCCACCCAACCTCCGCACTCCACCCAACTTCTGCACTCCACCCAACTTCCGGACTCCAACCAAACTCCGCACTCCACTATACCTCCCACTCCACACCACCTCCCCACTGCACCCAACCTCCCCACTTCACCCAACCTCCCCACTCCACCCAACCTCCCCACTTCACCCAACCTCCCCACTCCATCCTACCTCCCCACTTCACCCAACCTCCGCACTCCATCCAACCTCCGAACTCCACCCAACCTCCGCACTCCAACGAACTTCCGCACTCCACCCAACCTCCGCACTCCACCCAACTTCTGCACTCCACCCAACTTCCGGACTCCACCCAAATTCCGCAATCCACCCAACCTCCGCACTCCACCCAACCTCCGCACTCCACCCAAATTCCGCACTCCACCCAACCTCCCCACTCCACCCAACCTCCCCACTCCACCCATCCTCCCAACTCCACCCAGCCTCCCCACTCCACCCAACTTCCCCACTGCCCCCAACCTCTCCACTGCACCCAACCTCCCCACTCCTCCCAACCTCCCCACTCCACCCAACCTCCCCACTTCACACAACCTCCCCAATCCACCAAACCTCCCCACTCCACCCAATCTCCGCACTCCACTATACCTCCCACTCCACACAACCTCCCCACTGCACCCAACCTCCCCACTTCACCCAACCTCCCCACTCCACCCAACCTCCCCACTTCACCCAACCTCCCCACTCCAACCAACCTCCCCACTTCACCCAACCTCCCCACTCCATCCTACCTCCCAACTTCACCAAACCTCCGCACTCCATCCAACCTCCGCACTCCACCCAACTTCCGGACTCCACCCAAATTCCGCAATCCAACCACTTCCGCACTCCATCCAACCTCCGCACTCCACCCAAGTTCCGCACTCCACCCAACCTCCCCACTCCACCCAACCTCCCCACTCCACCCAACCTCCCCACTCCACCCAGCCTCCCCACTCCACCCAACTTCCCCACTGCCCCCAACATCTCCACTGCACCCAACCTCCCCACTCCTCCCAACCTCCCCACTCCACCCAACCTCCCCTCTTCACCCAACCTCCCCAATCCACCAAACCTCCCCACTGCACCCAACCTCCGCACTCCACTATACTTCCCACTCCACACAACCTCCCCACTCCACCCAACCTCCCCACTTCACCCAACCTCCCCACTTCACCCAACCTCCCCAATTCACCAAACCTCCCCACTCCACCCAACCTCCGCACTCCACTATACCTCCCACTCCACACAACCTCCCCACTGCACCCAACCGCCCCACTTCACGCAACCACCCCACTCCACCCAACCTCCCCACTTCACCCAACCTCCCCACTCCATCCTACCTCCCCACTTCACCCAACCTCCGCACTCCATCCAACCTCCGAACTCCACCCAACCTCCGCACTCCAACGAACTTCCGCACTCCACCCAACCTCCGCACTCCACCCAACTTCTGCACTCCACCCAACTTCCGGACTCCACCCAAATTCCGCAATCCACCCAACCTCCGCACTCCACCCAACCTCCGCACTCCACCCAAATTCCGCACTCCACCCAACCTCCCCACTCCACCCAACCTCCCCACTGCACCCAACCTCCCAACTCCACCCAGCCTCCCCACTCCACCCAACTTCCCCACTGCCCCCAACCTCTCCACTGCACCCAACCTTCCCACTCCTCCCAACCTCCCCACTCCACCCAACCTCCCCACTGCACCCAACCTCCCCACTTCACTCAACCTCCCAACTCCAGCCAACTTCCGCACACCACTATACCTCCCAATCCACACAACCTCCCCACTGCACCCAACCTCCCCACTCCACCCAACCTCCCCACTTCACCCAACCTCCGCACTCCATCCAACCTCCGCACTCCACCCAACCTCCGCACTCCAACGAACTTCCGCACTCCACCCAACCTCCGCACTCCACCCAACTTCCGCACTCCATCAAACCTCCGCACTCCACCCAACTTCCTCACTGCCCCCAACCTCTCCACTGCACCCAACCTCCCCACTCCACCCAATCTCGCCACTCCACCCAACCTCCCCAATTCACCCAACCTCCCCAATCCATCAAACCTCCCAACTCCACCAAACCTCCGCACTCCAACGAACTTCCGCACTCCACCGAACCTCCCCACTCCACCCAGCCTCCCCACTCCACCCAACTTCCCCACTGCCCCCAACCTCTCCACTGCACCCAACTTCGCCACTCCTCCCAACCTCCCCACTTCACTCAACCTCCCCACTCCACCCAACCTCCCCATTTCACCCAACCTCCCCACTTCACCCAACCTCCCCAATCCACCAAACCTCCCCACTCCACCCAACTTCCGCACTCCACTATACATCCCAATCCACACAACCTCCCCACTGCACCCAACCTCCCCACTCCACCCAACCTCCCCACTTCACCCAACCTCCCCACGACACCCAACCTCCCCACTTCACCCAACCTCCACAATCCACCAAACCTCCCCACTCCACCCAACCTCCGCACTCCACTATACCTCCCACTCCACACATCCTCCCCACTGCATCCAACCTCCCCACTTCACCCAACCTCCCCACTCCACCCAACCTCCCCACTTCACCCAACCTCCGCACTCCATCCAACCTCCGAACTCCACCCAACCTCCGCACTCCAACGAACTTCCGCACTCCACCCAACCTCCGCACTCCACCCAAATTCCGCAATCCACCCAACCTCCGCACTCCATCCAATCTCCGCACTCCACCCAAATTCCGCACTCCACCCAACCTCCCCACTCCACCCAACCTCCCCACTCCACCCAGCCTCCCCACTCCACCCAACTTCCCCACTGCCCCCAACCTCTCCACTGCACCCAACCTCCCCACTCCTCCCAACCTCCCCACTCCACCCAACCTCCCCACTTCACCCAACCTCCCCAATCCACCAAACCTTCCCACTGCACCCAACCTCCGCACTCCACTATACCTCCCACTCCACACAACCTCCCCACTGCACCCAACCTCCCCACTTCACCCAACCTCCCCACTCCACCCAACCTCCCCACTGCACCCAACCTCCCCACTCCACCCAACCTCCCCACTTCACCCAACCTCCGCACTCCATCCAACCTCCGCACTCCACCCAACCTCCGCACTCCAACGAACTTCCGCACTCCACCCAACCTCCGCACTCCACCCAACTTCCGCACTCCATCAAACCTCCGCACTCCACCCAACTTCCTCACTGCCCCCAACCTCTCCACTGCACCCAACCTCCCCACTCCACCCAATCTCGCCACTCCACCCAACCTCCCCAATTCACCCAACCTCCCCAATCCATCAAACCTCCCCACTCCACCAAACCTCCGCACTCCAACGAACTTCCGCACTCCACCGAACCTCCCCACTCCACCCAGCCTCCCCACTCCACCCAACTTCCCCACTGCCCCCAACCTCTCCACTGCACCCAACTTCGCCACTCCTCCCAACCTCCCCACTTCACTCAACCTCCCCACTCCACCCAACCTCCCCATTTCACCCAACCTCCCCACTTCACCCAACCTCCCCAATCCACCAAACCTCCCCACTCCACCCAACTTCCGCACTCCACTATACATCCCAATCCACACAACCTCCCCACTGCACCCAACCTCCCCACTCCACCCAACCTCCCCACTTCACCCAACCTCCCCACGACACCCAACCTCCCCACTTCACCCAACCTCCACAATCCACCAAACCTCCCCACTCCACCCAACCTCCGCACTCCACTATACCTCCCACTCCACACAACCTCCCCACTGCATCCAACCTCCCCACTTCACCCAACCTCCCCACTCCACCCAACCTCCCCACTTCACCCAACCTCCGCACTCCATCCAACCTCCGAACTCCACCCAACCTCCGCACTCCAACGAACTTCCGCACTCCACCCAACCTCCGCACTCCACCCAAATTCCGCAATCCACCCAACCTCCGCACTCCATCCAATCTCCGCACTCCACCCAAATTCCGCACTCCACCCAACCTCCCCACTCCACCCAACCTCCCCACTCCACCCAGCCTCCCCACTCCACCCAACTTCCCCACTGCCCCCAACCTCTCCACTGCACCCAACCTCCCCACTCCTCCCAACCTCCCCACTCCACCCAACCTCCCCACTTCACCCAACCTCCCCAATCCACCAAACCTCCCCACTGCACCCAACCTCCGCACTCCACTATACCTCCCACTCCACACAACCTCCCCACTGCACCCAACCTCCCCACTTCACCCAACCTCCCCACTCCACCCAACCTCCCCACTGCACCCAACCTCCCCACTCCACCCAACCTCCCCACTTCACCCAACCTCCGCACTCCATCCAACCTCCGCACTCCACCCAACCTCCGCACTCCAACGAACTTCCGCACTCCACCCAACCTCCGCACTCCACCCAACTTCCGCACTCCATCAAACCTCCGCACTCCACCCAACTTCCTCACTGCCCCCAACCTCTCCACTGCACCCAACCTCCCCACTCCACCCAATCTCGCCACTCCACCCAACCTCCCCAATTCACCCAACCTCCCCAATCCATCAAACCTCCCCACTCCACCAAACCTCCGCACTCCAACGAACTTCCGCACTCCACCGAACCTCCCCACTCCACCCAGCCTCCCCACTCCACCCAACTTCCCCACTGCCCCCAACCTCTCCACTGCACCCAACTTCGCCACTCCTCCCAACCTCCCCACTTCACTCAACCTCCCCACTCCACCCAACCTCCCCATTTCACCCAACCTCCCCACTTCACCCAACCTCCCCAATCCACCAAACCTCCCCACTCCACCCAACTTCCGCACTCCACTATACATCCCAATCCACACAACCTCCCCACTGCACCCAACCTCCCCACTCCACCCAACCTCCCCACTTCACCCAACCTCCCCACGACACCCAACCTCCCCACTTCACCCAACCTCCACAATCCACCAAACCTCCCCACTCCACCCAACCTCCGCACTCCACTATACCTCCCACTCCACACAACCTCCCCACTGCATCCAACCTCCCCACTTCACCCAACCTCCCCACTCCACCCAACCTCCCCACTTCACCCAACCTCCGCACTCCATCCAACCTCCGAACTCCACCCAACCTCCGCACTCCAACGAACTTCCGCACTCCACCCAACCTCCGCACTCCACCCAAATTCCGCAATCCACCCAACCTCCGCACTCCATCCAATCTCCGCACTCCACCCAAATTCCGCACTCCACCCAACCTCCCCACTCCACCCAACCTCCCCACTCCACCCAGCCTCCCCACTCCACCCAACTTCCCCACTGCCCCCAACCTCTCCACTGCACCCAACCTCCCCACTCCTCCCAACCTCCCCACTCCACCCAACCTCCCCACTTCACCCAACCTCCCCAATCCACCAAACCTCCCCACTGCACCCAACCTCCGCACTCCACTATACCTCCCACTCCACACAACCTCCCCACTGCACCCAACCTCCCCACTTCACCCAACCTCCCCACTCCACCCAACCTCCCCACTTCACCCAACCTCCCCACTCCATCCTACCTCCCCACTTCACCCAACCTCCGCACTCCATCCAACCTCCGAACTCCAACGAACCTCCGCACTCCACCCAACTTCTGCACTCCACCCAACTTCCGGACTCCACCCAAATTCCGCAATCCACCCAACCTCCGCCCTCCACCCAACCTCCGCACTCCACCCAAATTCCGCACTCCACCCAACCTCCCCACTCCACCCAACCTCCCCACTCCACCCAACCTCCCAACTCCACCCAGCCTCCCCACTCCACCCAACTTCCCCACTGCCCCCAACCTCTCCACTGCACCCAACCTCCCCACCCCTGCCAACCTCCCCACTCCACCCAACCTCCCCACTTCACGCAACCTCCCCAATCCACCAAACCTCCCCACTCCACCCAACCTCCGCACTCCACTATACCTCCCACTCCACACAACCTCCCCACTGCACCCAACCTCCCCACTCCACCCAACCTCCCCACTCCACCCAACCTCCCAACTCCACCCAGCCTCCCCACTCCACCCAACTTCCCCACTGCCCCCAACCTCTCCACTGCACCCAACCTCCCCACTCCTCCCAACCTCCCCACTTCACCCAACCTCCCCACTTCACCCAACCTCCCCAATCCACCAAACCTCCCCACTCCACCTAACTTCCGCACTCCACTATACTTCCCAATCCACACAACCTCCCCACTGCACCCAACCTCCCCACTCCACCCAATCTCCCCACTTCACCCAACCTCCCCACTCCAACCAACCTCCCCACTTCACCCAACCTCCGCACTCCATCCAACCTCCGCACTCCACCCAACCTCCGCACTCCAACGAACTTCCGTACTCCACCCAACCTCCGCACTCCACCCAACTTCCGCACTCCATCAAACCTCCCCACTCCACCCAACCTCCCCACTTCACCCAACCTCCCCAATCCACCAAACCTCCCCACTCCACCCAAACTCCGCACTCCACTATACCTCACACTCCTTCCAAACTCCCCACTGCACCCAACCTCCCCACTTCACCCAACCTCCCCACTCCATCCTACCTCCCCACTTCACCCAACCTCCGCACTCCATCCAACCTCCCAACTCCACCCAACCTCCGCACTCCACCCAACTTCCGCACTACACCCAACTTCCGGACTCCACCCAAATTCCGCAATCCACCCAACCTCCGCACTCCATCCAACCTCCGCACTCCACCCAAGTTCCGCACTCCACCCAACCTCCCCACTCCACCGAACCTCCCAACTCCACCCAGCCTCCCCACTCCACCCAACTTCCCCACTGCCCCCAACCTCTCCACTGCACCCAACCTCCCCACTCCTCCCAACCTCCCCACTCCACCCAACCTCCGCACTCCACTATACCTCCCACTCCACACAACCTCCCCACTGCATCCAACCTCCCCACTTCACCCAACCTCCCCACTCCACCCAACCTCCCCACTCCACCCAACCTCCGCACTCCACCCAACTTCCGCACTCCATCAAACCTCCGCACTCCACCAAACTTCCTCACTGCCCCCAACCTCTCCACTGCACCCAACCTCCCCACTCCACCCAATCTCGCCACTCCACCCAACCTCCCCACTTCACCCAACCTCCCCAATCCATCAAACCTCCCCACTCCACCCAACCTCCGCACTCCAACGAACTTCCGCACTCCACCGAACCTCCCCACTCCACCCAGCCTCACCACTCCACCCAACTTCCCCACTTCCCCCAACCTCTCCACTGCTCCCAACCTCCCCACTCCAACCAACCTCCCCACTTCACCCAACCTCCCCACTCCATCCTACCTCCCCACTTCACCCAACCTCCGAACTCCACCCAACCTCCGCACTCCAACGAACTTCCGCACTTCACCCAACCTCCGCACTCCACCCAACTTCTGCACTCCACCCAACTTCCGGACTCCAACTAAGCTCCGCACTCCACTATACCTCCCACTCCACACCACCTCCCCACTGCACCCAACCTCCCCACTTCACCCAACCTCCCCACTCCACCCAACCTCCCCACTTCACCCAACCTCCCCACTCCATCCTACCTCCCCACTTCACCCAACCTCCGCACTTCATCCAACCTCCGAACTCCACCCAACAAACGCAATCCAACGAACTTCCGCACTCCACCCAACCTCCGCACTCCACCCAACTTCTGCACTCCACCCAACTTCCGGACTCCACCCAAATTCCGCAATCCACCCAACCTCCGCACTCCACCCAACCTCCGCACTCCACCCAAATTCCGCACTCCACCCAACCTCCCCACTCCACCCAACCTCCCCACTCCACCCAAACTCCCAACTCCACCCAGCCTCCCCACTGCACCCAACTTCCCCACTGCCCCCAACCTCTCCACTGCACCCAACCTCCCCACTCCTCCCAACCTCCCCACTCCACCCAACCTCCCCACTTCACCCAAGTTGGTGGATTGGGGAGCCAATCCACCAAACCTCCCCACTCCACCCAACCTCCGCACTCCACTATACCTCCCACTCCACACAACCTCCCCTCTGCACCCAACCTCCCCACTTCACTCAACCTCCCCACTCCACCCAACCTCCCCACTTCACCCAACCTCCCCACTTCACCCAACCTCCCCAATCCACCAAACCTCCCCACTCCACCCAACTTCCGCACTCCACTATACCTCCCAATCCACACAACCTCCCCACTGCACCCAACCTCCCCACTCCACCCAACCTCCCCACTTCACCCAACCTCCCCACGACACCCAACCTCCCCACTTCACCCAACCTCCCCACTTCACCCAACCTCCACAATCCACCAAACCTCCCCACTCCACCCAACCTCCGCACTCCACTATACCTCCCACTCCACACAACCTCCCCACTGCATCCAACCTCCCCACTTCACCCAACCTCCCCACTCCACCCAACCTCCTCACTTCACCCAACCTCCCCACTCCATCCTACCTCCCCACTTCACAAAACCTCCGCACTCCATCCAACCTCCGAACTCCACCCAACCCCCGCACTCCAACGAACTTCCGCACTCCACCCAACCTCCGCACTCCACCCATCTTCCGCACTCCACCCAACTTCCGGACTCCACCCAAATTCCGCAATCCACCCAACCTCCGCACTCCATCCAATCTCCGCACTCCACCCAAATTCCGCACTCCACCCAACCTCCCCACTCCACCCAACCTCCCCACTCCACCCAACCTCCCCACTCCACCCAGCCTCCCCAATCCACCCAACTTCCCCACTGCCCCCAACCTCTCCACTGCACCCAACCTCCCCACTCCTCCCAACCTCCCCACTCCACCCAACCTCCCCACTTCACCCAACCTCCCCAATCCACCAAACCTCCCCACTGCACCCAACCTCCGCACTCCACTATACCTCCCACTCCACACAACCTCCCCACTGCACCCAACCTCCCCACTTCACCCAACCTCCCCACTCCATCCTACCTCCCCACTTCACCCAACCTCCGCACTCCATCCAACCTCCCCACTTCACCCAACCTCCGCACTCCATCCAACCTCCGAACTCCAACGAACCTCCGCACTCCACCCAACTTCTGCACTCCACCCAACTTCCGGACTCCACCCAAATTCCGCAATCCACCCAACCTCCGCACTCCACCCAACCTCCGCACTCCACCCAAATTCCGCACTCCACCCAACCTCCCCACTCCACCCAACCTCCCCACTCCACCCAACCTCCCAACTCCACCCAGCCTCCCCACACCACCCAACTTCCCCACTGCCCCCAACCTCTCCACTGCACCCAACCTCCCCACTCCTCCCAACCTCCCCACTCCACCCAACCTCCCCACTCCACCCAACTTCCCCACTGCCCCCAAACTCTCCACTGCACCCAACCTCCCCACTCCTCCCAACCTCCCCACTCCACCCAACCTCCGCACTCCACTATACCTCCCACTCCACACAACCTCCCCACTGCATCCAACCTCCCCACTTCACCCAACCTCCCCACTCCACCCAACCTCCCCACTCCACCCAACCTCCGCGCTCCACCCAACTTCCGCACTCCATCAAACCTCCGCACTCCACCCAACTTCCTCACTGCCCCCAACCTCTCCACTGCACCCAACCTCCCAACTCCACCCAATCTCGCCACTCCACCCAACCTCCCCACTTCACCCAACCTCCCCAATCCATCAAACCTCCCCACTCCACCCAACCTCCGCACTCCAACGAACTTCCGCACTCCACCGAACCTCCCCACTCCACCCAGCCTCACCACTCCACCCAACTTCCCCACTTCCCCCAACCTCTCCACTGCTCCCAACCTCCCCACTCCACCCAACCTCCCCACTTCACCCAACCTCCCCACTCCATCCTACCTCCCCACTTCACCCAACCTCCGAACTCCACCCAACCTCCGCACTCCAACGAATTTCCGCACTCCACCCAACCTCCGCACTCCACCCAACTTCTGCACTCCACCCAACTTCCGGACTCCAACCAAACCCCGCACTCCACTATACCTCCCACTCCACACCACCTCCCCACTGCACCCAACCTCCCCACTTCACCCAACCTCTCCATTCCACCCAACCTCCCCACTTCACCCAACCTCCCCACTCCATCCTACCTCCCCACTTCACCCAACCTCCGCACTCCATCCAACCTCCGAACTCCACCCAACCTCCGCACTCCAACGAACTTCCGCATTCCACCCAACCTCCGCACTCCACCCAACTTCTGCACTCCACCCAACTTCCGGACTCCACCCAAATTCCGCAATCCACCCAACCTCCGCACTCCACCCAACCTCCGCACTCCACCCAAATTCCGCACTCCACCCAACCTCCCCACTCCACCCAACCTCCCCACTCCACCCAACCTCCCCACTCCACCCAGCCTCCCCACTCCACCCAACTTCCCCACTTCCCCCAACCTCTCCACTGCTCCCAACCTCCCCACTCCACCCAACCTCCCCACTTCACCAAATCTCCCCACTCCACCCAACCTCCCCACTCCACCCAACCTCCCCACTCCACCCAACCTCCCCACTCCACCAACCTCCCCACTGCCCCCAATATCCCCACTACACCCAACATCCCCACTTCACCCAACCTCCCCACTCCACCCAACCTCCCCACTTCCCCCAACCTCCCCACTTCACCCAACCTCCCCAATCCACCAAACCTCCCCACTCCAACCAAACTCCGCACTCCACTATACCTCCCACTCCACACCACCTCCCCACTGCACCCAACCTCCCCACTTCACCCAACCTCCCCACTCCACCCAACCTCCCCATTTCACCCAACCTCCCCACTCCATCCTACCTCCCCACTTCACCCAACCTCCGCACTCCATCCAACCTCCGAACTCCACCCAACCTCCGCACTCCAACGAACTTCCGCACTCCACCCAACCTCCGCACTCCACCCAACTTCTGCACTCCACCCAACTTCCGGACTCCACCCAAATTCCGCAATCCACCCAACCTCCGCACTCCACCCAACCTCCGCACTCCACCCAAATTCCGCACTCCACCCAACCTCCCCACTCTACCCAACCTCCCCACTCCACCCAGCCTCCCCACTCCACCCAACTTCCTCACTGCCCCCAACCTCTCCACTGCACCCAACCTCCCCACTCCTCCCAACCTCCCCACTCCACCGAACCTCCCCACTTCACCCAACCTCCCCAATCCACCAAACCTCCCCACTCCACCCAACCTCCGCACTCCACTATACCTCCCACTCCACACAACCTCCCCACTGCACCCAACCTCCCCACTTCACCCAACCTCCCCACTCCACCCAACCTCCTCACTTCACCCAACCTCCCCACTTCACCCAACCTCCCCAATCCAACCGACTTCCGCACTCTACTCAATCTCCGCACTCCACCCAACATCCGCACTCCACCCAACGTCCGCACTCCACCCAACTTCCTCACTCCACCCAACCTCCCCATTCCACCCAACCTCCCAACTCCACCCAGCGTCCCCACTCCACCCAACTTCCCCACTGCCCCCAACCTCTCCACTGCACCCAACCTCCCCACTCCTCCCAACCTCCCCACTCCACCCAACCTCCCCACTTCACCCAAGTTGGTGGATTGGGGAGCCAATCCACCAAACCTCCCCACTCCAACCAACCTCCGCACTCCACTATACCTCCCACTCCACACAACCTCCCCACTGCACCCAACCTCCCCACTTCACTGAACCTCCCCACTCCACCCAACCTCCCCACTTCACCCAACCTCCCCATTCCACCCAACCTCCCAACTCCACCCAGCGTCCCCACTCCACCCAACTTCCCCACTGCCCCCAACCTCTCCACTGCACCCAACCTCCCCACTCCTCCCAACCTCCCCACTCCACCCAACCTCCCCACTTCACCCAAGTTGGTGGATTGGGGAGCCAATCCACCAAACCTCCCCACTCCAACCAACCTCCGCACTCCACTATACCTCCCACTCCACACAACCTCCCCACTGCACCCAACCTCCCCACTTCACTCAACCTCCCCACTCCACCCAACCTCCCCACTTCACCCAACCTCCCCACTTCATCCAACCTCCCCAATCCACCAAACCTCCCCACTCCACCCAACTTCCGCACTCCACTATACCTCCCAATCCACACAACCTCCCCACTGCACCCAACCTCCCCACTCCACCCAACCTCCCCACTTCACCCAACCTCCCCACGACACCCAACCTCCCCACTTCACCCAACCTCCCCACTTCACCCAACCTCCACAATCCACCAAACCTCCCCACTCCACCCAACCTCCGCACTCCACTATACCTCCCACTCCACACAACCTCCCCACTGCATCCAACCTCCCCATTTCACCCAACCTCCCCACTCCACCCAACCTCCCCACTTCACCCAACCTCCCCACTCCATCCTACCTCCCCACTTCACCCAACCTCCGCACTCCATCCAACCTCCGAACTCCACCTAACCTCCGCACTCCAACGAACTTCCGCACTCCACCCAACCTCCGCACTCCACCCAACTTCCGCACTCCACCCAACTTCCGGACTCCACCCAAATTCCGCAATCCACCCAACCTCCGCACTCCACCCAACCTCCGCGCTCCACCCAACTTCCGCACTCCATCAAACCTCCGCACTCCACCAAACTTCCTCACTGCCCCCAACCTCTCCACTGCACCCAACCTCCCCACTCCACCCAATCTCGCCACTCCACCCAACCTCCCCACTTCACCCAACCTCCCCAATCCATCAAACCTCCCCACTCCACCCAACCTCCGCACTCCAACGAACTTCCGCACTCCACCGAACCTCCCCACTCCACCCAGCCTCACCACTCCACCCAACTTCCCCACTTCCCCCAACCTCTCCACTGCTCCCAACCTCCCCACTCCAACCAACCTCCCCACTTCACCCAACCTCCCCACTCCATCCTACCTCCCCACTTCACCCAACCTCCGAACTCCACCCAACCTCCGCACTCCAACGAACTTCCGCACTTCACCCAACCTCCGCACTCCACCCAACTTCTGCACTCCACCCAACTTCCGGACTCCAACTAAGCTCCGCACTCCACTATACCTCCCACGCCACACCACCTCCCCACTGCACCCAACCTCCCCACTTCACCCAACCTCCCCACTCCACCCAACCTCCCCACTTCACCCAACCTCCCCACTCCATCCTACCTCCCCACTTCACCCAACCTCCGCACTTCATCCAACCTCCGAACTCCACCCAACAAACGCAATCCAACGAACTTCCGCACTCCACCCAACCTCCGCACTCCACCCAACTTCTGCACTCCACCCAACTTCCGGACTCCACCCAAATTCCGCAATCCACCCAACCTCCGCACTCCACCCAACCTCCGCACTCCACCCAAATTCCGCACTCCACCCAACCTCCCCACTCCACCCAACCTCCCCACTCCACCCAAACTCCCAACTCCACCCAGCCTCCCCACTGCACCCAACTTCCCCACTGCCCCCAACCTCTCCACTGCACCCAACCTCCCCACTCCTCCCAACCTCCCCACTCCACCCAACCTCCCCACTTCACCCAAGTTGGTGGATTGGGGAGCCAATCCACCAAACCTCCCCACTCCACCCAACCTCCGCACTCCACTATACCTCCCACTCCACACAACCTCCCCTCTGCACCCAACCTCCCCACTTCACTCAACCTCCCCACTCCACCCAACCTCCCCACTTCACCCAACCTCCCCACTTCACCCAACCTCCCCAATCCACCAAACCTCCCCACTCCACCCAACTTCCGCACTCCACTATACCTCCCAATCCACACAACCTCCCCACTGCACCCAACCTCCCCACTCCACCCAACCTCCCCACTTCACCCAACCTCCCCACGTCACCCAACCTCCCCACTTCACCCAACCTCCCCACTTCACCCAACCTCCACAATCCACCAAACCTCCCCACTCCACCCAACCTCCGCACTCCACTATACCTCCCACTCCACACAACCTCCCCACTGCATCCAACCTCCCCACTTCACCCAACCTCCCCACTCCACCCAACCTCCCCACTTCACCCAACCTCCCCACTCCATCCTACCTCCCCACTTCACAAAACCTCCGCACTCCATCCAACCTCCGAACTCCACCCAACCCCCGCACTCCAACGAACTTCCGCACTCCACCCAACCTCCGCACTCCACCCATCTTCCGCACTCCACCCAACTTCCGGACTCCACCCAAATTCCGCAATCCACCCAACCTCCGCACTCCATCCAATCTCCGCACTCCACCCAAATTCCGCACTCCACCCAACCTCCCCACTCCACCCAACCTCCCCACTCCACCCAACCTCCCCACGCCACCCAGCCTCCCCAATCCACCCAACTTCCCCACTGCCCCCAACCTCTCCACTGCACCCAACCTCCCCACTCCTCCCAACCTCCCCACTCCACCCAACCTCCCCACTTCACCCAACCTCCCCAATCCACCAAACCTCCCCACTGCACCCAACCTCCGCACTCCACTATACCTCCCACTCCACACAACCTCCCCACTGCACCCAACCTCCCCACTTCACCCAACCTCCCCACTCCATCCTACCTCCCCACTTCACCCAACCTCCGCACTCCATCCAACCTCCCCACTTCACCCAACCTCCGCACTCCATCCAACCTCCGAACTCCAACGAACCTCCGCACTCCACCCAACTTCTGCACTCCACCCAACTTCCGGACTCCACCCAAATTCCGCAATCCACCCAACCTCCGCACTCCACCCAAC
The DNA here is from genome assembly GCA_964017155.1 of Oasisia sp. SBJ-2009. Lineage (NCBI taxonomy): Eukaryota > Metazoa > Annelida > Polychaeta > Sabellida > Siboglinidae > Oasisia > Oasisia sp. SBJ-2009. The sequence goes on from OZ024865.1 coordinate 22,479,311, forward strand.
CTCCGCACTCCACCCAAATTCCGCACTCCACCCAACCTCCCCACTCCACCCAACCTCCCCACTCCACCCAACCTCCCAACTCCACCCAGCCTCCCCACACCACCCAACTTCCCCACTGCCCCCAACCTCTCCACTGCACCCAACCTCCCCACTCCTCCCAACCTCCCCACTCCACCCAACCTCCCCACTTCACCCAACCTCCCCAATCCACCAAACCTCCCCACTCCACCCAACCTCCGCACTCCACTATACCTCCCACTCCACACAACCTCCCCACTCCACCCAACCTCCCCACTCCACCCAACCTCCCCACTCCACCCAACCTCCCAACTCCACCCAGCCTCCCCACTCCACCCAACTTCCCCACTGCCCCCAACCTCTCCACTGCACCCAACCTCCCCACTCCTCCCAACCTCCCCACTTCACCCAACCTCCCCACTCCACCCAACCTCCCCACTTCACCCAACCTCCGCACTCCAACTAACTTCCGTACTCCACCCAACCTCCGCACTCCACCCAACTTCCGCACTCCATCAAACCTCCCCACTCCACCCAACCTCCCCACTTCACCCAACCTCCCCAATCCACCAAACCTCCCCACTCCACCCAAACTCCGCACTCCACTATACCTCACACTCCTTCCAAACTCCCCACTGCACCCAACCTCCCCACTTCACCCAACCTCCCCACTCCATCCTACCTCCCCACTTCACCCAACCTCCGCACTCCATCCAACCTCCGAACTCCACCCAACCTCCGCACTCCACCCAATTTCCGCACTCCACCCAACTTCCGGACTCCACCCAAATTCCGCAATCCACCCAACCTCCGCACTCCATCCAACCTCCGCACTCCACCCAAGTTCCGCACTCCATCCAACCTCCCCACTCCACCGAACCTCCCAACTCCACCCAGCCTGCCCACTCCACCCAACTTCCCCACTGCCCCCAACCTCTCCACTGCACCCAACCTCCCCACTCCTCCCAACCTCCCCACTCCACCCAACCTCCGCACTCCACTATACCTCCCACTCCACACAACCTCCACACTGCATCCAACCTCCCCACTTCACCCAACCTCCCCACTCCACCCAACCTCCCCACTCCACCCAACCTCCGCGCTCCACCCAACTTCCGCACTCCATCAAACCTCCGCACTCCACCCAACTTCCTCACTGCCCCCAACCTCTCCACTGCACCCAACCTCCCCACTCCACCCAATCTCGCCACTCCACCCAACCTCCCCACTTCACCCAACCTCCCCAATCCATCAAACCTCCCCACTCCACCCAACCTCCGCACTCCAACGAACTTCCGCACTCCACCGAACCTCCCCACTCCACCCAACCTCCCCACTCCATCCTACCTCCCCACTTCACCCAACCTCCGCACTCCATCCAACCTCCGAACTCCAACGAACCTCCGCACTCCACCCAACTTCTGCACTCCACCCAACTTCCGGACTCCACCCAAATTCCGCAATCCACCCAACCTCCGCACTCCACCCAACCTCCGCACTCCACCCAAATTCCGCACTCCACCCAACCTCCCCACTCCACCCAACCTCCCCACTCCACCCAACCTCCCAACTCCACCCAGCCTCCCCACTCCACCCAACTTCCCCACTGCCCCCAACCTCTCCACTGCACCCAACCTCCCCACTCCTCCCAACCTCCCCACTCCACCCAACCTCCCCACTTCACCCAACCTCCCCAATCCACCAAACCTCCCCACTCCACCCAACCTCCGCACTCCACTATGCCTCCCACTCCACACAACCTCCCCACTCCACCCAACCTCCCCACTCCACCCAACCTCCCCACTCCACCCAACCTCCCAACTCCACCCAACTTCCCCACTGCCCCCAACCTCTCCACTGCACCCAACCTCCCCACTCCTCCCAACCTCCCCACTTCACCCAACCTCCCCACTTCACCCAACCTCCCCAATCCACCAAACCTCCCCACTCCACCTAACTTCCGCACTCCACTATACTTCCCAATCCACACAACCTCCCCACTGCACCCAACCTCCCCACTCCACCCAACCTCCCCACTTCACCCAACCTCCCCACTCCAACCAACCTCCCCACTTCACCCAACCTCCGCACTCCATCCAACCTCCGTACTCCACCCAACCTCCGCACTCCACCCAACTTCCGCACTCCATCAAACCTCCCCACTCCACCCAACCTCCCCACTTCACCCAACCTCCCCAATCCACCAAACCTCCCCACTCCACCCAAACTCCGCACTCCACTATACCTCACACTCCTTCCAAACTCCCCACTGCACCCAACCTCCCCACTTCACCCAACCTCCCCACTCCATCCTACCTCCCCACTTCATCCAACCTCCGCACTCCATCCAACCTCCGAACTCCACCCAACCTCCGCACTCCACCCAACTTCCGCACTCCACCCAACTTCCGGACTCCACCCAAATTCCGCAATCCACCCAACCTCCGCACTCCATCCAACCTCCGCACTCCACCCAAGTTCCGCACTCCACCCAACCTCCCCACTCCACCGAACCTCCCAACTCCACCCAGCCTCCCCACTCCACCCAACTTCCCCACTGCCCCCAAACTCTCCACTGCACCCAACCTCCCCACTCCTCCCAACCTCCCCACTCCACCCAACCTCCGCACTCCACTATACCTCCCACTCCACACAACCTCCCCACTGCATCCAACCTCCCCACTTCACCCAACCTCCCCACTCCACCCAACCTCCCCACTCCACCCAACCTCCGCGCTCCACCCAACTTCCGCACTCCATCAAACCTCCGCACTCCACCCAACTTCCTCACTGCCCCCAACCTCTCCACTGCACCCAACCTCCCAACTCCACCCAATCTCGCCACTCCACCCAACCTCCCCACTTCACCCAACCTCCCCAATCCATCAAACCTCCCCACTCCACCCAACCTCCGCACTCCAACGAACTTCCGCACTCCACCGAACCTCCCCACTCCACCCAGCCTCACCACTCCACCCAACTTCCCCACTTCCCCCAACCTCTCCACTGCTCCCAACCTCCCCACTCCACCCAACCTCCCCACTTCACCCAACCTCCCCACTCCATCCTACCTCCCCACTTCACCCAACCTCCGAACTCCACCCAACCTCCGCACTCCAACGAATTTCCGCACTCCACCCAACCTCCGCACTCCACCCAACTTCTGCACTCCACCCAACTTCCGGACTCCAACCAAACCCCGCACTCCACTATACCTCCCACTCCACACCACCTCCCCACTGCACCCAACCTCCCCACTTCACCCAACCTCTCCATTCCACCCAACCTCCCCACTTCACCCAACCTCCCCACTCCATCCTACCTCCCCACTTCACCCAACCTCCGCACTCCATCCAACCTCCGAACTCCACCCAACCTCCGCACTCCAACGAACTTCCGCATTCCACCCAACCTCCGCACTCCACCCAACTTCTGCACTCCACCGAACTTCCGGACTCCACCCAAATTCCGCAATCCACCCAACCTCCGCACTCCACCCAACCTCCGCACTCCACCCAAATTCCGCACTCCACCCAACCTCCCCACTCCACCCAACCTCCCCACTCCACCCAACCTCCCCACTCCACCCAGCCTCCCCACTCCACCCAACTTCCACACTTCCCCCAACCTCTCCACTGCTCCCAACCTCCCCACTCCACCCAACCTCCCCACTTCACCAAATCTCCCCACTCCACCCAACCTCCCCACTCCACCCAACCTCCCCACTCCACCCAACCTCCCCACTCCACCAACCTCCCCACTGCCCCCAATATCCCCACTACACCCAACATCCCCACTTCACCCAACCTCCCCACTCCACCCAACCTCCCCACTTCCCCCAACCTCCCCACTTCACCCAACCTCCCCAATCCACCAAACCTCCCCACTCCAACCAAACTCCGCACTCCACTATACCTCCCACTCCACACCACCTCCCCACTGCACCCAACCTCCCCACTTCACCCAACCTCCCCACTCCACCCAACCTCCCCACTTCACCCAACCTCCCCACTCCATCCTACCTCCCCACTTCACCCAACCTCCGCACTCCATCCAACCTCCGAACTCCACCCAACCTCCGCACTCCAACGAACTTCCGCACTCCACCCAACCTCCGCACTCCACCCAACTTCTGCACTCCACCCAACTTCCGGACTCCACCCAAATTCCGCAATCCACCCAACCTCCGCACTCCACCCAACCTCCGCACTCCACCCAAATTCCGCACTCCACCCAACCTCCCCACTCTACCCAACCTCCCCACTCCACCCAGCCTCCCCACTCCACCCAACTTCCTCACTGCCCCCAACCTCTCCACTGCACCCAACCTCCCCACTCCTCCCAACCTCCCCACTCCACCGAACCTCCCCACTTCACCCAACCTCCCCAATCCACCAAACCTCCCCACTCCACCCAACCTCCGCACTCCACTATACCTCCCACTCCACACAACCTCCCCACTGCACCCAACCTCCCCACTTCACCCAACCTCCCCACTCCACCCAACCTCCTCACTTCACCCAACCTCCCCACTTCACCCAACCTCCCCAATCCAACCGACTTCCGCACTCTACTCAATCTCCGCACTCCACCCAACATCCGCACTCCACCCAACGTCCGCACTCCACCCAACTTCCTCACTCCACCCAACCTCCCCATTCCACCCAACCTCCCAACTCCACCCAGCGTCCCCACTCCACCCAACTTCCCCACTGCCCCCAACCTCTCCACTGCACCCAACCTCCCCACTCCTCCCAACCTCCCCACTCCACCCAACCTCCCCACTTCACCCAAGTTGGTGGATTGGGGAGCCAATCCACCAAACCTCCCCACTCCAACCAACCTCCGCACTCCACTATACCTCCCACTCCACACAACCTCCCCACTGCACCCAACCTCCCCACTTCACTGAACCTCCCCACTCCACCCAACCTCCCCACTTCACCCAACCTCCCCATTCCACCCAACCTCCCAACTCCACCCAGCGTCCCCACTCCACCCAACTTCCCCACTGCCCCCAACCTCTCCACTGCACCCAACCTCCCCACTCCTCCCAACCTCCCCACTCCACCCAACCTCCCCACTTCACCCAAGTTGGTGGATTGGGGAGCCAATCCACCAAACCTCCCCACTCCAACCAACCTCCGCACTCCACTATACCTCCCACTCCACACAACCTCCCCACTGCACCCAACCTCCCCACTTCACTCAACCTCCCCACTCCACCCAACCTCCCCACTTCACCCAACCTCCCCACTTCATCCAACCTCCCCAATCCACCAAACCTCCCCACTCCACCCAACTTCCGCACTCCACTATACCTCCCAATCCACACAACCTCCCCACTGCACCCAACCTCCCCACTCCACCCAACCTCCCCACTTCACCCAACCTCCCCACGACACCCAACCTCCCCACTTCACCCAACCTCCCCACTTCACCCAACCTCCACAATCCACCAAACCTCCCCACTCCACCCAACCTCCGCACTCCACTATACCTCCCACTCCACACAACCTCCCCACTGCATCCAACCTCCCCATTTCACCCAACCTCCCCACTCCACCCAACCTCCCCACTTCACCCAACCTCCCCACTCCATCCTACCTCCCCACTTCACCCAACCTCCGCACTCCATCCAACCTCCGAACTCCACCCAACCTCCGCACTCCAACGAACTTCCGCACTCCACCCAACCTCCGCACTCCACCCAACTTCCGCACTCCACCCAACTTCCGGACTCCACCCAAATTCCGCAATCCACCCAACCTCCGCACTCCACCCAACCTCCGCGCTCCACCCAACTTCCGCACTCCATCAAACCTCCGCACTCCACCCAACTTCCTCACTGCCCCCAACCTCTCCACTGCACCCAACCTCCCCACTCCACCCAATCTCGCCACTCCACCCAACCTCCCCACTTCACCCAACCTCCCCAATCCATCAAACCTCCCCACTCCACCCAACCTCCGCACTCCAACGAACTTCCGCACTCCACCGAACCTCCCCACTCCACCCAACCTCCCCACTCCATCCTACCTCCCCACTTCACCCAACCTCCGCACTCCATCCAACCTCCGAACTCCAACGAACCTCCGCACTCCACCCAACTTCTGCACTCCACCCAACTTCCGGACTCCACCCAAATTCCGCAATCCACCCAACCTCCGCACTCCACCCAACCTCCGCACTCCACCCAAATTCCGCACTCCACCCAACCTCCCCACTCCACCCAACCTCCCCACTCCACCCAACCTCCCAACTCCACCCAGCCTCCCCACTCCACCCAACTTCCCCACTGCCCCCAACCTCTCCACTGCACCCAACCTCCCCACTCCTCCCAACCTCCCCACTCCACCCAACCTCCCCACTTCACCCAACCTCCCCAATCCACCAAACCTCCCCACTCCACCCAACCTCCGCACTCCACTATGCCTCCCACTCCACACAACCTCCCCACTCCACCCAACCTCCCCACTCCACCCAACCTCCCCACTCCACCCAACCTCCCAACTCCACCCAGCCTCCCCACTCCACCCAACTTCCCCACTGCCCCCAACCTCTCCACTGCACCCAACCTCCCCACTCCTCCCAACCTCCCCACTTCACCCAACCTCCCCACTTCACCCAACCTCCCCAATCCACCAAACCTCCCCACTCCACCTAACTTCCGCACTCCACTATACTTCCCAATCCACACAACCTCCCCACTGCACCCAACCTCCCCACTCCACCCAACCTCCCCACTTCACCCAACCTCCCCACTCCAACCAACCTCCCCACTTCACCCAACCTCCGCACTCCATCCAACCTCCGTACTCCACCCAACCTCCGCACTCCACCCAACTTCCGCACTCCATCAAACCTCCCCACTCCACCCAACCTCCCCACTTCACCCAACCTCCCCAATCCACCAAACCTCCCCACTCCACCCAAACTCCGCACTCCACTATACCTCACACTCCTTCCAAACTCCCCACTGCACCCAACCTCCCCACTTCACCCAACCTCCCCACTCCATCCTACCTCCCCACTTCACCCAACCTCCGCACTCCATCCAACCTCCGAACTCCACCCAACCTCCGCACTCCACCCAACTTCCGCACTCCACCCAACTTCCGGACTCCACCCAAATTCCGCAATCCACCCAACCTCCGCACTCCATCCAACCTCCGCACTCCACCCAAGTTCCGCACTCCACCCAACCTCCCCACTCCACCGAACCTCCCAACTCCACCCAGCCTCCCCACTCCACCCAACTTCCCCACTGCCCCCAAACTCTCCACTGCACCCAACCTCCCCACTCCTCCCAACCTCCCCACTCCACCCAACCTCCGCACTCCACTATACCTCCCACTCCACACAACCTCCCCACTGCATCCAACCTCCCCACTTCACCCAACCTCCCCACTCCACCCAACCTCCCCACTCCACCCAACCTCCGCGCTCCACCCAACTTCCGCACTCCATCAAACCTCCGCACTCCACCCAACTTCCTCACTGCCCCCAACCTCTCCACTGCACCCAACCTCCCAACTCCACCCAATCTCGCCACTCCACCCAACCTCCCCACTTCACCCAACCTCCCCAATCCATCAAACCTCCCCACTCCACCCAACCTCCGCACTCCAACGAACTTCCGCACTCCACCGAACCTCCCCACTCCACCCAGCCTCACCACTCCACCCAACTTCCCCACTTCCCCCAACCTCTCCACTGCTCCCAACCTCCCCACTCCACCCAACCTCCCCACTTCACCCAACCTCCCCACTCCATCCTACCTCCCCACTTCACCCAACCTCCGAACTCCACCCAACCTCCGCACTCCAACGAACTTCCGCACTCCACCCAACCTCCGCACTCCACCCAACTTCTGCACTCCACCCAACTTCCGGACTCCAACCAAACCCCGCACTCCACTATACCTCCCACTCCACACCACCTCCCCACTGCACCCAACCTCCCCACTTCACCCAACCTCCCCATTCCACCCAACCTCCCCACTTCACCCAACCTCCCCACTCCATCCTACCTCCCCACTTCACCCAACCTCCGCACTCCATCCAACCTCCGAACTCCACCCAACCTCCGCACTCCAACGAACTTCCGCATTCCACCCAACCTCCGCACTCCACCCAACTTCTGCACTCCACCCAACTTCCGGACTCCACCCAAATTCCGCAATCCACCCAACCTCCGCACTCCACCCAACCTCCGCACTCCACCCAAATTCCGCACTCCACCCAACCTCCCCACTCCACCCAACCTCCCCACTCCACCCAACCTCCCCACTCCACCCAGCCTCCCCACTCCACCCAACTTCCCCACTTCCCCCAACCTCTCCACTGCTCCCAACCTCCCCACTCCACCCAACCTCCCCACTTCACCAAATCTCCCCACTCCACCCAACCTCCCCACTCCACCCAACCTCCCCACTCCACCCAACCTCCCCACTCCACCAACCTCCCCACTGCCCCCAATATCCCCACTACACCCAACATCCCCACTTCACCCAACCTCCCCACTCCACCCAACCTCCCCACTTCCCCCAACCTCCCCACTTCACCCAACCTCCCCAATCCACCAAACCTCCCCACTCCAACCAAACTCCGCACTCCACTATACCTCCCACTCCACACCACCTCCCCACTGCACCCAACCTCCCCACTTCACCCAACCTCCCCACTCCACCCAACCTCCCCACTTCACCCAACCTCCCCACTCCATCCTACCTCCCCACTTCACCCAACCTCCGCACTCCATCCAACCTCCGAACTCCACCCAACCTCCGCACTCCAACGAACTTCCGCACTCCACCCAACCTCCGCACTCCACCCAACTTCTGCACTCCACCCAACTTCCGGACTCCACCCAAATTCCGCAATCCACCCAACCTCCGCACTCCACCCAACCTCCGCACTCCACCCAAATTCCGCACTCCACCCAACCTCCCCACTCTACCCAACCTCCCCACTCCACCCAGCCTCCCCACTCCACCCAACTTCCTCACTGCCCCCAACCTCTCCACTGCACCCAACCTCCCCACTCCTCCCAACCTCCCCACTCCACCGAACCTCCCCACTTCACCCAACCTCCCCAATCCACCAAACCTCCCCACTCCACCCAACCTCCGCACTCCACTATACCTCCCACTCCACACAACCTCCCCACTGCACCCAACCTCCCCACTTCACCCAACCTCCCCACTCCACCCAACCTCCTCACTTCACCCAACCTCCCCACTTCACCCAACCTCCCCAATCCAACCGACTTCCGCACTCTACTCAATCTCCGCACTCCACCCAACATCCGCACTCCACCCAACGTCCGCACTCCACCCAACTTCCTCACTCCACCCAACCTCCCCATTCCACCCAACCTCCCAACTCCACCCAGCGTCCCCACTCCACCCAACTTCCCCACTGCCCCCAACCTCTCCACTGCACCCAACCTCCCCACTCCTCCCAACCTCCCCACTCCACCCAACCTCCCCACTTCACCCAAGTTGGTGGATTGGGGAGCCAATCCACCAAACCTCCCCACTCCAACCAACCTCCGCACTCCACTATACCTCCCACTCCACACAACCTCCCCACTGCATCCAACCTCCCCACTTCACCCAACCTCCCCACTCCACCCAACCTCCCCACTCCACCCAACCTCCGCGCTCCACCCAACTTCCGCACTCCATCAAACCTCCGCACTCCACCCAACTTCCTCACTGCCCCCAACCTCTCCACTGCACCCAACCTCCCAACTCCACCCAATCTCGCCACTCCACCCAACCTCCCCACTTCACCCAACCTCCCCAATCCATCAAACCTCCCCACTCCACCCAACCTCCGCACTCCAACGAACTTCCGCACTCCACCGAACCTCCCCACTCCACCCAGCCTCACCACTCCACCCAACTTCCCCACTTCCCCCAACCTCTCCACTGCTCCCAACCTCCCCACTCCACCCAACCTCCCCACTTCACCCAACCTCCCCACTCCATCCTACCTCCCCACTTCACCCAACCTCCGAACTCCACCCAACCTCCGCACTCCAACGAACTTCCGCACTCCACCCAACCTCCGCACTCCACCCAACTTCTGCACTCCACCCAACTTCCGGACTCCAACCAAACCCCGCACTCCACTATACCTCCCACTCCACACCACCTCCCCACTGCACCCAACCTCCCCACTTCACCCAACCTCCCCATTCCACCCAACCTCCCCACTTCACCCAACCTCCCCACTCCATCCTACCTCCCCACTTCACCCAACCTCCGCACTCCATCCAACCTCCGAACTCCACCCAACCTCCGCACTCCAACGAACTTCCGCATTCCACCCCACCTCCGCACTCCACCCAACTTCTGCACTCCACCCAACTTCCGGACTCCACCCAAATTCCGCAATCCACCCAACCTCCGCACTCCACCCAACCTCCGCACTCCACCCAAATTCCGCACTCCACCCAACCTCCCCACTCCACCCAACCTCCCCACTCCACCCAACCTCCCTACTCCACCCAGCCTCCCCACTCCACCCAACTTCCCCACTTCCCCCAACCTCTCCACTGCTCCCAACCTCCCCACTCCACCCAACCTCCCCACTTCACCAAATCTCCCCACTCCACCCAACCTCCCCACTCCACCCAACCTCCCCACTCCACCCAACCTCCCCACTCCACCAACCTCCCCACTGCCCCCAATATCCCCACTACACCCAACATCCCCACTTCACCCAACCTCCCCACTCCACCCAACCTCCCCACTTCCCCCAACCTCCCCACTTCACCCAACCTCCCCAATCCACCAAACCTCCCCACTCCAACCAAACTCCGCACTCCACTATACCTCCCACTCCACACCACCTCCCCACTGCACCCAACCTCCCCACTTCACCCAACCTCCCCACTCCACCCAACCTCCCCACTTCACCCAACCTCCCCACTCCATCCTACCTCCCCACTTCACCCAACCTCCGCACTCCATCCAACCTCCGAACTCCACCCAACCTCCGCACTCCAACGAACTTCCGCACTCCACCCAACCTCCGCACTCCACCCAACTTCTGCACTCCACCCAACTTCCGGACTCCACCCAAATTCCGCAATCCACCCAACCTCCGCACTCCACCCAACCTCCGCACTCCACCCAAATTCCGCACTCCACCCAACCTCCCCACTCTACCCAACCTCCCCACTCCACCCAGCCTCCCCACTCCACCCAACTTCCTCACTGCCCCCAACCTCTCCACTGCACCCAACCTCCCCACTTCACCCAACCTCCCCACTCCACCCAACCTCCCCACTTCACCCAACCTCCCCACTCCATCCTACCTCCCCACTTCACCCAACCTCCGCACTCCATCCAACCTCCGAACTCCACCCAACCTCCGCACTCCAACGAACTTCCGCACTCCACCCAACCTCCGCACTCCACCCAACTTCTGCACTCCACCCAACTTCCGGACTCCACCCAAATTCCGCAATCCACCCAACCTCCGCACTCCACCCAACCTCCGCACTCCACCCAAATTCCGCACTCCACCCAACCTCCCCACTCTACCCAACCTCCCCACTCCACCCAGCCTCCCCACTCCACCCAACTTCCTCACTGCCCCCAACCTCTCCACTGCACCCAACCTCCCCACTCCTCCCAACCTCCCCACTCCACCGAACCTCCCCACTTCACCCAACCTCCCCAATCCACCAAACCTCCCCACTCCACCCAACCTCCGCACTCCACTATACCTCCCACTCCACACAACCTCCCCACTGCACCCAACCTCCCCACTTCACCCAACCTCCCCACTCCACCCAACCTCCTCACTTCACCCAACCTCCCCACTTCACCCAACCTCCCCAATCCAACCGACTTCCGCACTCTACTCAATCTCCGCACTCCACCCAACATCCGCACTCCACCCAACGTCCGCACTCCACCCAACTTCCTCACTCCACCCAACCTCCCCATTCCACCCAACCTCCCAACTCCACCCAGCGTCCCCACTCCACCCAACTTCCCCACTGCCCCCAACCTCTCCACTGCACCCAACCTCCCCACTCCTCCCAACCTCCCCACTCCACCCAACCTCCCCACTTCACCCAAGTTGGTGGATTGGGGAGCCAATCCACCAAACCTCCCCACTCCAACCAACCTCCGCACTCCACTATACCTCCCACTCCACACAACCTCCCCACTGCATCCAACCTCCCCACTTCACCCAACCTCCCCACTCCACCCAACCTCCTCACTCCACCCAACCTCCGCGCTCCACCCAACTTCCGCACTCCATCAAACCTCCGCACTCCACCCAACTTCCTCACTGCCCCCAACCTCTCCACTGCACCCAACCTCCCAACTCCACCCAATCTCGCCACTCCACCCAACCTCCCCACTTCACCCAACCTCCCCAATCCATCAAACCTCCCCACTCCACCCAACCTCCGCACTCCAACGAACTTCCGCACTCCACCGAACCTCCCCACTCCACCCAGCCTCACCACTCCACCCAACTTCCCCACTTCCCCCAACCTCTCCACTGCTCCCAACCTCCCCACTCCACCCAACCTCCCCACTTCACCCAACCTCCCCACTCCATCCTACCTCCCCACTTCACCCAACCTCCGAACTCCACCCAACCTCCGCACTCCAACGAACTTCCGCACTCCACCCAACCTCCGCACTCCACCCAACTTCTGCACTCCACCCAACTTCCGGACTCCAACCAAACCCCGCACTCCACTATACCTCCCACTCCACACCACCTCCCCACTGCACCCAACCTCCCCACTTCACCCAACCTCCCCATTCCACCCAACCTCCCCACTTCACCCAACCTCCCCACTCCATCCTACCTCCCCACTTCACCCAACCTCCGCACTCCATCCAACCTCCGAACTCCACCCAACCTCCGCACTCCAACGAACTTCCGCATTCCACCCAACCTCCGCACTCCACCCAACTTCTGCACTCCACCCAACTTCCGGACTCCACCCAAATTCCGCAATCCACCCAACCTCCGCACTCCACCCAACCTCCGCACTCCACCCAAATTCCGCACTCCACCCAACCTCCCCACTCCACCCAACCTCCCCACTCCACCCAACCTCCCCACTCCACCCAGCCTCCCCACTCCACCCAACTTCCCCACTTCCCCCAACCTCTCCACTGCTCCCAACCTCCCCACTCCACCCAACCTCCCCACTTCACCAAATCTCCCCACTCCACCCAACCTCCCCACTCCACCCAACCTCCCCACTCCACCCAACCTCCCCACTCCACCAACCTCCCCACTGCCCCCAATATCCCCACTACACCCAACATCCCCACTTCACCCAACCTCCCCACTCCACCCAACCTCCCCACTTCCCCCAACCTCCCCACTTCACCCAACCTCCCCAATCCACCAAACCTCCCCACTCCAACCAAACTCCGCACTCCACTATACCTCCCACTCCACACCACCTCCCCACTGCACCCAACCTCCCCACTTCACCCAACCTCCCCACTCCACCCAACCTCCCCACTTCACCCAACCTCCCCACTCCATCCTACCTCCCCACTTCACCCAACCTCCGCACTCCATCCAACCTCCGAACTCCACCCAACCTCCGCACTCCAACGAACTTCCGCACTCCACCCAACCTCCGCACTCCACCCAACTTCTGCACTCCACCCAACTTCCGGACTCCACCCAAATTCCGCAATCCACCCAACCTCCGCACTCCACCCAACCTCCGCACTCCACCCAAATTCCGCACTCCACCCAACCTCCCCACTCTACCCAACCTCCCCACTCCACCCAGCCTCCCCACTCCACCCAACTTCCTCACTGCCCCCAACCTCTCCACTGCACCCAACCTCCCCACTCCTCCCAACCTCCCCACTCCACCGAACCTCCCCACTTCACCCAACCTCCCCAATCCACCAAACCTCCCCACTCCACCCAACCTCCGCACTCCACTATACCTCCCACTCCACACAACCTCCCCACTGCACCCAACCTCCCCACTTCACCCAACCTCCCCACTCCACCCAACCTCCTCACTTCACCCAACCTCCCCACTTCACCCAACCTCCCCAATCCAACCGACTTCCGCACTCTACTCAATCTCCGCACTCCACCCAACATCCGCACTCCACCCAACGTCCGCACTCCACCCAACTTCCTCACTCCACCCAACCTCCCCATTCCACCAAACCTCCCAACTCCACCCAGCCTCCCCACTCCACCCAACTTCCCCACTGCCCCCAACCTCTCCACTGCACCCAACCTCCCCACTCCTCCCAACCTCCCCACTCCACCCAACCTCCCCACTTCACCCAAGTTGGTGGATTGGGGAGCCAATCCACCAAACCTCCCCACTCCAACCAACCTCCGCACTCCACTATACCTCCCACTCCACACAACCTCCCCACTGCACCCAACCTCCCCACTTCACTGAACCTCCCCACTCCACCCAACCTCCCCACTTCACCCAACCTCCCCATTCCACCCAACCTCCCAACTCCACCCAGCGTCCCCACTCCACCCAACTTCCCCACTGCCCCCAACCTCTCCACTGCACCCAACCTCCCCACTGCTCCCAACCTCCCCACTCCACCCAACCTCCCCACTTCACCCAAGTTGGTGGATTGGGGAGCCAATCCACCAAACCTCCCCACTCCAACCAACCTCCGCACTCCACTATACCTCCCACTCCACACAACCTCCCCACTGCACCCAACCTCCCCACTTCACTCAACCTCCCCACTCCACCCAACCTCCCCACTTCACCCAACCTCCCCACTTCATCCAACCTCCCCAATCCACCAAACCTCCCCACTCCACCCAACTTCCGCACTCCACTATACCTCCCAATCCACACAACCTCCCCACTGCACCCAACCTCCCCACTCCACCCAACCTCCCCACTTCACCCAACCTCCCCACGACACCCAACCTCCCCACTTCACCCAACCTCCCCACTTCACCCAACCTCCACAATCCACCAAACCTCCCCACTCCACCCAACCTCCGCACTCCACTATACCTCCCACTCCACACAACCTCCCCACTGCATCCAACCTCCCCATTTCACCCAACCTCCCCACTCCACCCAACCTCCCCACTTCACCCAACCTCCCCACTCCATCCTACCTCCCCACTTCACCCAACCTCCGCACTCCATCCAACCTCCGAACTCCACCCAACCTCCGCACTCCAACGAACTTCCGCACTCCACCCAACCTCCGCACTCCACCCAACTTCCGCACTCCACCCAACTTCCGGACTCCACCCAAATTCCGCAATCCACCCAACCTCCGCACTCCATCCAACCTCCGCACTCCACCCAAATTCCGCACTCCACCCAACCTCCCCACTCCACCCAACCTCCCCACTCCACCCAACCTCCCCACTCCACCCAGCCTCCCCACTCCACCCAATTTCCCGCTGCCCCCAACCTCTCCACTGCATCCAACCTCCCCACTCCACCCAACCTCCCCACTCCACCCAACCTCCCCACTCCACCAACCTCCCCACTGCCCCCAATATCCCCACTACACCCAACATCCCCACTTCACCCAACCTCCCCACTCCACCAAACCTCCCCACTCCACCCAACCTCCGCACTCCACTATACCTCCCACTCCACACAACCTCCCCACTTCACCCAACCTCCCCACTTCACCCAACCTCCCCAATCCACCAAACCTCCCCACTCCACCTAACTTCCGCCCTCCACTATACTTCCCAATCCACACAACCTCCCCACTGCACCCAACCTCCCCACTCCACCCAACCTCCCCACTTCACCCAACCTCCCCACTCCAACCAACCTCCCCACTTCACCCAACCTCCGCACTCCATCCAACCTCCGCACTCCACCCAACCTCCGCACTCCAACGAACTTCCGCACTCCATCAAACCTCCCCACTCCACCCAACCTCCCCACTTCACCCAACCTCCCCAATCCACCAAACCTCCCCACTCCACCCAAACTCCGCACTCCACTATACCTCACACTCCTTCCAAACTCCCCACTGCACCCAACCTCCCCACTTCACCCAACCTCCCCACTCCATCCTACCTCCCCACTTCACCCAACCTCCGCACTCCATCCAACCTCCGAACTCCACCCAACCTCCGCACTCCATCCAACCTCCGCACTCCACCCAACCTCCGCACTCCAACGAACTTCCGCACTCCATCAAACCTCCCCACTCCACCCAACCTGCCCACTTCACCCAACCTCCCCAATCCACCAAACCTCCCAACTCCACCCAAACTCCGCACTCCACTATACCTCACACTCCTTCCAAACTCCCCACTGCACCCAACCTCCCCACTTCACCCAACCTCCCCACTCCATCCTACCTCCCCACTTCACCCAACCTCCGCACTCCATCCAACCTCCGAACTCCACCCAACCTCCGCACTCCACCCAACTTCCGCACTCAACCCAACTTCCGGACTCCACCCAAATTCCGCAATCCACCCAACCTCCGCACTCCATCCAACCTCCGCACTCCACCCAAGTTCCGCACTCCACCCAACCTCCCCATTCCACCGAACCTCCCAACTCCACCCAGCCTCCCCACTCCACCCAACTTCCCCACTGCCCCCAACCTCTCCACTGCCCCCAACCTCTCCACTGCACCCAACCTCCCCACTCCTCCCAACCTCCCACTCCACACAACCTCCCCACTGCACCCACTCTCCCCATTTCACCCAACCTCCCCACTCCACCCAACCTCCCCACTTCACCCAACCTCCCCACTTCACCCAACCTCCCCAATCCACCAACCTCCCCACTGCACCCAACCTCCCCACTCCACCCAACCTCCCCACTTCACCCAACCTCCCCACTCCAACCAAACTCCCCACTTCACCCAACCTCCGCACTCCGTCCAACCTCCGCACTCCACCCAACCTCCGCACTCCAACGAACTTCCGCACTCCACCCAACCTCCGCACTCCACCCAACTTCCGCACTCCATCAAACCTCCGCACTCCACCCAACTTCCTCACTGCCCCCAACCTCTCCACTGCACCCAACCTCCCCACTCCACCCAATCTCGCCACTCCACCCAACCTCCGCACTCCAACGAACTTCCGCACTCCACCGAACCTCCCCACTCCACTCAGCCTCCCCACTCCACCCAACTTCCCCACTTCCCCCAACCTCTCCACTGCTCCCAACCTCCCCACTCTACTATTCCTCCCCACTTCACCCAACCTCCACACTCCACCCAACCTCCACACTCCACCCATCCTTCCCACTCCACCCAACATCCCCACTTCACTCTCCCAACCTCCCCACTCCACCCAACCTCCCCACTCCACCCAATCTCTCCACTTCACCCAACATCCCCACTCCACCGAAACTCCCCACTCCACCCAACCTCCCCACTTCACCCAATCTCCCCACTCCACTATTCCTCCCCCCTTCACCCAACCTCCGTACTCCACTATACATCCCCACATCACTCAACCTCTCCATTCCACCCAACCTCCCCACTCTACTATTCCTCCCCACTTCACCCAACATCCACACTCCACCCATCCTTCCCACTCCACCCAACCTCCCCACTCCACCCAACCTCCGTACTTCACCCTACCTCCCCACTTCACCCAACCTCCCCACTTCACCCAACCTCCCACTCCACCCAACCTCCCCACTTCACCCAACCTCCGCACTACACCCAACCTCAGCAATCCAACCGACTTCCGCACTCCACTCAATCTCCGCACTCCACCCAACATCCGCTCTCCACCCAACTTCCGCACTCCACCCATCCTCCCCACTTCACCCAACGTCCTCACTCCACCCAACCTCCCCACTCCATCCAACGTCTTCACTCCACCCAACCTCCCCACTTCAGCCAACCTCCGCACTCCACCCAACCTCCCCACTTCACCCAACCTCCCCACTACACCCAACCTCCCCACTCAACCCAACCTCCCCACTCCACTATGCCTCCCCACTTCACCCAACCTCCCCACTCCACCCATCCTCCCCACTCCACCCAATCTCCCCACTCCTCCCAATCTCCCCACTCCACCCAACCTCCCCACTTCACCCAACCTCCCCGCTCCACCCAACCTCCCCACTTTAGCGAACCTCCGCACTCCATCCAACCTCCGCACTCCATTGAACCTCCGCACTCCAACGAAATTCCGCACTCCACCCAACCTCCCCACTTCACCCAACCTCCCCACTCCACCCATCCTCCCCACTCCACCCAATCTCCCCACTCCACCCAATCTCCCCACTCCACGCAACCTCCCCACTTCACCCAACCTCCCCACTCCACCCAACCTCCCCACTTTAGCGAACCTCCGCACTCCATCCAACCTCCGCACTCCATTGAACCTCCGCACTCCAACGAAATTCCGCACTCCACCCAAACTCCGCACTCAACCCAACTTCCGCACTCCACCCAACTTCCGCACTCCTCCCAAATTTCCCACTCCACCCAACCTCCCCACTCCACCCAATCTCCCCACTCCACCCATCCTCCGCACTACACGCAACCTACCCACTCCACCCAACCTCCCGACTTCATCCAACCTCCCCACACCACGCAACCTCCCCACTTGACCCAACCTCCGCACTACACCCAACCTCAGCAATCCAACCGACTACCGTACTCCACCTAATCTCCGCACTCCACCCAACATCCGCACTCCACCCAACTTCCGCACTCCACCCAACCTCCCCACTTCACCCAACGTCCTCACTCCACCCAACCTCCCCACTCCATCCAACCTCTTCACTCCACCCAAACTCCTCACTCCACCCCAACCTCCCCACACCGCCCAACCTCCCCACTCTACTATTCCTCCCCACTTCACCCAGCCTCCACACTCCACCCATCCTTCCCACTCCACCCAACCTCCCCACTCCACCCAACCTCCCACTCCACCCAACCTCCCCACTTCACCCAACCTCCGCACTACACCCAACCTCCGCAATCCAACCGACTTCCGCACTCCACTCAATCTCCGCACTCCACCCAACATCCGCTCTCCACCCAACATCCGCACTCCACCCAACTTCCGCACTCCACCCAACCTCCCCACTTCACCCAACGTCCCCACTCCACCCAACCTCCCCACTTCACCCTACCTCCCCACTTCACCCAACCTCCCCACTTCACCCAACCTCCCACTCCACCCAACCTCCCCACTTCACCCAACCTCCGCACTACACCCAACCTCCGCAATCCAACCGACTTCCGCACTCCACTCAATCTCCGCACTCCACCCAACATCCGCTCTCCACCCAACATCCGCACTCCACCCAACTTCCGCACTCCACCCAACCTCCCCACTTCACCCAACGTCCCCACTCCACCCAACCTCCCCACTTCACCCAACCTCCCCACTCCACCCAACCTCCCCACTTCACCCAACCTCCGCACTACACCCAACCTCCGCAATCCAACCGACTTCCGCACGCCACTCAATCTCCGCACTCCACCCAACATCCGCACTCCACCCAACTTCCGCACTCCACCCAACCTCCCCACTTCACCCAATGTCCTCACTCCACCCAACCTCCCCACTCCACCCAACCTTCCCACTCCACCCAACCTCTTCACTCCACCCAAACTCCTCACTCCACCCAACCTCCCCACACCACCCAACCTCCCCACTCTACTATTCCTCCCCACTTCACCCAACCTCCACACTCCACCCAACCTCCGTACTTCACCCTACCTCCCCACTTCACCCAACCTCCCCCTCCATCCAACCTCCACACTCCACCCAATCTCCGCACTCCACCCAACCTCTGCACTCCACTACACCTCCCCACATCACCCAACCTTCACACTCCACCGAACCTGCCCACTCCACTATTCCTCCCCACTTCACCCAACCTCCCCACTCCACCCAGCCTCCGCACTCCACCCAATCTCCCCACTCCACCCAACCTCCCCACTTCACCCAACATCCCCACTCCACCGAAACTCCCCACTCCACCCAACCTCTCCATTTCACCCAATCTCCCCACTCCACTATTCCTCCCCCTTCACCCAACCTCCGCACTCCATCCAACCTCCGCACTCCACCCAACCTCCGTACTGCAACCAACTTCCGCATTCCAACCAACCTCCCCACTCCACCCAACCTCTGCACTCCACCCAACCTCCGCACTCAACCCAACCTACCCACTCTAACCAACCTCCCAACTCCACCCAACCTCCCCACGTCACCCAACCTCCACACTCCACTATACTTTCCCACGCCACCCAACCTCCGCACGCCAATAAACCTCCCAATCCACACAACCTCCCCACTGCACCCAACCTCCCCACTCCACCCAACCTCCCCACTTCACCCAACCTCCCCACGACACCCAACCTCCCCACTTCACCCAACCTCCCCACTTCACCCAACCTCCACAATCCACCAAACCTCCCCACTCCACCCAACCTCCGCACTCCACTATACTTCCCACTCCACACAACGTCCCCACTGCATCCAACCTCCCCACTTCACCCAACCTCCCCACTCCACCCAACCTCCCCACTTCACCCAACCTCCCCACTCCATCCTACCTCCCCACTTCACCCAACCTCCGCACTCCATCCAACCTCCGAACTCCACCCAATCTCCCCACTCCACCCAACCTCTCCACTTCACCCAGCATCCCCACTCCACCGAAACTCCCCACTCAACCCAACCTCCCCACTTCCCCCAATCTCCCCACTCCACTATTCCTCCCACATTCACCCAACCTCCGTACTCCACTATACGTCCCCACATCACTCAACCTCTCCATTCCACCCAACCTCCCCACTCCACTATTCCTCCCCACTTCACCCAAACTCCCCACTCCATCAACCTCCCCACTCCACCCAACCTCCCCACGTCAGCCAACCTCCGCAGTCCACCCAACCTCCGCACTCCACCCTAATGCCGCACTACACCCAACCTCCGCAATCCAACCGACTTCCGCACTCCACTCAATTTCTGCACTCCACCCAACATCCGCACTCCACCCAACATCCGCACTCCACCCAACTTCCGCACTCCACCCTACCTCCCCACTTCACCCAACGTCCTCACTCCACCCAACCTCCCCACTCCATCCAACGTCTTCACTCCACCCAAACTCCTCACTCCACCCAACCTCCCCACAACGTCCAACCACCCCACTCTACTATTCCTCCCCACTTCACCCAACATCCAAACTCCACCCATCCTTCCCACTCCACCCAACCTCCCCACTCCACCCAACCTCCGTACTTCACCCTACCTCCCCACTTCACCCAACCTCCCCACTTCACCCAATCTCTCCACTTCACCCAACATCCCCACTCCACCGAAACTCCCCACTCCACCCAACCTCCCCACTTCACCCAATCTCCCCACTCCACTATTCCTCCCCCCTTCACCCAACCTCCGTACTCCACTATACATCCCCACATCACTCAACCTCTCCATTCCACCCAACCTCCCCACTCTACTATTCCTCCCCACTTCACCCAACATCCACACTCCACCCATCCTTCCCACTCCACCCAACCTCCCCACTCCACCCAACCTCCGTACTTCACCCTACCTCCCCACTTCACCCAACCTCCCCACTTCACCCAACCTCCCACTCCACCCAACCTCCCCACTTCACCCAACCTCCGCACTACACCCAACCTCAGCAATCCAACCGACTTCCGCACTCCACTCAATCTCCGCACTCCACCCAACATCCGCTCTCCACCCAACTTCCGCACTCCACCCATCCTCCCCACTTCACCCAACGTCCTCACTCCACCCAACCTCCCCACTCCATCCAACGTCTTCACTCCACCCAAACTCCTCACTCCACCCAACCTCCCCACACCGTCCAACCACCCCACTCTACTATTCCTCCCCACTTCACCCAACATCCAAACTCCACCCATCCTTCCCACTCCACCCAACCTCCGTACTTCACCCTACCTCCCCACTTCACCCAACCTCCCCACTTCACCCAACCTCCCACTCAACCCAACCTCCCCCCTTCACCCAACTTCCGTACTCCACTATACATCCCCACATCACTCAACCTCTCCATTCCACCCAACCTCCCCACTCCACTATTCCTCCCCACTTCACCCAAACTCCCCACTCCACCAACCTCCCCACTCCACCCAACCTCCCCACTTCAGCCAACCTCCGCAGTCCACCTAACCTCCGCACTCCACCCAAATGCCGCACTCCACCCAACCTCCGCACTCCACCGAACCTCCCCACTCCACCCAGCCTCCCCACTCCACCCAACTTCCCCACTTCCCCCAACCTCTCCACTGCTCCCAACCTCCCCACTCCACCCAACCTCCCCACTTCACCAAATCTCCCCACTCCACCCAACCTCCCCACTCCATCCAACCTCCCCACTCCACCCAACCTCCCCACTCCACCAACCTCCCCACTGCCCCCAATATCCCCACTTCACCCAACCTCCCAATTCCACCCAACCTCCCCACTTCCCCCAACCTCCCCACTTCACCCAACCTCCCACTCCACCCAACCTCCCCACTCCACCCAACCTCCGTACTTCACCCTACCTCCCCACTTCACCCAACCTCCCCACTTCACCCAACCTCCCACTCAACCCAACCTCCCCACTTCACCCAACTTCCGCACTACACCCAACCTCCGCAATCCAACCGACTTCCGCACTCCACTCAATCTCCGCACTCCACCCAACATCCGCTCTCCACCCAACATCCGTACTCCACCCAACCTCCACACTCCACCCATCCTTCCCACTCCACCCAACATCCCCACTTCACTCACCCAACCTCCCCACTCCACCCAACCTCCCCACTCCACCCAATCTCTCCACTTCACCCAACATCCCCACTCCACCGAAACTCCCCACTTCACCCAACCTCCCCACTACACCCATCCTCCCCACTCCACCCAATCTCCCCACTCCACCCAATCTCCCCACTCCACGCAACCTCCCCACTTCACCCAACCTCCCCACTCCACCCAACCTCCCCACATTAGCGAACCTCCGCACTCCATCCAACCTCCGCACTCCATTGAACCTCCGCACTCCAACGAAATTCCGCACTCCACCCAAACTCCGCACTCCACCCAATTTCCGCATTCCACCCAACTTTCGCACTCCACCCAAATTCCCCACTCCACCCAACCTCCCCACTCCACCCAATCTCCCCACTCCACCCATCCTCCGCACTACACCCAACCTACCCACTCCACCCAACCTCCCGACTTCATCCAATCTCCCCACACCACCCAACCTGCCCACTTCACCCAACCTCCCCACTCCACCCAACATCCCCACTTCACCCAACCTCCGCACTACACCCAACCTCCGCAATCCAACCGACTTCCGCACGCCACTCAATCTCCGCACTCCACCCAACTTCCGCACTCCACCCAACTTCCGCACTCCACCCAACCTCCCCACTCCACCCAACCTCCCCACTCCATCCAACCTCTTCACTCCACCCAAAACTCCCCACTCTACTATACCTCCCCACTTTACCCAACCTCCGCACTCCACCCAATCTCCCCACTCCACCCAACCTCTCCACTTCACCCAACTTCCCCACTCCACCGAAACTCCCCACTCAACCCAACCTCCCCACTTCACCCAATCTCCCCACTCCACTATGCGTCCCCACATCACTCAACCTCTCCATTCCACCCAAACTCCCCACTCTACTATACCTCCCCACTTTACCCAACCTCCGCACTCCACCCAATCTCCCCACTCCACCCAACCTCTCCACTTCACCCAACATCCCCACTCCACCGAAACTCCCCACTCAACCCAACCTCCCCCCTTCACCCAACCTCCGTACTCCACTATGCGTCCCCACATCACTCAACCTCTCCATTCCACCCAAACTCCCCACTCCACTATTCCTCCCCACTTCACCCAACCTCCCCACTTCATCCAACCTCCGCAGTCCACCCAACCTCCGCACTCCACCCTAATGCCGCACTCCACCCAACCTCCACACTCCACCCAATCTCCGCACTCCACCCAACCTCTGCGCTCCACTACACCTCCCCACATCACCCAACCTCCACACTCCACCGAACCTGCCCACTCCACTATTCCTCCCCACTTCACCCAACCTCCCCACTCCACCCAGCATCCGCACTCCACCCAATCTCCCCACTCCACCCAACCTCCCCACTTCACCCAACATCCCCACTCCACCGAAACTCCCCACTCCACCCAACCTCTCCATTTCACCCAATCTCCCCACTCCACTATTCCTCCCCCTTCACCCAACCTCCGCACTCCATCCAACCTCCGCACTCCACCCAACCTCCGTACTGCAACCAACTTCCGCATTCCAACCAACCTCCCCACTCCACCCAACCTCTGCACTCCACCCAACCTCCGCACTCAACCCAACCTACCCACTCTAACCAACCTCCCAACTCCACCCAACCTCCCCACGTCACCCAACCTCCACACTCCACTATGCTTTCCCACGCCACCCAACCTCCGCACGCCAATAAACCTCCCTCTCCACCCAACCTCCGCACTCCACTTTACCTCCCAACTTCACCCAACCTCCGCACTCCATCCAACCTCCGCACTCCACCCAACCTCCGCACTCTAACGGACTTCCGCACTCCACCCAACCTCCGCACTCCACCCAACTTCCGCACTCCACCCAACTTCCGCACTCCACACAACTTCTGCACTCCACCCAACCTCCGCACTCCACCCAACCTCCGCACTCCACCCAAATTCCGCACTCCACCCAACCTTCCCACTCCACCTAACATCCCCACTCCACCCAACCTCCCCACTTCAGCCAACCTCCGCACTCCACCCAACCTCCCCACTTCACCCAACCTCCCCACTACACCCAACCTCCCCACTCAACCCAACCTCCCCACTCCACTATGCCTCCCCACTTCACCCAACCTCCCCACTCCACCCATCCTCCCCACTCCACCCAATCTCCCCACTCCTCCCAATCTCCCCACTCCACCCAACCTCCCCACTTCACCCAACCTCCCCGCTCCACCCAACCTCCCCACTTTAGCGAACCTCCGCACTCCATCCAACCTCCGCACTCCATTGAACCTCCGCACTCCAACGAAATTCCGCACTCCACCCAACCTCCCCACTTCACCCAACCTCCCCACTCCACCCATCCTCCCCACTCCACCCAATCTCCCCACTCCACCCAATCTCCCCACTCCACGCAACCTCCCCACTTCACCCAACCTCCCCACTCCACCCAACCTCCCCACTTTAGCGAACCTCCGCACTCCATCCAACCTCCGCACTCCATTGAACCTCCGCACTCCAACGAAATTCCGCACTCCACCCAAACTCCGCACTCAACCCAACTTCCGCACTCCACCCAACTTCCGCACTCCTCCCAAATTTCCCACTCCACCCAACCTCCCCACTCCACCCAATCTCCCCACTCCACCCATCCTCCGCACTACACGCAACCTACCCACTCCACCCAACCTCCCGACTTCATCCAACCTCCCCACACCACGCAACCTCCCCACTTGACCCAACCTCCGCACTACACCCAACCTCAGCAATCCAACCGACTTCCGTACTCCACTCAATCTCCGCACTCCACCCAACATCCGCACTCCACCCAACTTCCGCACTCCACCCAACCTCCCCACTTCACCCAACGTCCTCACTCCACCCAACCTCCCCACTCCATCCAACCTCTTCACTCCACCCAAACTCCTCACTCCACCCCAACCTCCCCACACCGCCCAACCTCCCCACTCTACTATTCCTCCCCACTTCACCCAGCCTCCACACTCCACCCATCCTTCCCACTCCACCCAACCTCCCCACTCCACCCAACCTCCCACTCCACCCAACCTCCCCACTTCACCCAACCTCCGCACTACACCCAACCTCCGCAATCCAACCGACTTCCGCACTCCACTCAATCTCCGCACTCCACCCAACATCCGCTCTCCACCCAACATCCGCACTCCACCCAACTTCCGCACTCCACCCAACCTCCCCACTTCACCCAACGTCCCCACTCCACCCAACCTCCCCACTTCACCCTACCTCCCCACTTCACCCAACCTCCCCACTTCACCCAACCTCCCACTCCACCCAACCTCCCCACTTCACCCAACCTCCGCACTACACCCAACCTCCGCAATCCAACCGACTTCCGCACTCCACTCAATCTCCGCACTCCACCCAACATCCGCTCTCCACCCAACATCCGCACTCCACCCAACTTCCGCACTCCACCCAACCTCCCCACTTCACCCAACGTCCCCACTCCACCCAACCTCCCCACTTCACCCAACCTCCCCACTCCACCCAACCTCCCCACTTCACCCAACCTCCGCACTACACCCAACCTCCGCAATCCAACCGACTTCCGCACGCCACTCAATCTCCGCACTCCACCCAACATCCGCACTCCACCCAACTTCCGCACTCCACCCAACCTCCCCACTTCACCCAATGTCCTCACTCCACCCAACCTCCCCACTCCACCCAACCTTCCCACTCCACCCAACCTCTTCACTCCACCCAAACTCCTCACTCCACCCAACCTCCCCACACCACCCAACCTCCCCACTCTACTATTCCTCCCCACTTCACCCAACCTCCACACTCCACCCAACCTCCGTACTTCACCCTACCTCCCCACTTCACCCAACCTCCCCCTCCATCCAACCTCCACACTCCACCCAATCTCCGCACTCCACCCAACCTCTGCACTCCACTACACCTCCCCACATCACCCAACCTTCACACTCCACCGAACCTGCCCACTCCACTATTCCTCCCCACTTCACCCAACCTCCCCACTCCACCCAGCCTCCGCACTCCACCCAATCTCCCCACTCCACCCAACCTCCCCACTTCACCCAACATCCCCACTCCACCGAAACTCCCCACTCCACCCAACCTCTCCATTTCACCCAATCTCCCCACTCCACTATTCCTCCCCCTTCACCCAACCTCCGCACTCCATCCAACCTCCGCACTCCACCCAACCTCCGTACTGCAACCAACTTCCGCATTCCAACCAACCTCCCCACTCCACCCAACCTCTGCACTCCACCCAACCTCCGCACTCAACCCAACCTACCCACTCTAACCAACCTCCCAACTCCACCCAACCTCCCCACGTCACCCAACCTCCACACTCCACTATACTTTCCCACGCCACCCAACCTCCGCACGCCAATAAACCTCCCTCTCCACCCAACCTCCGCACTCCACTTTACCTCCCAACTTCACCCAACCTCCGCACTCCATCCAACCTCCGCACTCCACCCAACCTCCGCACTCTAACGGACTTCCGCACTCCACCCAACCTCCGCACTCCACCCAACTTCCGCACTCCACCCAACTTCCGCACTCCACACAACTTCTGCACTCCACCCAACCTCCGCACTCCACCCAACCTCCGCACTCCACCCAAATTCCGCACTCCACCCAACCTTCCCACTCCACCTAACATCCCCACCCCACCCAACCTCCCCACTTCAGCCAACCTCCGCACTCCACCCAACCTCCCCACTTCACCCAACCTCCCCATTACACCCAACCTCCCCACTCAACCCAACCTCACCACTCCACTATACCTCCCCACTTCACCCAACCTCCCCACTCCACCCATCCTCGCCACTCCACCCAATCTCCCCACTCCACCCAATCTCCCCACTCCACCCAACCTCCCCACTTCACCCAACCTCCCCGCTCCACCCAACCTCCCCACTTTAGCGAACCTCCGCACTCCATCCAACCTCCGCACTCCATTGAACCTCCGCACTCCAACAAAATTCCGCACTCCACCCAACCTCCCCACTTCACCCAACCTCCCCACTCCACCCATCCTCCCCACTCCACCCAATCTCCCCACTCCACCCAATCTCCCCACTCCACGCAACCTCCCCACTTCACCCAACCTCCCCACTCCACCCAACCTCCCCACTTTAGCGAACCTCCGCACTCCATCCAACCTCCGCACTCCATTGAACCTCCGCACTCCAACGAAATTCCGCACTCCACCCAAACTCCGCACTCCACCCAACTTCCGCACTCCACCCAACTTCCGCACTCCACCCAAATTCCCCACTCCACCCAACCTCCCCACTCCACCCAATCTCCCCACTCCACCCATCCTCCGCACTACACGCAACCTACCCACTCCACCCAACCTCCCGACTTCATCCAACCTCCCCACACCACCCAACCTCCCCACTTCACCCAACATCCGCACTCCACCCAACTTCCGCACTCCACCCAACCTCCCCACTTCACCCAACGTCCTCACTCCACCCAACCTCCCCACTCCATCCAACCTCTTCACTCCATCCAACCTCTTCACTCCACCCAAACTCCTCACTCCACCCCAACCTCCCCACACCGCCCAACCTCCCCACTCTACTATTCCTCCCCACTTCACCCAGCCTCCACACTCCACCCATCCTTCCCACTCCACCCAACCTCCCCACTCCACCCAACCTCCGTACTTCACCCTACCTCCCCACTTCACCCAACCTCCCCACTTCACCCAACCTCCCACTCCACCCAACCTCCCCACTTCACCCAACCTCCGCACTACACCCAACCTCCGCACTCCACCCAACATCCGCTCTCCACCCAACATCCGCACTCCACCCAACTTCCGCACTCCACCCAACCTCCCCACTTCACCCAACGTCCCCACTCCACCCAACCTCCCCACTTCACCCAACCTCCCCACTCCACCCAACCTCCCCACTTCACCCAACCTCCGCACTACACCCAACCTCCGCAATCCAACCGACTTCCGCACGCCACTCAATCTCCGCACTCCACCCAACTTCCGCACTCCACCCAACTTCCGCACTCCACCCAACCTCCCCACTTCACCCAACCTCCGCACTACACCCAACCTCCGCAATCCAACCGACTTCCGCACGCCACTCAATCTCCGCACTCCACCCAACTTCCGCACTCCACCCAACTTCCGCACTCCACCCAACCTCCCCACTTCACCCAATGTCCTCACTCCACCCAACCTCCCCACTCCACCCAACCTCCCCACTCCACCCAACCTCTTCACTCCACCCAAACTCCTCACTCCACCCAACCTCCCCACACCACCCAACCTCCCCACTCTACTATTCCTCCCCACTTCACTCAACCTCCACACTCCACCCAACCTCCGTACTTCACCCCACCTCCCCACTTCACCCAACCTCCCCCTCCACCCAACCTCCACACGCCAACGAACCTCGCCACTCAACCTAACCTCCGTACTCAAACCAACCTCCCCTCTTCACCCAACCTCCGAACTCCACCCAACCTCCACACTCCACCCAACCTCCCCACTCCACCCAACCTCCCCACTCCACCCAACCTCCCCACGCCACCCAACATCCCCACTTCACCCAATCTCCCCACTTCACCCAGCCTCCCCACTCTACTATACCTACCCACTTTACCCAACCTCCGCACTCCACCCAACCTCCCCACTTCACCCAACCTCCCCATTACACCCAACCTCCCCACTCAACCCAACCTCACCACTCCACTATTCCTCCCCACTTCACCCAACCTCCCCACTCCACCCATCCTCGCCACTCCACCCAATCTCCCCACTCCACCCAATCTCCCCACTCCACCCAACCTCCCCACTTCACCCAACCTCCCCGCTCCACCCAACCTCCCCACTTTAGCGAACCTCCGCACTCCATCCAACCTCCGCACTCCATTGAACCTCCGCACTCCAACAAAATTCCGCACTCCACCCAACCTCCCCACTTCACCCAACCTCCCCACTCCACCCATCCTCCCCACTCCACCCAATCTCCCCACTCCACCCAATCTCCCCACTCCACGCAACCTCCCCACTTCACCCAACCTCCCCACTCCACCCAACCTCCCCACTTTAGCGAACCTCCGCACTCCATCCAACCTCCGCACTCCATTGAACCTCCGCACTCCAACGAAATTCCGCACTCCACCCAAACTCCGCACTCCACCCAACTTCCGCACTCCACCCAACTTCCGCACTCCACCCAAATTCCCCACTCCACCCAACCTCCCCACTCCACCCAATCTCCCCACTCCACCCATCCTCCGCACTACACGCAACCTACCCACTCCACCCAACCTCCCGACTTCATCCAACCTCCCCACACCACCCAACCTCCCCACTTCACCCAACATCCGCACTCCACCCAACTTCCGCACTCCACCCAACCTCCCCACTTCACCCAACGTCCTCACTCCACCCAACCTCCCCACTCCATCCAACCTCTTCACTCCATCCAACCTCTTCACTCCACCCAAACTCCTCACTCCACCCCAACCTCCCCACACCGCCCAACCTCCCCACTCTACTATTCCTCCCCACTTCACCCAGCCTCCACACTCCACCCATCCTTCCCACTCCACCCAACCTCCCCACTCCACCCAACCTCCGTACTTCACCCTACCTCCCCACTTCACCCAACCTCCCCACTTCACCCAACCTCCCACTCCACCCAACCTCCCCACTTCACCCAACCTCCGCACTACACCCAACCTCCGCAATCCAACCGACTTCCGCACTCCACTCAATCTCCGCACTCCACCCAACATCCGCTCTCCACCCAACATCCGCACTCCACCCAACTTCCGCACTCCACCCAACCTCCCCACTTCACCCAACGTCCCCACTCCACCCAACCTCCCCACTTCACCCAACCTCCCCACTCCACCCAACCTCCCCACTTCACCCAACCTCCGCACTACACCCAACCTCCGCAATCCAACCGACTTCCGCACGCCACTCAATCTCCGCACTCCACCCAACTTCCGCACTCCACCCAACTTCCGCACTCCACCCAACCTCCCCACTTCACCCAATGTCCTCACTCCACCCAACCTCCCCACTCCACCCAACCTCCCCACTCCACCCAACCTCTTCACTCCACCCAAACTCCTCACTCCACCCAACCTCCCCACACCACCCAACCTCCCCACTCTACTATTCCTCCCCACTTCACTCAACCTCCACACTCCACCCAACCTCCGTACTTCACCCCACCTCCCCACTTCACCCAACCTCCCCCTCCACCCAACCTCCACACGCCAACGAACCTCGCCACTCAACCCAACCTCCGTACTCAAACCAACCTCCCCTCTTCACCCAACCTCCGAACTCCACCCAACCTCCACACTCCACCCAACCTCCCCACTCCACCCAACCTCCCCACGCCACCCAACATCCCCACTTCGCCCAATCTCCCCACTTCACCCAACCTCCCCACTCTACTATACCTACCCACTTTACCCAACCTCCGCATTCAACCCAACCTCCCCACTTCACCCAACCTCCGCACTCCACCCAACCTCCCCACTCCACACAACCTACCCACTGCACCCAACCTCCCCACTCCACCCAACCTCCCCAATCCACCTAACCTCACCATTCCACCCAACCTCCCCACTTCACCCAACCTCCCCACTTCACACAAACTCCCCACTCCACCCAACCTCTGCACTCCACCCAACCTCCGCACTCCACCCAACCTCCCCACTACACTATACTTCCCCACGCCACCCAACCTCCGTACTCCACCAAATCTCCCTCTCCACCCAACCTCCGCACTCCACTATGCCTCCGGACTCCACCCAACCTCCGCACTCCCCCCACCTCCGCACTCAACTATACCTCCCCACTGCACCCAACCTCCCCACTGCACCCAACCTCCCCACTTGGGGGGTAAACTAAGCAAACATTGCTGTTTTTGTTCCAGGGGGGAACTTTTTTCTATGCAAAAACCTAATTAACCTAAAAAAGTATGTGTCTAACCCTAGTTAGTTGTTTCTTTGGTCGCTAGATGGCGCTGGCGTGTAACGTAGTGTTAGGGTTATCCGGAAGATGGCGCTAGCGTGTAATATAGCGTTAGGGTTATCCGCTAGATGGGGTTAGCGTCTAGCGTCGTGAGGTCGCATCCGAATATTTTGTCGCAAACCAACATTTTTCTAGATTTGGTTGGGAATTTACGATAATGACTTAGTAAAATACGAATACTTGACATAATTACCACCTCAAAACGTGAAGTTATGTTACGTTTGTGTTCGAAACCACCGTTTTCCATGAAGTGGTGTTTTACACGTGAGAGGAATCACCCTTTTTATGGAAGTTGTTTTTGCCCGTGACCGAAAGCATCATTTTGTATGGTAGTTACGGTTTACACGTGATAGGAGACCATTTTGGTAGAAGTTATGATACGAATATGGTATGAAGTGGAACGATTCCTCTTTCTATCTCGTTAACTCGCTAAATGTTATGAAATTACCACGTAGACTTTAGGGCACATTCGTTTGTGATTGGTTCATTTTCGGGACACTTGATTGTTATTGGTTCATTTTCGGTACGCTCACGTGACCCAAGTTTCCAGTTGTGAACGTATATGACACGCATGTTTTTCGAGTTTGTCATTTGTTCTCCGACATCGGCATGGCTAACGTTATGCTGAACCACCGAGAGCACCGCTGCTACTATAACCCCGTCGTTGACATGCAAGACATAACTGACGAGAGCGACGAGGCAGCAAAATACGAATATTTGTCAAGATTATGGCCTCGAAACACAAAAGGTATGTCATGACTGTGACCGAAGCAGCCATTTTACAAGAAATTCGGTCACGGAAGTAGTCGAAGCCGTCGTTTTCTATGTAAAACCCTAATTAGTGGCTGTTTTGTGCGCTAGATGAGGCAAACGTTTAACGTAGTGTTATGTGTATCCGCTAGATGACATCAGTTTGTAAAGAAGTGACATCACAATCCAAGATTTTTCCACATTGTTTTAGATTTCGTTAGGAAAATGGTGTGAGTTGTAAGAAAAAAACCACCAAGGTTCTCGGTTTATGATATAAAGTGACAAACTTTTTCCACAGAAGGATATGAATGTAACAAGATGACGTAGACAAATACGAGAAATTGACAAAGTTATCGAGGTGAAACGCTGGAAAGTTGAGAAATGGTACAAAGTTGGCACGCGGACTTAGTAAAATATGAAAACTTGACACGTTTATCGCGTGTAAACACTAAAAACCCGTGAAATTGACAAAGTGATCGTTGTGATCCACTGAAAAAGTTGTGAAATGACACAAAGCCTTAAACATTTTGTTTTGGTTTTGTTTTTCGTTTTGTTTTGAAAACATGACGTGTTTGTAAACTTATTGTTTTGTTTTTGTTTTGTAAACTTTTGTTTTGTAAACATTTGTGTTGTAAACATTTGTTTCGTTTTGTAAACTTAACGTGTTTGTAAACTTTTGTTTTGTATTTTGTTTTGTAAACAGAACTTGTTTTATAAACATAACTTGTATGTAAACTTGAGTTTTGTTTTGCAAACATAACTTGTCTGTACATTTTTGGTTTGTAAACATAACGTGTCTGTACACTTTTGTTTTGTAAACATTTGTGTTGTAAACATTTGTTTTGTTTTGTAAACATAACGTGTTTGTAAACTTTTGTTTTGTGTTTTGTTTTGTAAACATAACTTGTTTTATACACATAACTTGTATGTAAACTTTAGTTTTGTTTTTGTTTTGTAAACGTAACGTGTTTGTAAACTTTCTGTTTTGTAAACATAACGTGTTTGTAAACATTAGTTTTGTTTTGTAAATTTTCTGTTTTGTATTTTGTTTTGTAAACATAACGTGTTTGTAAACTTTTGTTTTGTAAACATTTGTGTTGTAAACATTTGTTTTGTTTTGTAAATTTTCTGTTTTGTATTTTGTTTTGGAAACATAACGTGTTTGTAAACTTTTGTTTTGTAAACATTTGTGTTGTAAACATTTGTTTTGTTTTGTAAACATAACGTGTTTGTAAACTTTTGTTTTGTTTTGTAAACTTTCTGTTTTGTATTTTGTTTTTGTAAACATAACGTGTTTGTAAACGTTTTATTTTGTTTTGTTTTGTATACATAACTTGTCTGTAAACGTTTTGTTTTGTAAACCTTTGTTTTGTAAACATTTGTTTTGTCTTGTTTTGTAAATATAACTTGTCTGTAAACCAACGGTATCTGGCAACTTGCACTTGCACACGCACACACGCACGCACGCACGCACGCACGCACGCACGCACACACACACACACACACACACACGTGTTCGTGTATGGCCTTAATTACAATACAAGTGGACACCATTTTGTGGATTTGCAACGTTTTATTTACACACTCGATATACCAATGTATACACAATTCTTGTCAGTCACCCAAGAGGAAGTGTTGTAATAAACATTCTTGTAAACCTTAACTATTTACACAGTTAGACACCCAAGAGAAAATGCCAAGTATCATTTCGTATTTTACATAGTGACATTATTTCGTATTGTTTAATATTATGTACAAACTGAATCACATAGTGATAGAGAAACAATTTCATGACATGTTGCATACATAATATATAACAGGAGTCAGTGGTTCGGAAGCAAACAATTAAACTAATTAGTCATGGAGTAACGAGTTTAACCCGGGTTGTTTTGATTGTAAGGGAGGGTGCTTTCCGTGAAATCAATGGATGATCTAAAATTAAATAAACATAAAAAGTAACATTAGTAACTAAATCGCAAACCCATTCAGAATTAGGGCGCTGAAGTAGCGCCCAACTTAAAATATCTTCTTGAACAAAAGAATCTAAAAATGTTTCAAAATCAGATGCGTCAGTAATTAAATGGGGTACATTCAGAAACCTACCGGAAACATTTTTGGAAGAATGAAAATAACGAAGTTCACCTGAAATTTTATTGCGTAGTATAAAACCAAAACATAAATAAATTTTGAATGCTGAGGATTGATTTCTGAAAATGTTCCACAAGGATGGGTGAAGAGTGGTTGTATTTAAGTCAGTCAAACGAATAGTGTAGGTGTTCTGGATGCGCCCGCTACGGTGATGAGATCTAATGAATGACCACTGACTCCTATAAAAATTAACTAAACTGTCATTCACAAAATTAAAATCATCTAATGGAAACAAAGGGTCATCTTCTTGGAATATCGTTGGCGACGGTGATGGTGGTGATGGTGAAGGAGGAGGTGTCGAAGGTGCTGACGACAGTGCTGATGACGCCGCTGATGATGCCTGCTGCTGTTGTTGGTGTTGGTGCTGCGGCTGTTGTTGCTGTAGCTCTGGCCCAGCTGAGCTTGCCCTTTCATTGCGCTGAAATAAAACACAAGTTGTCTTTTTAATATTACCATAACCAACATTTTATAAAAGATGCATAACATTCCTGAAATAAAAACAAGTTCATCACTTAACTTATACAAGTTGGTAAACAGGTGTATTAAATTAGTACGACCAACTTACCATTACTTCCTCGACAAACGCTTCGCGCTGTTGTTGTTGTTGTTGTTTGCGCAGTTTCCGCCGGCACCGCCCTTCTACTAAGTGTCGGCGCCAATTACGGGTTCTTGTGAATGTCGTCTTGCACATTGGGCAACAATACGACGCCTACAAGTAGAAACGAATGTGATAAGACGCGATTTCACGTGAATTTGTTTCATAATAAGTACGATATATTATAACTAATAAGAATAGGGTTTTTATAATATGGTAGTCAATTAATCACGTTTCTCGATACACGAACGACATTGACACGTGATGCCCGATTATAATAATAATAATAAGTCAACAATTCACCTTCATGTTGAAACACGACTCACCGTGGCACCACCGGTCACCGGCTGCTGCTCCACAGGGGATGGGGCTGGTGCCTGGGCTGGCACCTGGGTCGGGGATGGTGAGGACGGCTGGCGCAGATCGGGCTGCCTCTTCGCAGGAGAGGGTCCCTCTATGTATTGCTACAACAATATTTGAATAATATTTAGAATAATAAAGAAAACATTTAGATAGTTATGACACGGATGGATAGGAAGTGCCGTCATTTTTACGGAAGTTGTGATGGGATTGTGGTACGTACGTTAGTGCCACTATTTTGCCGGAAGTTTTGTTACGGATGTCATGGGAGGCGTGATTTTTACGGAAGTTATGATACGGACGGGGCAGGAAGCACCGCCATTTGCACGGAAGTTATGACACGGACGGGGTAGTAAGCGCCGCCATTTTTTATGGAAGTTAGCATACGGATGGGACAGGAAGCGCCGCCATTTTTTATGGAAGTTAGCATACGGATGGCACAGATCGGGCTGCCTCTTCGCAGGAGAGGGTCACTCTATGTATTGCTACAACAATATTTGAATAATATTTAGAATAATAAAGAAAACATTTAGGTAGTTATGACACGGATGGATAGGAAGTGCCGTCATTTTTACGGAAGTTGTGATGGGATTGTGGTACGTACGTTAGTGCCACTATTTTGCCGGAAGTTTTGTTACGGATGTCATGGGAGGCGTGATTTTTACGGAAGTTATGATACGGACGAGGCAGGAAGCACCGCCATTTGCACGGAAGTTATGACACGGACGGGGTAGTAAGCGCCGCCATTTTTTATGGAAGTTAGCATACGGATGGGACAGGAAGCGCCGCCATTTTTTATGGAAGTTAGCATACGGATGGGACAGGAAGCGCCGCCATTTGCACGGAAGTTATGACACGGGTGGGTGAGGAAGCGCCGCCATTTTACGGAAGTTATGATACAGATGGGTCAGGAAGCGCCGCCATTTTTACAGAAGTTATGTTTTGCATGTGGTAGGAAGCAACATTTTTACGGAAGTGGAAACATAACACAGTATATTACTACAACGTTTAACTCACCACGATGGACCCCAATGCGTCGTCCGCCGCGGTCTTCTTCCGAATGCAACTACCGCGCGACATATGGCGTTTCCACGTGTCTCTCCTCGAGAAGGCCGTGCTGCCGGCACACGAAACCTGCCCGCGATGGTGGTGGTGAAGGTGGTGGTGGTGGGACTTCCGACTACAAGAACGAACGAACGAACGAACGAACGAACGAGAGTTGTATTCATGTAATTTACAATAATAATATACGTATTCGCGTTTTCTAAAAAAATTAACACGAAAAAAATAGAAATCGAAATATGCCATTGACAAAGACTTACCACACGAACCCCATCCGGCGCTATCACCGACACTGTCGCAGTCGGGGCAGGTGTTGGTGTCGGTGGCGGTGCCAACGGGGGAAAAGCCTTCCCATACGGCGGTATGGGGGTTAACCCCGCAATACCACCACCACTGCGTGGTACAGGGACGGGGCCCCTGACAGCTTCGGCGAACGTCCATCCGTTTCTCAACATGGTCACTGGTAAGATTACAAGTGAATAATGAGAACCTCGAAAACCGGCCGTGTTATATACGTTCTCACTTGGATCACGTGGTCGAAGCGTTACAACCAATGACAACTCGACAAGTATGCACGCTGACACGACGAAACATAGTTATAAGAATGCTATTTCTCGTATAAGCGCACCGTTTTATTGCAACATTGTATCGAGTTGGATGAAAAAAACAGCGGAGTCATAGAGTACAATATTAAGTCACGTGATCGATTAGCCGAATACGTATCCGGCAGATGACTCTACCTCTTCTTTCACCATGTATATAATTCGTCATCTATCCGCGAGGGGTGCTACATGACGCCCTAACGCCATTTTGACGTAACTTCAAAAATAAGACACACGAATTTGGACAGTATTAGTTCGTGAATTGTCCGTAAGGGGGCGACACTAATACACGACCTGTCCACCAGATGGCGACACTAGTGCATGATCTATCCGTCAGATGGCGCTACTAGTATACGACCTATCCACCAGAGGGCGCCACTGGTACACGACTTATCCACCAGGAGACGCCACTTGACCTTTGACCTTGACACTTGACCCTTGACCTTCCACCGGAGCGGGTGGAATTGGGGCTATTCCACCAAATTTGCCCCAGAAGTTGTGTTCATCATTTTCCACCGGAGCAAACATTTTGACCTTTGATCTTTTTTCCTATCTTTTAACATGGTGACTTCCACCTTCCACCGGTGGAATTCCACCGCGGCGCGGCAGGCTTACCACGATAGGCACCTACATTACTACTCCCACTGCACCCAACCTCCCCACTTCACCCAACCTCTCCACTCCACCCAACCTCCCAACTTCACCCAACCTCCGCACTCCATCCAACCTCTGCACTCCACCCAACCTCCGCACTCCATCCAACCTCTGCACTCCACCCACCCTCCGCACTCCACCCAATCTAACAGGAATCCTCTGGGAATCCACGGGGTATCTTCCGGTAATCCGCGGGATATCCTACACGAATCCTCGGGGAATCCTAGTGGTATCCTATGGGAAACCTAGGGGAACCTAGGGGAATCCAATTGGAATCCTAGGGGAATCCTCGGGGAATCCTAGGAGAATCCTAGGGGAATCATCGGGGAATACTACAGGAATCTTCAAGGAAAAGTAGTGGAATCCTAGGGGAATAGAAAGGGAATCCTTCGGGAGTCCCCCGGTAATCCTAGGGGAATCCCTATAAGAGAATTCTAGGGGAATACCAGTGAAATCCTAGGGGAATCGTAGGGGAATCCTCGGCGAGTCCAAGGGGAGTTCTAGGGGAATCCTCGGTGAATCCTAGTAGAATCCTAGGGGAATCCTTGGAGAATCCTAGGGGAAACCTAGGAATCCTTGGGGAATCCTAGGGGAATCCTCGGGGAATCCTAGGGGAATCCTCGGGGAATCCTAGGTGTATCCTCGGGGAATCCTTGGGGAATCCTAGGTGAATCATCAGGGAATTCTCGGAGATTCCTAAGGGAATACTCAGGGAATCCTAGAGGAATCCTCATGGAAAATTAGGAGAATCCTCGGGGAATTCTCAAGGAATACCACGCGAATCCTCGAAAAATCATCCTACGGGATTAGATAGGGAATCCTAAGGGAATCGCCCGGTAATCCTAGGGGTATCCTCGGGGAATCCTCGGGGAATCCTCGCGGAATCCTAGGGGAATCCTCGGGGTATCCTAGGGTAATCCTCGGGGAATCCTACAGGAGTCATCGGGGAATCCTAGGAGAAACGTATTGGAATCCTAGGGGAATCCTAGTGTAATACTAGTGGAATGCTGGGAATCCTAGGGACATCCAAGATGAATCCCCGGTGAATCCTAGGGGAATCCTCCGGGAATACTGGAGTAAACCTAGGGAAAATTCTACGGGAATCCTCGAGGAATCCTCGAGGAATCCTAGAGGAATCCTATGGTATTCCTAGGAGAATCCTACTACTCAGGGAATCCTACAGGAATCCTCAATGAAAAACTAGAGGAATCCTCGGGGAATCCTAGGGAAAATCTAACGGGAATCCTCTGGGAATCCAGGGGTAATACTCAGGGAATCCTAGAGGAATCCTCGGGGAAAACTAGGATAATTCTAGAAGAATTCTAGGGGAGTCTAGGGAATCCTCGGGGTATCCTAGGGGAATCGTCGGGGAATCCTAGGTGTATCGTAGAGGAAACTTAGGGTAAACCTAGGGGAATCCTATAGGAATCCTAGGAGAGTCCTAGGAGTATCTTAGGGGAATACTCGGGGAATCCTACAGGAATCCTCAAGGAAACCTGGGGGAATCCTGGGGAATCCTAGGGAAAATCTAACGGGAATCCTATTCAGGGAATCCTAAAGGAATCCTCGGGGATATCTATGAGAATCCTCGGAGAATTCTCGGGGAATACTAGGGGAATCCTCGAAAAATCCTAAGGGAATACTAACGGGATCCTAGGGGAATCCCCCGGTAATCCTAGGGGAATCCTCGGGGAATCCTAGGGGAATCGTAGGGGAATCCTCGGTGAATTCTAGGGGAATCCTCGGTGAATCCCAAGGGAATCCTTGGAGAATCCTAGGGAAAACATAGGAATCCTTGGGGAATCCTAGGGGAATCCTATGGGAATCCTAGGGGAAACCTAGGGGAATCCCCGGGAAATCATCGGGGAATCCTCGAGGAAACCTCGGGGTATCCTCGTAAAATAGGGGAATAGTAGGGGAATCCTAGGTGATCCCTCGGGGAATCCTAGGGGAATCCTAGGTGAATCTTCGGGGAATACCCGGTAAATCCTCGGTAAATTTCCGGGGAATACTAAGTGAATCCTCGGGGAATCCTAGGGGAATCCTATGGTAATCCTCGGGGAATCCTAGGGGAATCCTATGGTAATCCTCGGGTAATCCTAGAGGAATACTTGGGGAATCCAATAGGAATCCTCGGTGAAAACTAGTGAAAATCCAACGGGATTCTTAGGGGAAACCTCGGGGAATACTAGGGGAATCCTCGGGGTATCCTAGGGTAATCCTCGGGGAATCCTACAGGAATTCTCGGGGAATCCTAGGGGAAACCTAGCGGAATCCTATGGGAATCCTCGGGGAATCCTAGGGGAAGCCTAGGTGAATCCTAGTGAAATTCTCGGGGAATCCTAGGGGAAACCTAGTGTAATCCTAGGGGATTCTTAGCTGAGTCCTCGGGGAATCCTAAAGGAATCCTAGCGGAATGCTCGGGGAATCCGAGGGACATCCAAGAGGAATCCCCGGTGAATCCTAGGGGAATCCTCCGGGTATCCTAGGCGAATCCTAGGGGAATATATAAGGAATCCTAGGGAAAATCCTACGGAAACCCTCGGGGAATCCTAGGGGTATCCTAGGAAAATCCTAGGGGAATACTCGGGGAATCCTATAGGAATCCTCAAAGAAATCTAGGGGAATCCTCGAAAAATCCTAGGAGAATAGTAAGGGAGTCCTAGGGGAATCCCCCGGTAATCCTAGGGGAATCCTCTGGGTATCCTCCGGGAATTCAATTGGAATGCTAAGGGAATCCTAGGGGAATGCTAGGGTAATCCTAGAGGAAACCTATTGTAACCCTTTGGGAATCCTAGCTGAATCCTCGGGGAATCCCACTGGAATCCTAGGGACATCCTAGTGGAATCCCAGGAGAATCCTAGGGGAATCCTCCGGGAATCCTAGGGGAATCCTTGGGGAATACTGGAGGAAGTCTAGGGAAAATCCTACTGGAATCCTCGTGGAATCCTAGGGGAATCCTCGGTGAATCCTAGGGGAATCCTAATGGAATCCTTGGAGAATCCTAGGGGAAACCTAGGAATCCTTGGGGAATCCTTGGGAAATCGTCGGGGAAATCTCGGGGAATCCTAGGGGAATCCTCGGGGAATACTAGGGCATTCCTTGGGGAATACCCTGGGAATCCTGGGGAAATCCTCAGGGAATTTCCTGGGAATCCTAGGTGAATCCTAGGAGAATCCTACGGAAATCCTCGGGGAATCCTTGGGGATTCCTCGGTGAATCCCTGGGGAATCCTAAGTGAATCCTCGGGGAATCCTTGGGCAATCCTAAGGGAATCCTATTGGAATCCTTGGAGAATCCTAGGGGAAACGTAGGAATACTATGGGAATCCCCAGGGAATCCTCGGGGAATCCCCGGCGAATCCTAGGTGAATACTCGGGGAATCCTTGGGGAATCCTAGGAGAATCTTCGGGGAAACCTCGGGGTATCCTCGGAAAATCCTAGGGGAATAGTATGGGAATCCTAGGGGAAACCTCGGGGAATCCTAGGGGAATTCTAGGTGAATCTTCTGTTATTCCCCGGGGAATCCTAAGTGAATGTTCGGGGAATCGTAGGGGAATCGTCGGGTAATCGTCGGGAATCCTAAGGGTAACCTAGGGGAATCCTAGGGGAATCTTCTGGTTATCCTAGGGTATTCCTCGGGGAATCCTACAGGAAACCTCGGGGAATCCTAGGGTAAACCGAGGGGAATCCTCTAGGAATCCTCGGGGAATCCTAGGGGAATCCTAGGGGTATCCTATGGGAATCCTAGGGGTATCCTAGAGGAAACCTAGGGGAAACCTAGGGGAATCCTCGGGGAATCCTAGGGAAAATCCAACGGAAATCTTTGGGGAATCCTCGGGGAATCCTCGGCGCGAATCCTCGGCGAATCCTAGGGTAGTCCTCGGAAAAACTACGCCTACAGAGGTATAGACACGCCTACAGAGATATAACCACGCATAGAGAGGTTAAAACCAAGCATACAGAGGTAAAACCAAGCCTACATAGCTAAAACCACGCCTTCAGAG
The DNA here is from genome assembly GCA_964017155.1 of Oasisia sp. SBJ-2009. NCBI lineage: Eukaryota > Metazoa > Annelida > Polychaeta > Sabellida > Siboglinidae > Oasisia > Oasisia sp. SBJ-2009. The sequence goes on from OZ024865.1 coordinate 22,521,329, forward strand.
GTTATAACGGCGTGGTTTTTACCTCTATTGGCGTGGTATTACCTTTGCGGGCGTGGTTTTTACCTCTGTATGCGTGGTTTTAACCTCTGAAGGCGTGATTTTACCTTTGCGGGCGTGGCTTTACTTTTATAGGCGTGGTTTTACCTCTATAGGCGTGGTTTTACCTTTGTTGGCGTGGTTTTGACTTTGTGAGCGTGGTTTTACCTCAGTAGGGGAGGTTGTAACTCTGTATGCGTGGTTTTAACCTCTGAAGGCGTGGTGTTTACCTTTGTGGGCGTGGTTTTACCTTGATAGGCGTGGTTTTGCCTTGATGGGCGTGGTTTTACCTTGATAGGCGTGGTTTTACCTCTGTAGGCCTGTTTATACCTTTGTTGGTGTGGTTTTGCCTTTGTAGACGTGGTTTTACCTTTGTAGGCGTGATTTTACCTTTGTATGCGTGGTTTTAACTCTGTAGGCGTTGTTTTAACCTCTGAATGCATGGTTTTACCTATGTGGGCGTGGTTTTACCTTAGTAGGCGTGATTTTTCCTCTGTACGCGTGGATGTAGCTCTGTAGGCGTGGTTTTAACCTCTGAAGGCGTGGTTTTACCTCTGTAGGCGTGGTTTTACCTGTGTATGCGTGGTTTTTAACTCTGTAGGCGTGGTTATACCTCTAGGTTTGTCTATACCTCTGTAGGCGTGGTTTTACCGAGGATTACCCTAGGATATCCCGAGGATTCCCCTAGGATTCGCCTAGGATTCCCCGACGATTCCCCGTGGATTCCCCTAAGATTCCCGTTGGATTTTTCCTAGGATTCCCTTGGTATACCCCGAGGATTCCCCTAGGACACCTTTACGATTCCCCTAGGTTTCCTCTAGGTTTCCCCTAGGATTCCCCTATGATACCCCTAGGATTCCAATAGGATTCCCCTAGTATTCCCCGAGAATTCTTCGAGGATTCTCTTAGTTTTACCCGAGGATTCCTTCAGGATTCCCTGAGTATTCCCCGAGGAATCCCAGATGATTCCCTATGATACCCCCAGGATTCCAATAGGATTCCCCTAGGATTCCCAAGGATTCCCCGAGGGTTCCCCAAGGATTCCACTAGGATTCCCCTAGGATTCCCCCGAGGATTCCACTAGTATTCCCCTAGGATTCCCTTAGGATTCCCTTTGGATTCCCCGAGGATTCCCTTAGGATTACCGTGGGATTCCCCTAGGATTCCCTTACTATTCCCCTAGGATTTTTCGAGGATTCCCCTAGTATTCCCCGAGAATTCTTCGAGGATTCTCTTAGTTTTACCCGAGGATTCCTTCAGGATTCCCTGAGTATTCCCCGAGGATTCCCAGATGATTCCCTATGATACCCCTAGGATTCCAATAGGATTCCAATAGGATTCCCAAGGATTCCCCGAGGGTTCCCCAAGGATTCCACTAGGATTCCCCTAGGATTCCCCCGAGGATTCCACTAGTATTCCCCTAGGATTCCCCCGAGGATTCCCTTTGGATTCCCGGAGGATTCCCCGAGGATTCCCTTAGGATTACCGTGGGATACCCCTAGGATTCCCTTACTATTCCCCTAGGATTTTTCGAGGATTCCCCTAGTATTCCCCGAGAATTCTTCGAGGATTCTCATAGTTTTACCCGAGGATTCCTTGAGTATTCCCCGAGGATTCCCCAAGGATTCCACTAGGATTCCCCGAGGATTCCACTAGTATTGCCCTAGGATTCCCTTAGGTTTCCCTTTGGATTCCTCGAGGATTCCCCTAGGATTACCGGGGGATTCCCCTAGGATTCTCTTACTATTCCCCTAGGATTTTTCGAGGATTCCCCTAGTATTCCCCGAGAATTCTTCGAGGATTCTCATAGTTTTACCCGAGGATTCCTTGAGTATTCCCCGAGGATTCCCCAAGGATTCCACTAGGATTCCCCGGGGATTCCACTAGTATTGCCCTAGGATTCCCTTAGGTTTCCCTTTGGATTCCCCGAGGATTCCCCTAGGATTACCGGGGGATTCCGCTAGGATTCTCTTACTATTCCCCTAGGATTTTTCGAGGATTCCCCTAGTATTCCCCGAGAATTCTTCGAGGATTCTCGTAGTTTTACCCGAGGATTCCTTCAGGATTCCCTGAATATTCTCCTATGATTCCCATATGATTCCCAGAGGATTCCCGTTAGATTTTCTCTAGGATTCCCCTAGTTTTCCTTCAGGATTCCTGTAGGATTCCCCGAGTATTCCCTTAGGATTCTCCTAGGATTCCAATAGGATTTATAAACAACTGCAAACTTGTATTTCTATTTATTTTGTGTTAATATAAGTTTAGTTTTGAATAGTTTATATAATACAGCATTATTTGATAAAAAGGTATCCTTGTTTAATTTGTGTGTTAATCGTGACGGGCTAAACAATACTGCCACCTCACTACTGGTTAATCCTGCCGTAATTCTTATTTCATAAACAACTGTCAATTCGAATTTTTACTTATTTTTGTGGTAATATAAGTTCAATGTTGAATACATTTCATAGGATATCATTATCTTGAAAAGTATATCATTAATTTAATTTTTATTTCATAGTTGGCCTGATCATCGTCTCTACCCTAATCTGGGGTAAGGCCGCCCTGGCGGGTAACAAATGCAGAGCGTTACTTTCCCCAGGCAGAGTTCAGGGGCTTAAAAGTGCTGCCACCTCACGGGGCCTGGGTAACCGAGGCTAGTCCTAGATGAACTTTGGACTTTGTAGGGCCGATTTTGTATTACTTCCCACTCTCTGCTGAGTGGGAAGTAATAAAAACGGTCGCAAGTCCGAAAAGCGATGTTATAGAGAAATGTCAATCGTGACTCGTATTAACTAGTTCAGAAAGGGATGATCACGATCACAATTATCCTGTTAGCTGGGAAAAGCAAGGAATCGATTACGGTATAAAAACAGTACCTCGGTGCTGCCACCTTGCGTACAAGACACCTTCACCTGTTTTGACTATATATGGTAAATCATATGGGACAAGATATTCTCCAAGAGAATATCTCAGATATGTTCACATGGTAAAGGTATTAAGACATAAAATCGATTCTTTCTAAACGGCATGGCATCCAGTTGCAATTATTTTAATTCTTACCTGTTGGCATGAATTGGTTTCATAAGTATTTTGTTTTATTATATATTCCAAATATACAATTCACTATACATATAATTTTTCTTGTTGGTTATCATGTAGCGTGGGCATAGAAAAGACACATACTTGTAAAAACTAGAAACAACTGTTTACGAAAGAACACTACAAAACAGTTTCAGGATTTCTAACGCACACAACTAAGTGGGTCAGTAATAAACTGACGTATTAGACGAATACATGCAATAGAATCGGCCTTAATAAAATATATACAACTGCTAAGCTTGATTCTTGATCTGCATGAAACATTCTAACGGCGCACTCCAACATTTTAGAGCTGGTACAAAACTACGTTGACATTATGACAAATATTGATCTTAACTATTGTAAACTTGAGGAATTGCCGTCGAACTGCGGAGACAATGGTGCCTAAATAATGACTGACTAAAGATACATAAAACGCATGCCAATTATCACACGTGGCACACATGCTTTGTTAGCAACAAGGTGATTGGTAGACATCGCAGATTGGTATGACACATTTCCTGTCACACACGACGAGACAGCGCCCGGTTTCTTCGCATTACCTGAGTCACATTCGCGGCACACCAGACGGCGAGACATGTAGTACCGATATGTCATCTTCGTGGTATATATGTCACACATGATGAGATAGGTTGGTGTTTGTATGTCACCGTTGTCATGATCGCGCCACACCTACCGATACAATATGGTGGTAGTGTGTCAATATACCCTGATTACGAACCACCATAGTTAATTAGGTGTCAAGTGTGTAGTGCCAATGTGTAACAAGCGCCTTGATAACAAAACATCTACATAATAAATGTATAGTACTAATGTTTCACGTATTATGTCCTATTTACAAAAAAGCTGAGTCGATGTGATTACAAGTGTGTGTCGTTGGCAACACTATCACGCATTGCCTGTTAGTTTCTGGCCCCACAAACAAGACATATTTTATCATTTCAAGATGAAAACGAAGACGTGTCTTCCTTCGGTGTCTTACACTTCTCCTTTTCATCCTTCAGAAATACGTCGATGGTCAGTTTCCCTTCCACGATCTCATGTCTTACAGTGTCCACTTGGATGTAATCGGGTAAGTTGAACTCTTTCTTCAGGTTTCGACCAGGTGTAACTTCGCCATACTTATCAAAGATGGCTGCGCGTGTTGCCCGGATGGTCAACCTTTGACCGTCCGTGTCTACAGTAATGTTGTCATTTGCGAAATCGAGACCGATGTTGAACGCGAGGCAAATCTTGCGACGGCCATCAGAGTCCGTTACAATGGGATATACGTTCGGACCTTCCGGCTTTCTGACGGGTGGCAAATGAAATGGCATCTCGACGGTAACAATGCCTTGTTCCGACATCTCACATCGCATCATTTTGGGGTCAACAAATTCGGGCAAGTTCAGCTTCCGGATGATTTTCTTTCTATACAACTTATCCTCGCGCACCTGAATCAGAAACACATAATAAATTGTGTTGTCAATGTACAGTAAACAAGAGCATCAATCGATATGTATTCAAAGAAGGTGACATAGCAACGAGTTCTACATTTGTGCTTTTGTAAACAACCGACATTCTACGACTACTAATTACATTCAGTGTACGCCCAGCAACATATTTGTGAAGTTATGTTTGTGTATCAGTTGACTTTAAAACAAGACGTCATACTGGTTAAGGAAAATCGTCACAAAGTACATCGCGGTTGGTATCTACGAATAGCAAGCACTGTTTGACTTGATCTGTCTGGTTTTTTAATTGTATCTACTATGCATGAAAACTAGTAGCAATACGTAGCACCTATATTTCAATAGAGTTATAGGTAATTGTTTATCTATGTATCCAATCATATCTCCGCCAGTTTCACATGTACGAGGTTGAGATTGTTCGGGCTACTAGCGGCCCCACTGTGATGGTTCGTATATCTTTGGTATTTTACAATTTCGTCCGGGTGGGTTGAAGTGGTCCCGTGGTTTGAGAATTTCAAATGTTGTATATTTTAGCTGCTCTTATCTTCATAAGCTTGAAATGAAACATTCATGAAATCATTTCTGCCATGTGAAACAACACCAATCTGTAATACTTGAGGCAAAGGGTGAAGACAACAGAAAGAGAGGAAGACTTAGGAGACCATGGAGAAGGGCTTAGAGGAACGGATGGGACCAGTGTCTAGGGAGATAATCCAACAAACGTATGCTCCATGGATACTCTATCAACGCTGCAAAGTCTTCAAATAGATAAACAAGCTCGTATACACTGCCGGGTAGCTCAGCTAGTGCCCCTGTTTAAGCAGCTAATCAGCCCCCTTGGGATGAAGAGCGAATGATCAGTCGGTTAGAGATATGCTGGACTGTCATTCGGAGGAACCGGGGTTCGAATCCTGATGCCGGTTGGGCTGTGTTTCACTACTAGTTCGGCCACTGTGTCAAAGCTTGGGTAATTATTTTCAACCTACGTCTTCTGAAATAAATATTGTAAACCGTCGGTCCCTTGTAGCTGAAAGGGAAGGGAAGTTATAAATACTCCGCAGGAAACTGGAGCAGGTGTGTCGTGGACTTTTCGAGCTGGAATCCCATTATCTAAACTCCTGAATACCAGAATAATTAATAAACTAATTGTGGGCTTTAACGTAAGGAAAAGAGTGGAAGACGACGACGGTGAAGAAGATGAAGTCGAAGAAATGAAGGCGATGAAAACGAAGGTTTCAATCACCTCTGTGTTGACGGCCTCTAGAGTGAGCTCGTCGTTTTCGACACACAGTTCGATGTCGTCGGTGTGGAAGTGGTGCACGTCGAAGACGGCTTTAAGGACGGGCATACCGTCCCGCTCGCCGATGTAGGCCGTGTCGACGGGCTGTTCGACGCCCTCCTCGCGCTGCTCCTGTGCTGACTTGATCACCAGGAATTCGCTCATCGACTCCAGCTCCTCCTGTGGGGGCACCACGACATTTAACATATTTAACCAGTTTTAACACGATTTAGCTATAATAAAAAATAACCTTTCACCAGATATAACAACATTTAACGATTTAACTAGAAAGCCGGGAACTTGCCTGTATATCTCTCAATTCCTCAAGTTAATGTATTTTAACCAGGCGTGGCAAGATTTAACAACAAGACACGATTTATAGGTGCCTAATCAACTGTTTTGCCCATCGCCAATCCAATTCTTGTACTGATGTGTAACGTATTAACAGCTTAAATAGTATGCACAGTCAGTTTAATTTTAAAATGTGTTCTTGTTCTCGTCAAAAAGAATTGTCGTTACACCGGGTATAACTGGCGAAACAATATTCAGCTATCGACATCTTGCGCCTTTTCTGTCACGTGGGTTTTGCGATATCGGCATCGTACGGCACAACAACAAATCGCACGTGGTCTTATGGTTGTGATTCACGTAAGAGAGACTCGTACGAGTGACTCGGATGAAACCATCCGAATCGTACGTGTATCGCAAAATTGGTTGTAAAATCGTAAGTGTATCATACATGTCCGAGTCACTCGTACGAGGCACTCGTTCGGTTGACTCGGAGTAAACAACCAATGAGATGAGATGACAGCACTGAGGTGAACTTCGATCATCTTAAGACTTAAAAATGGCAGATACTGATTTGGCAAAACTCTCACTTCAAATTTTGTGTCGAGCTTTACCGTAACAATTTCGCTATAGAATGGTGCAAACCCATGTTACAAAGACAGAAGCATCGGTTACAAATAGCCTGCAAGTTCTCAATATTGACGCCCCTTGAAGCAATGTTAACAAAAATGGAGGAATATATCTCAGAAATTCGGTAACAACGCCAACGTCATTGTCGTCGGTGTCGAATGATGGCTGGATCTCAGTTCTCAGTTCTCAGGTTATTAACTCCAAACAGCCCAATCTTGGGCTAACGCTAGTCACTGAGGATGGTCACTGCCAGGGTGCTTGTCGTCTTCAGTGGTTCTTTTACGTCCCAAATTGAGACGTCCCAATGTTGAGAGCCAGATTTTTATATCACAACTGCCGGTACCGGGGATCGAACCCGTGCGGCCGGCGTCAGAGGCGGGTGTGGTAACCACTACACCACCGCTCTCTGTTCAAACTTCAATGTCAGAACCCTGTCAGAAGTAAGTAGAGACAGCGACATCGTGAAATTAGGATAACTCGATTAACTGTTGTTTAGTTTCCACAATATTTGTATTTTAAACATTTAATCCATAACACAGTGCTCGTCTGAACACACGTTACCAATGAGTGAATGACACTGCCATGGCACGGGCACTGTACTGGCCTGCTGACTGTCTGTGTGACTGTGAGTGGGAATCATTTTTGAATGTCTAATTAAATACAAAATATGCATTCATGATCTAATATTTAAACTAGGTAAAACGCGTCCGTACCCCTTGTTTACACATGATAAGGAATAGCTTTACATTCTATCTCTGGCTCATGACACGAGAAAAATGTAATCATGTGCTGTCAATGCAGATATGACACACGGTTTTGAACATGGCGTTTTTTAGCATTTGATTTTGCCACTCTATTTTCATAAGAAACATGTTCTAGTTCCGTACCTTCTGGATACGGTCATTGGTAGGATATTTAATGCATATTCAGTGCAGATATGACACACGGTTTTTTAACCGTGACGTCTTTTCTTGATATTTTTGAATCTGCCAGTATATTTTATAAACAAAAAGTATTTCTTGTAGTTCCATAACAGTCTGCATAAATTGACACATGAAACATTATTGTATATGTTTATTGATTATGGCAATAAACACTTTTACTGCAATTGAATATATGCTTTTCTTTTCAGGTCAACATTCAACAGGAAACTGAACAGTGAACTAGTGTGCTTAGACGGAATAGTACCACTAGGTATGCAAGTTAATATGCTATACTGGATATAAATCAATTTTTTATTTGCCCAAGATCTCAGACAATATTCTACAACAATGAGCTGTGCAAGTTGCTGCATATTAAATGCCATGTGAATGTCGAATGAGTTGTGTTGCATCCGTGACAGACTTCCAAGTACCGATGGCGTATACAATTGCTTCCAGGCCAGTCAGTTACCCTCAGTGACAAGAGACCAATATAGAATGCAGGTTGCGAATATGGTGACGCCTGACTAGCTTTGCAGTTATTGATAGAACGGTGGGTGCCATGGTCTGGCAAATATTGCATGAGCCTTCGGTTAACCTCTCTCGACACTATAAAAGAGGTTCGGCATTCTTCGGCAAACTATATCGGCTTGAATATCGGTGACATTACTGTGTGAGTTCACTCTCTTTGATGATACTGCATACCAGGTCCCTGACTTTTGCATCTACATATATATATATATAAGAAACAAAATGACAATTAACATGGCTCTGACATTTATGATGTGTGATATTTTATATGTGATGACACATTTAGCAAAAGTCAATAATACAATATATTTGTATTCATGTTATAAACTTTACATGCCACACATGTTAAACTTTACTTAGACCTGTTAAATCAAGCAACATCTTGACTAATGTAGGAAGCATTCAGCCACACTGCAATTAATATGTGAAGACTAACTGTATAAAGGAAAAGTATCGTCCACCATCTGTAGCTGGTGCTCTCCCTAGAGGTGGGTAAGCACATGTAACTCTCACCCAAATGGCAAGGACCCTGACTATTAATTACTTTTTTATAAGTTGTAAATTATTCAAGCATCACACCAAAATAATTATACTTATATTATTTTCATTTTACATCATACTAATTTAAAAAAAATACAGTATCATAATATGGTTACTTTATTTGTTATGTACATATTATATGTATATAGTATGTATGTGAACTTTCTTTCTAAGGAAATGACGTTATGAGGTAACAAGTTAAACTTTGCCACCTCTTGTAAATATTTTGAACATGTCATTTCTAATAATTTGTCAGGTGCCCCTGACATTCAACCCTAAGACTTATATGACAAGAGAAATATATTTTAAAAATTCCATTTCTGTTCTACTGCTATAAAAATAAGCTATTTAAAGCATGTTTTGGTAATATATTAAATGTGTGTGTTATGGATAAACTTTATGAAAGTTTATTTCCAGAATGTTATTGTCGTATAACAATTATTTCAAGATATTGACCAATTTGCCCATGAGATGAAGTGCTAAGCACATGTTTGTTATAGCTAATGTCTTCTCTGGTAAAGGCTTAATTTGAAAGCCTGCCTAATGAATGGCATTAAGGTTTTTGAACTAACTAGTAGTATTTTTTGTAACATTAATCGGATAAAAGTAAAAACAAATATGTACCATACATGTTTTCAATGTTTTCCAATTGTTTTATTGCTGCTTTGTTTTTTATCTGATGTGCATGGGATGTTAAAAATAAACACGTATATCAAGTGCAGTGATTGTATCTGTAGTTGTACTTGTATTGTGCTTGCTATTATTTTATAGCCAATCAAATCAAATAGTCTCAATAAAATGTATTTACTTTATGTTGTCGTTACTTCAGTCTACATGCAATTTCAACAATATACAATTTAACAAAGACACCCATTTCTGCAAAAACATCATGCAGACAAATAAAATATCACATACAGGGGCAGATTCAGAAATCGGTTCTAGGGGGCTAAAAAAAACTTCCACTGGCAGATGAACCAAATGGTGTAGCATAAATGTTGTCGATACCACACCAACATAACTTCAGCCACTCCACTGTCTCATCTGGAGTAGTGATATTGGAAAATGCCACAACTTATTATTATGATCACCTAAACTGGGGGATATTTAAGACAGTTAGCATGCACCTACTACAAAAGGTCTGCACGTATGCCAAATTCCTAAGGTCTGGGATGTACGTGTGCCAAATTCCTAAGGTTTGGGATACACATTCCCAGGGACCCAGGCCTCTTGGATTTACAAATGACATACATATGTTCGTTGATTGTATAGTGTATGTATAATGTTTATAAAAGGTTTGTTCACAGAGTAAGGTGTACAACAATATTCAATTACCTGAGATGAAGAGCTTTGCTGCATACCCTGTGATAATGAGACCTCATGTTCTGAAAATGTTTAAATTTTGATTTACTTGCAAAAGTTGTAAAGCTGATGTCTCTTGTAAGTACAACATAGTGTCGTAGGCATCTTACTAGTCTATGACTATGTCTATGGATTTCCTACCTTAATTTAACAAACAACAGAACAAGCCTTTGCCTCAAACTGCGAATAGAGTTTTCTGACTGGGAAAGTAAGTCATTGAGGAGGCATCTTTGTGGTTTTAATGTCATCAATGTGTAAACATTTTAGAACCAAAGGTTATGTAGACAGGTTCAAAATGCTAAGCCGGCCACGCCACTGCCGAATACCGCCGCCACGTAAACAAAATTATACACAAATATTTGCGGTAGCTGTCACACGCAATATTAAAACTATGTAATAATGGTTGAAGCCGAGTTATAACAGACCAGAAGACATATGGCGAACGCTACGTCACTTGTAATGCCGGTCATATATTTCGTTGATTCCACAACTCAACTGAAGTCTATAACTTTTTCCATATAATACCATCGCGAGCGGCCGCTGTTTCTGTCTTTTTGCCCTTGCCATTTTCTTTGACGAGTCGGTCGCATACGTACACGGGCGACCCACTACTGTACACAAAAACTACGAGATTGTCAAGGCTCAGCCTCAAGCTACAGTCTTTTTCCGGATATCACGTTAACTCAGATGTCTGGTACGAGTTTCGGGTACTTGGTCCGCTAACGTTTTGTCTTAGTTTTCTGTTTATTTCATAAAAACGAAATACTACAAATGCATAAACGAATTAAGCATGTCAGTCTTGTCTTGGTATGTTTACAGTTTCGTGAAATTAGTCTGAAACGAGAGGAGCAAAAAAGTCGCTCGTAGATTCCCAACTCTTCACGCACGACAAGGGTTCATCGTTGAGATTAAGCAGATTTAACAATATTAACAAGACTGCCAGGTCTCGTCCATCAGCTCCAGCTCCTGCGGCAACATAACACGGGTTTAATTAGCTTTAACAAGATATAACAATACGTTTACCTGCCACTCGTGTTTTCGTCGCTCGAACTCCTCACACTCGACGTCGATGGCCGACGTGCCGCTCGCCTCCTCCGTCTCATACTGGATGTTGCCAGACTTGCGCTTGCTCTTCGCAGCCGACAGAATCTTGCGGAAAACCGCCTGCAGAAGGACGAAGAAGTGGACATTATGACAACGCCGGTGACGCATCCGTACCAGCCGACGGGTGTTTGCTTCTGTACGAATATTACCAACATTGACATGGAACCGGCTTCTACTTTAACATTGTCTTTTTATCAATCATGAATAGCGATGCAGGCAAATGGGTTACTCGTGACGCAGTGCATGGCGGGTCACAATGTATGTTGGGTGACTCGCTACGCAATATATAACGGGTGACTTATTATGACACAATGTATGGTGACTGACGACGCAACAGTTGTGATACAGTTAAAGTAAACAACGTAAAACCATGCTTATTATGCAGTAGTCGGTTGCGTCTTGTTGCCCTGCCCGATGATTGGATGCAGCGTGTTGCTACGGAAACGAAACAGTTTGGAATCATACATTTCTGCTATCTACAAAGTTAATAAGTCGATTCGCATGGAATCATCCTTGATATATTGCCGTCAGTCGGCGACGCCTCGTTCCCTCTCTGCCGTGCCCTCTGTCCCATCCGGGACCAGCGTCGGCTATTCACCAAATCTACACGTCTCGTTTTGCAAAACTTTCGCCGCGAGTGGAATGTGTTATTGACGAGTATGTAATTGACCTGGGAAACGGGATTGCTTGGCAGACTGCCTCTCTGTCGTAATTATCCAAAGGGACTGCGTGATGGGAAACACATGGTGGCACGGAAGGAACATAGGAAGTGACTGTGAAACAATGATCGTTATTTCGTGGGTACCACTGGTGAACATCGTTCATGCTCTTCCGAATCACCGTAAACCATTGGTTCTCGCTCGACAAAACACGTGCATAGAGTTTTTTTAAGCCCAGACAAACAACGTTGTTTGATACATTGTAACACACGTACGCGTGAACAGGCGCACGCGCACGCACACGCGCACACGCACACAATAAACATAACTTGAAAGTAATAGGATGATTACGTAAAAATGACAACTGGTTCGTTTCATATAAGACCCATTAATAATAATAATGTCACTTGAGGTCCATACTTGCCTCAGCATGACCACTGTTCCGTTAGTCTAATTGTTATACTATAGAGATATTCCATCACGATTGTTTGCTGTATAGAACATTGTTATTTTGTTTTTGTGTGCAGTGGCATAGCCAGAGGGGGCCATGCATCCGGAAAAAAATGAGTATCGTGGGGAATGATTACAGCGGGGATTAGAATGCCTGTGTAAGATTTTCCTTGCCAATTCTACCCTTTCGCCAAAAAATCATTATTTAAATAGGATTAAATTAAGAATTCCTCACTTCTGTCACTGGCTGCAGCATAATTAAAAGTTGGCAGAGCAATGAAAATGTCATTATTCTCAATGTGCATGATGGCTAATGGCTATTAAAGATTCAAAATAATAGCTGCCCGGTTACTAAACTAATGTTAAATTGCATTTTATTGTTATTATTTTTCCTGGCATCACTGTCGCCAGGGGTGGGTTTGACCATGATTTCCGTTTTTATTATTTATTTTCTTCCTCTCATGTTTCTCTTACAGCATTCTCCGATTCCTTCTATCTATCATTTTTTCCATTCTTCCACTCTTTCTAGGTCACTTTTAATGTAATGCCCCATCGCAATTTCGGTCTTCTTCCTCGCCTCCACACCTCTCTACTGTCTGGGTGTCTGCTCTCTTTGCCAGTTGTTTTATCTCCCATTTTGTCCACATGACCAGCATTTGTATTCCTCATCAATTTCTTCTTAGAACTTTCCTTCACTCCAATCTTCACTCTCATTTCTTAAATTTTCTCTCATCAGCTCTCTTAAAACTCCCACGATTATTCTTACCAGGTTGTTTTTCGCAAACTTGGACCTTCTGCTGTTTCTCTGTTAGAGCCATCGTCTCTAATGCATCCGTGTAAGTCGCGGTAACACATGAGCTGAGCACATTTCAATTACGTAAACGTGATATGCGTCTATCTCCCATCATCTCTTCGACTTCCCTCCAAGCGTTTGCCACGATTGTAATCTTCATTGTAACCAAAGCAATTAAACTAGTGGATTTTGCACTGGGAAAATGACACTTCCTATCATGAATTTATAAATTGTAATACGCAACGTTACATGTTGTGAAGTTACTCGTTGAATGCCAACGCCTCGTCATCTATGTTAATTAAGGTAGGGATGCTTAATTATTGTTCAATCAGAGTACGTGACTACATGTTGGTATTTGTCATGGTCTTTGTCACTAGGTTTGGGAGAGTAGCGTGAGGAGTGTGGTAGCTGGCAATAGGCTGATATTATATAGGGGCTTTGGGTTCGTGTATTTTTAATAATGTGTCGTTTCTCTCTTACTTTTTAAAATGTGACGCCTTCTGTGAATGGTTTTGCTGAACTGCCAGCTAAATTGATCAGTGGGCGTGGTTGTCATGTCGGCATTCATTTTAAACGAGATTGGTTTGAATTATATACACACACACACACACACACACACACACACACACACACACACACACACACACACACACACACACACACACACACACACTCACTCACTCACTCACTCACTCACTCTCTCTCTCTCTCTCACACACACACACACACACACACACACACACACACACACACACACACACACACACACACACACACACACACACACACACACACACACACACACACACACACACACACACACACACACACACACACACACACACACACACACACACACACACACACACACACACACACACACACACACACACACACACACACACACACACACACACACACACACACACACACACACACACACACACACACACACACACACACACACACACACACACACACAGTTTGCTTGGTTGTCGCGTGGCCCCTTCCAATGCAAAATCGTGGCTACGCCACTGTTTACGTGCGCCAAGTCATAGTGTATTTGCTAATTCCCGAAATTCTACCCTATCCCAGCTCACGGGAAGGCGTTCATTTTCCAACCGTCTGGTTCGATTTACCCGCGGTTGAATACGTCATGCGACCGAGACGCTTCCATTACGCACCCCGGGGTATGAATTGTGTTGTTGATGGTGCCGAGGACATTGCCGCGTCAACGCTCTCAAATGGCATACAGCCCTCATACTCGTCGTTCTTATACTCGCGAGTCATTGAAAGGGTCCCAGTTCTCGTAGAAGGCGCGGGATAACTATTGTCCGAGTTGTAGCGACTGTCCGCCCCCACCAACAGACGACAGGTCGTCCAGTCAACGACGCTGTCACAACTCGAGACACTTGTAGACACCAAACAATAGTTCTCCTACATCGTCAATGTAGGCTAATGTCATGCGAAAATGTGTCACACATATTATGTATGTTGACTGGGTCACACGGTACGGACACGAAGGCAATATTTATAAGCCATTGCCTGATGAAAATATTGCTAAACTACCACATATTTTGATGAGTGATTATGGGCAAACGACATTTACCGATAATTTACATTTACTTACCGATAATACTGATAAAATCATGTTCACTGGGTGTATCAAAAAAAAAATAACGTTTAAAATACGTAAGGGTCACTGAAAACAAAGGAGAAAGTTGTTGAACTGGTTTCGCAAATCGATGCCGCCGTGTAGGGCACAGGAGCAGCCCGGGTAGCTCGGGCTCCTCCCGGGCAACTGGGTTGATGGACATCACATGGAGACGGGACTGCGTTTCGAAGTAAATATATAATGCAAGAGAAAGGAGGCAGTGGAGGAAGAAATGGACGGGAGGGTGAGAGGAGGGAAGTAGCGTGCCCACCCGCCCGCGCCCGCCCGCCATCGTCGAACAACGTGCATCGACGGGCCACTGACAGTTCTTAAACCACAACACATCGCTGTCAGTTATCGCAGTCGGCTGAGGTCGCGTCTTAACACGCTCCTTCGCGCCATTAAATCGTTATCAGGTGGCAAATAGCGCTATCGTCCTCGCGGTCCCTCCAGGTAAACAGCCACGCTGAGGGATCACGGCATGGGTCAAGGTCATCTGCTGAGACTAGAGAGGAGGTCAAGGGTGTGTCTTGCCCCGGGAGGCGACGTTGCGATTCATATATGAAAAAGCTAACGCTAACTAATCTTAACAGACCTTTATTAAATCTAACTAACCATAGCTAACATTAACCTTAATCAACCCTAACTCTAATCCTAATTAATCTGAACTTATCCTAACACAACACAAGCTGGCTCCCGGAATTCTGAGTCACTTGACAAATATGTGTGCGTGTGTGTGTGTGTGTGTGTGCGTGCGTGCGTGCGTGCGTGCGTGCGTGCGTGCGTGCGTGTGTGTAAATATATCAATAGCTTGTAATAGTTGTTCTCCTCGATACAACGAATGCCTAGTGCAAGTGCCATGACAGTGGTGGGAGAAGAAGAGGAAGATGGAAACGGAGGTGGCTCTCCTCCCCCGACTGTTTACGGTTCCCATTTTCAAGGATGTTTGCATCATGAAGTTAAAGAAACCGTTGATAAATTGCCAAAGTGCATATTTACAGGCTACGACTCATTTGCTATGCATAGCCTTACATTTATTATTAGTTCTCACCATATTGAAGGAAGATGTAGGCCTAGATGTGTAAGACATTAAGTCGGCAATGGCAGACAGAGGGACCTGGAAAAGCATAGTTGAAGCAACAAATGTTCGAAACTAGTGCAGACATGAGTGAGTGAGTGAGTGAGTGGGTGGTTGGGTGTGTGGGTGGTTGGGTGGGTGGGTGGGTGGGTGAGTGAGTGAGTGAGTGAGTGAGTGAGTGAGTGAGTGAGTGAGTGAGTGAGTGAGTGAGTGAGTGAGTGAGTGAGTGAGTGAGTGAGTGAGTGATTTAAAAAGCATGCATCAAAATGTATGCCTACAATTCAGTGGAACTGTCTGACTGATGGTGGATTCTTTCAACGCATTTAATACGTAAACATCAGAAACGTTCATATATCGTTTTATTTTCAGAAAACAATCCAACCTCTAATGTTGTCCCAATTTGGTAAGGGATAAAAACCTATTGGGACGTTCTGCAAAGTAGCCACTCGTCTGGGGCGACGCAACTCCGCGTGCCTTGTTTCACTATGTCCTGTTTGGCGCCAGTCGAGGCGCAGGTGTGTGTGTGAGTACTACCTCGCCCATCCCACGGAGCACAATGCCCCGCGGACTGGCATAGATGGAGTGAACATGTGTGGTCGGTGTTCGGACAGGTTAAAGGCCTATGTCCCAAACAACACTTGTGTCGTATTTTTTGTAATAATCGATATTAAATGTGGTGTTTTATGACATTGAAGTGCTGATTGAAAAATCAGTAATGATTAGGCGCTTCGTTGTTTGGCTATGGTAGAACTGGAAGACGATATGCCGAAGTGGCTATATAGTGGTAATATTCATCACCATGTCGGCCACTTGGGTCGTACGTTAGTGGCTTCAAACAGTCGATTCCAAATACCTCTCTGATAATGTTATCACTATTTTACTTCTTTTTCTTTATTCTTTTCTTATGTTATTTTTTCTGTATTTGTTTCTTCCTTATGTGTTCCGTCTTTGTTAAAACTATTTCTTCTTGTTCTCGTGTCTTCTAGGCTTGTTTTAATATGATTTAACAAGATTCTTTGAGAAAACTGCCACCCCGAGAATAAACTGTAGGTGGCAAGTGGACACGGAGAATAGCTCAGATGAGCTAATGTTATCAAATTCACAAGTAAACCGACGTTAAATAAAGCTTCTTGTATCTTGTATCTTGGAAGCCTTTGGTTTATAGAGTCATCACTGCTTTCGCTCCTAGCTCGTGTCGTTGCTTGGTCCGTGACGGCAGCTGACTCTTCGTGGCGCGCAGAGATTGTTCACTAATTGGCAAGGCGACACACGACTAAGTTCATCTCCATCTCGATGAGTCCATGTCATCGATGTTCTGCCACTTTCCGTTTTGTCTTTTCTACTCTAGAGTGTGAATGGTTGGCAGCAGAACCGCGCAGTGGTTAATCAGACCTAGCTATTGTTTCTCGTTTTCCCATCACCCTGTCTTTTCCACCAGTGTCATTTCTTTTCCACAAACTCATTTGATTTCCGGTCTGTGGTCATTTATACACCCCAGTGTTTAAATAAACTGTGTTGAATCGACACGTCGATTTAATCTCCTGTAACCACGGCAACAAGGCGAGCGAGCTCCTTGATAAATCCGTGCATTTAATGACGTTTTTACAGGGGCGATCTGAGAAAGGAAGTTAAATGATTCACTGTCGATTTTTTTGGTAAATATAAATACATTTAAAAATTATGCTTTTAGTATGAATGTACAAAACATTTGTTACCCAGAACACCCGCATGTGATTACAAAGAAAGTGATGTCAATACCTAGCGAGGTTGATGTGTGTGCGGAGTGAGTGAGTGAGCGAGCGTGCGTGCATGTGTGTGGACGGGTGGTGTGACAGAAAGAGGAGGTTGAGAGGAACGAGGACAGGGAAGAAGAGGGAGAGAGAGAGAGAGAGAGAGAGAGAGAGAGAGAGAGAGAGAGAGAGAGAGAGAGAGAGAGAGAGAGAGAATATGAAAAACGGACAGAGCGAAACTGCAAAACTGAGTGAGCAGAAAGATATGTTGACGCCGACATATAACTAACACATGTTATATATGTCACATCCAGTAGCCCTTCATCAGCAGTCAGACTTGCCACACGATACGGATTACTCGTATCCGATATGGATTTTGGCGTTCTTTTACGTGATACGGCCGTACTCCATTTTGATACGGATTTTAACTAATTTTATGGATACATTATTTTAACCACAGTATGTCCTTGTATACGTCACAAAACTACAGCACAATGGAATAATCGTTTACTGTTAGTGACTAAGTAAATCGATTCGAAACGAACATACTAAACCACCGATTAGTTTATTGTAGCATTGGGGCGCTGGTAAATGTGTTGTTCTAAAAACTGCGGCAGGTGGTTCAACGGGTGTAAACAGGGCGCGTGGCAGGCGCGTGACGATTATGAAAAGCAGTAGTACAGGAAATGGAACTCGACGCCGCGAAATCGCCTGTCTTCTTCTTCTTCTTCCGAATACCGCCTAGCCTCAAAATGCAGAGGGTACAGGCGGGGGCGAACAGGAAAAATCAGAAATATATATATAATTTTTTTTGGATCATTTCAAATTTATTTATTTGTGTAGCGGTGTAAGGGTCCCAGACAGTACAGGTGTTTTCCAGGATACGTCTAACAAAGGTGGAGTAAGCAAGAGTTTTTATTTGGATTGACGAGACTGAGATTTCTGCGGAGGAAGCCTAATGATCTATTTGCTTTTAAAGAGATGCTATTTATAATTATATATATATTTCTGATTTCTAGATGTTGACGCTTGATATACGCGCGAACTGTTGAGATAATTTTTTATTATTTCATGACACTTTGTGTTTTGCGGTACGCAGGTTAAACGTCCTGAAGTGAACTAAAACGTCAGTAATTTTCTAGTTAACTGTGTTAACGGTTTTACCACGTTTTTTCGATGTGTATGTGTTTGGAATGTCATTCTGCATCACACCCGCCAAAACGAAGTCGAATATAATTTTTTTAAATTGTGTTTTATATCAATTTAATGTCGTCGAGTCGACGTAAATATAAGCCGATGTCACTGGGCGTGAGCAATACATAGGCTGCGCTCCCCAGACGTATCACGACCACAAAGCCAAATGTCTTGCGATTTGCGAATATAGCATGTTATGGTACCGCACTCGTTTGAGATACACAATCTACCTAGGAGCTTCACTTTACCGTCGGATTCAATTCCGCCTCACAGCAGGACACGTTCCCTGCCCCCGACTGTCGTCATCGTCACATATAGATTGCGTATGTCAGTTTCCCAAATAGTTTCTCTTCCTCCTGTGAATGGGCTACAGACAGCTAAAGTGATTCAGTCGCACATCACTACCGCTGTACAAAATGTGAATTACGTGTAAACAACGGTTTTAGAGCGCTAAAGTGAGTAGATTTTATTGTTTCCTACACTGCTGCATTAGCTCCGGTGATATATGTCAACTATCGCTGGTTGTCTGCATAGCGACAAAGTGGTGTAATATTAATGGTGCAAAGTCTGGAAGTTGTTTTCCGTAAAAAGGACCGGTTTATACACGTGTGAACATAATTTATCTCAAGCAAGCATTTATTTTTGCATGACATAATTCCCGTATCGTTCATACTGTTAAACACCGCGAAATCACATTTAATAAACACGAAATATTGTTCGCGATTTGTGTTGTAAGATAAACATTCTAAATAAACGCTTTTGTGAGCACTGCTGAGGCAGGTGAATTCTCCACGATTTCGTGTCAACTTATTCATCGAACATCCGTCAATTACTACCACTGATATAAACAACGTCATTGTGATTGTGGGTGACGCCATAGACAAGGTCTCAATTAAAGAGGTAACGTCATCCAAGTGAAATCCATCAAAGTGAAACTCGTTGTGGACAGTAATGTTTGCCATTCAAAACTGCCATGTTTTTTCTGTATATGCTGCGAAACACGCACTTGTTCACATTAAAAATCTCTAAAAATCTCCACATTCAAAATGCAGGTCACAAATTTATTCTGTTATGCTATGTATGTTTGCACATTACTTGGCGAGGCTAACCTATGACAATTCAACGGGCGCAATCATTTACGTCAAACATCCGGGTTAAAATATATAAAGGCCAACATACAACTTTACATTTGTTTATATGTTTGACTCATACTTAGATGTCAATATTTAACTTTTCTTTACCAAATGTACCGCCCATGCAACGCCTGGCATGGCTGATATTAGATAATTATTAATTGTACAAATATAATCGTGATTACTTTTTAGAGTACAAACAATATTTCGTGTACACTGTTGAGTTTATAGTCACTGTTGTTATGTTGAGACAATTGGTAAACTAAAGCGCAAAAAATGTAAGAGCAACTATACGTGAAACGCAACTAGCTAACATACCTTTACGACGTCGTAAGTACGCTTCATGAAACTAGCCTTAGGAATATTTCTATTGGTGTCAGTGGATATCACTATTAATGTCAAGCGCTGTCCGTGTCATATGGGTGTCACTGTCAATATCAACGGGTGTCAAAGTCAATACCGGGGGGGGGGGGGGGTACTATCAACGCTGTGCGTTTCGTAACTACGTATAGCCGAACCCTTAGAGCATTTCCGACGCAGTTTACAGTAACCTATAGGAGCGGCTTGCACCAAACACATCTGGTAGGCAGTTGAATGCCGACTGCTGTAGCCTTGTAGGCTTGTTGAGAGTACTTACTGCCGGCGTGACGGCGGCACCTCGCTGTTCCATGCCGCGGAGAGACGCCTTTAGTTCATCTAAATGCTATCAGCCGAACTCCGACCTGTTCTCGTTGGCTCCATGTCAAACAACGTCGATGCCAGCCGACGCGATGTCCGCCTTCACTGTCAACTATAGCCAGGGTGACGAAGGGTCTTGTGTCCGCCCACTCTGCTTGGTACGCGGCCGTATCACGTCAACACAACCGTGAGCATTTGCGCCGAGCACGGGTTAGCGTACACGCGCGGGTCGATGTGAACGCTGGTGAGGCCGGGGTCGCCTGCGGCCACGGGGGATGGCACTGTGCACACTGCGCAGGGGTGTCACTCCGGGCCACACACGGGAGTCGCCAAATCGTGTGTCACAATACGTTCAAAAGAACATGCGTGCGTGCGTGCGTGCGTGCGTTCGTCCGTGTGTGCGTGCGTGCGTGCGTGCGTGTGTGTGCGTGCGTGCGTGCGTGCGTGCGTGCGTGCGGGCGTGTGCCGTAGGTTGACGACGTTTCGGGTATATGAACTGTCACTCCGTATGTTACTCAGGGGTGTCACTCCCCCTGCTACTCATAAGTGCCATAACACTCTGTACAAATGCAAATCAATCCACTATTACCTATATTCGGGGCTGTCACTCGACTCTACCATTAGTGCACAGCTTGTAAATATACGGCCATTCCAAATACCAGACCATAATAATTATACAACGTACACGAGACGACCCGCTCGATAATATGTCACCATGTAGATAAGAGTCGATTTATATGGCATCTGCCCGTACTTTGCAGCAACTGACATGTTTATTTTATAAATTTGGTGGTCGCGGCGCAGAAATGCGTTGCACTTGAACTTCGTGTGCTGCAGTAAAGGTTCTCATTTGCATGTCAAGTAGGCTTGTTAATTAGTCCTCCAAAGTTTATAGAAGAGGAGTGGCCCCTCAGATATTTCGGAAAGAGTTTACACTTTGTTGTTTATTTGTTATGCCGGGGGCTGGAGAGGTTAGCCCCAGTATTTAGGGAAGGGTGTCTGTTTTTGTTAAAATGTGTTTGGGGTGGAGAGCGTGAACAAAGGTTGAACAGAGCCAAACAAATTCACATATACACACCCTCCAATCTCCTCGCTTTGTGTCGATCTCAAGAGCTGGCGACGAACATTGTTCCACAGGACCCCGCGCAAATGTTGAGTGACAGGCAAAGCAACAACAAATGCATGAACGTCAGCCCTGATCAAGGCTCCGCTCAGGCCTCTCCTAATAATTATATTGATATATTTATTCTAATATTTTATTAACTTATTATTTTTAGCTCACAGTGTCGTATCCTTTACATTGCATGACCGTGAAATGTATTGTACAAATAATTTATTTATCTATTTAGTATATTTATTTTATTAATTTATTCATCGTTTAATGTACACTTAATGTACAATTAATTGTATTTATCTATTTGTCATATTTATTTTATTAACTTATTACTTTAACACGTTACGATTGCAGGATAGTGAAACATCGTTACGAAACCAGTGTTATGTCTCATTAGAATTGTACGTACGTGTGTATTGTATTACATATAACCGATACACATTCAACAAGCGTCTTTTACTGATAAAGGAGTCAAACCATAGGAGCCACTACCTAAGAATTATGTCGTAATTTATTTCTTTTTTTGAATTTATGTGGTCAGCCACATCATGTGTTATATTATTAGGCGAACATTCTCTTTATATACTATTGGTTATGTTACATTTTAAATACGTATAACACACGTTTATGTGGGGGAAATGATATAATATACAATCCATCTACTACACCGAGAGCTGGGGAGATTTGACATGGCTGGTAAGAACCGGAGAACATAAGAACCGGATAACAGCCGTGGAAGATCCAGTCAGCGATCACTGAGATCCCGTAATGACTGTATTTTACACAAGGCATGTACTGTTTTCGCCTATCCTATATATAAAATATACCAAACAATCATCCGAAGAGATGAGAATTTAATTTTCGGGGTGGGGCTATAGCTGATAGCTGGCAACGTCTGCGTCTGCGTCTGCGTCTGCGTCTGCAGAGACACACGGAAGCTAAGATTTCATATGTACGGATGCGTTATGTGGCAACATTAATTGAATAATACTGGCAGGTTCTCTTTCCGCGTTTTGCGCTGAAATGGCGCGATGCACAACAAAACCTGAGCCAGTAGTCGGGAATTTTGACAGGCATGATTGATAACGCTGGCGTTCCCTCCGGAGTACCACACACGAGACTCGAGTAGCCGGCCTCACAAGCGAAAGGAACCACGGGCGCTTAATCCCATTGTGTACTTCATCAAACCATCTCTGTGATATGTCAAGTCATGAAGATGTCAAGCGAACAAGATGCTATCGAAGCATGGCCTACTTAAATATCACTAAGTCATCGGCCAGAATCAATGTGAGATGGAACGAAAGTGTTGTCCATGTTGACTAGCCATCCCTTGTGTCCGACAGTCAGACACATAGGAGACAAGGTTAAGTGACAGTCGCTGTTAACCTGACAGGATCTCCACAAGAGGTTTATTATCATGAACGATGTGAAAGTACAAATATTATTTAGCATCGGGCGACTCACCATTATTATATGGCTTGAAACAGCGAAACTCTAATACGAAGGGTATTGCCTTATTAAAACAAAGCGTAATTGTGTGTGTGTGTGTGTGTGTGTGTGTGTGTGTGTGTGTGTGTGTGTGTGTGTGTGTGACCTTATTAAAACAAAGCATACACACACACACACACACACACACACACACACACACACACACACACACACACACACACATATATATATATATTCACGCGCGCACGTTCGTGAGTATTTGCATCCTGTGCGCATACGTGAAATTGTGATGTACAAGAATATGTACATACGCAACCCTGACTATGTTTTCATGTCTACGTAGATGCGTGTGGGCGTGTGTGATCCGTTACAAACACTGACACCGATCCATTTCGGGAGTTGCAGTTGGCGAACTCCTGGCTAGTCTACGTTCTTTATACGCGTCTGGCTTGCAGAACGCGCCTGGCATGCTGTGCGACCTGAGGCTTTCAACGTTGCACAAAACTGTAGCTCTGAAGCTTAACTGTGGCGTAAATGCGAAAACAACACGTCTAGAACGAAACTGCAGCCAGTTTCCCTAATGTGCAACAATGTCAGTGTTTTGTGTAATTATAGACACGTTTAATCGTAGAAATCATTAACATTTCGCAACATTCACTGTAATTATCTCACCTCCATGTTCCGCAGAATGCACGGAAGCGTATCTACTTTAAAATATGCCAAATATGCCTATGCCATGCCCGTAAGGGGAGGCGCCATAAGCATGCAAAGTATCAAAAATAGCAACGTTGCACATGGGTGAGTGGTGGTGTTGGTTATCACCACAACTTGGGGAATGATTACATTGGCACCGTCTAGTGAGTGCAACTTGTACTGGTTTATTACATGTAATGTTTGACGCGATTTTGTTCATTAAACATTTACTCCAGGTTTCAGAAGTTGTATCAAAACACTAGATATTTGTGGGATATTGTACATCGACGAGACGAGCCCTGCGAAAGAAACATAACTTGCACCTTGAATTAATCTTTTTGGCTTTCGTAAAATTAACCAAATTATGTAACCTGATTTCTCCTCAAATGGAAACAGATTGTACAGTTACGGTCTAACTTATGCAAGAGATCACAATCGACATCCCAGATTGAGCATGCCAAACAGACTTCACGTAACATGCATTAGGAATGCATGGACGAGCAGGAATGTTTCGGTGACTGACAGTAGTTCCCACTTGACCACAGTGGCGTAGCCATGATTTTGCATTGAATGGGGCCATATGATAAGCAAGTAAACCATATATATATATATATATATATATATATATATCTATATATATATATATATATATATATATATATATATATATATATATATATATATATATATATATATATATATATATATATATATATATATATATATATACATACATATATATATATATGTATATATATATATATATATATATATATATATATATATATGCATATATATACAAACATATATGTGTATATATATATATATACATATATATATACATATATATATGCATATATACATATATATGTGTATATATATATATATATATATATATATATATACATATATATATATATATATAATATATGTATATATATACACATATATATATATATATATATATATATACATATATATATATATATATATATATATATATATATATATACATATATATATATATATATATATATACCTATGTATATACATATATATACACATATATATATGTGTGTGTATATATATATATATATATATATATATATATATATATATATATATATATATATATATATATATATATATATATATATACATAAATACATACATACATACATACATACTTTGGTTACAATGATGTATTTACAGCAGGGACAAACGCTTGGAGGAAAGTTGAAGGGGTAAAGGGAGATAGACGCATATCACATAAACTTAAAGGAAATATGCTCAGCTCCGATATACATAAATGTTCTATAGACGATGGTACAACTAGTTAAACGACAGGAGAAGATCGAGGTTTGGAGAAAAAAACAATCTGGTAAGAAAAATCGTGGGAACTAAGAGAGTTCATAAATGAAGAATGAATGAAATGACGGTGGAGGTTGGAGTGAAGGAAAGGTTTAAGAAGAAATAGGAGATGATACACTGGCAAAGAGAGCAGCAGATGCCTAGAAAGTGGAGGGGGAAAGGAAGCAAGGCATTGCTATGAGGGATTGCATTAAGTGACCTAGCAAGAGTGGAACAAAAAGGTAGAAATAGAGCAACAGCTAGAAGGAATTGGAGACTGCTGACAGAGAGCGTAGGGAGAGGAAGAAAAAAAAGACAATGTAAACGGAAATCATGATCAATTCACGCCTGACGACAGAGATGCCAAGAAAAGACCAACAACAAAATGCTACTTGACCTAAGTCTAGTTACCGGGCAACTATTATTTTGAATACTTAATAGGCATTCGCCATCACGCACATTGAGAATAATTAAATTTTCGTTGCTCTGTCACGTATTGGGTTGCAGCCAAAGACAGAAGTGGAGAATTCCTAGCTGAATCCTATTTGGATGATGACAGATGTCTTTGAGAAATGGTATGATAGGCAATCTTATACAATATGTACTTTGTGATTCTATAAATAAGGCAGCTATTTAATTGTTCTCCGTTCCCCATCATCCACATTTTCCGGGATTGAGGGGCCATGGGCCCCCCTGCCCCCCTCTGGCTATGCCATTGCTTGTCCACACCTCCGGGACGTTTCGTTTTTCGGAGCTTCACATGGCATCGATCAGAGTAATCAAATCTTCAAAGTTGTGGTCCGTATTTTATTACTTCAAATTTTCCATATATTTTTACTCCTCCAACGTTATTGATACCAATAGTTTTATTTATGTTTTTGTTTAGTAACATGTTGCAAATATGTGTTTCGTAGCAGCGCAGTCTGTGGGTTGCAGACGGTACACTCTGTGGATGATAGCCTGAAGGCAAAGTTTGTGGACGACAGCCTGTCAGCCTGTCGAGGGCAGCAGGACAGTACAGCCTGCGGAGGGCTGCGAGACAGTACAGCCAGTGGAGGGCAGCGAGACAGTACAGCCTGTGGAGGGCAGCGTGACAGTACAGCCTGTGGAGGGCAGCCAGTCAGTACAGCCGGTGGAGGGCAGCGTGACAGTGCAGCCTGGGGAAGGCATCATGACAGTACAGCCTGTGGAGGTCAGCATGACAGTACAGCCGGCGAAGGGCAGCGTGACAGTAGAGCCTGTGGAGGGCAGCCTGTCGGTACAGCCGGTGGAGGACAGCATGACAGTACAGCCGGTGGAAGGCAGCGTGACAGTACAGCCTGTAGACGGCAGCCAGTCAGTACAGCCGGTGGAGGAGAGCGTGAGAGTACAGCCTGTGGAGGGCAGTCTGTCAGTACAGCTGGTGACGGGCAGCCTACCAGTACAGCGGTGGAGGGCAGCGTGACAGTACAGTCTGTGGATGGCAGCCTGTCAATACAGCCGGTGGATGGCAGCCTGTCAGAACAGCCTGTGGATGGCAGCCTGTCAGTAGAGCCGGTGGAGGGTAGTCTGTCAGTACAGCCGGTGGAAGGCAGCGAGACAATACAGCCTGTGGAGGGCAGCATGACAGTACAGCCAGTGGAGGGCAGCATCACATAATAGCCTGTGGAGGGCAGCGAGACAGCATAGCCCGAGGTGGGCAGCGTGAGAGTACATCCTGTGGAGGGCAGCGTGACAGTACAGTCCGTGGAGGGCAGCGAGACAGTACAGCCCGTGGAGGGCAGCGTGACAGTACAGCCCGTGGAGGGCAGCGTGACAGAACAGCCTATGGAGGGCAGCATGTCAGTACAGCCGGTGGAGGGCAGCGAGACAGTACAGCCTGTGGATGGCAGCCTGTCATAACAGCCTGTGGATGATGGCAGCCTGTCAGTACAGCCGGTGGAGGGCAGCCTGTCAGTACAGCCGGTGGAAGGCAGCGAGACACTACAGCCTGTGGAGGGCAGCATGACCGTACAGCCAGTGGAGGGCAGCATCACAGAATAGCCTGTGGAGGGAAGCGAGACAGTATAGCCCGTGGAGGGCAGCGAGACAGTACAGCACTTGGAGGGCAGCGTGACAGTACAGCCCGTGGAGGGCAGCATGACAGTACAGCCCGTGGAGGGCAGCATGATAGTACAGCCCGTGGAGGGCAGCATGATAGTACAGCCGGTGGAGGCCAGCGAGACAGTACAGCCTTTGGAGAGCTGCGAGACAGTACAGCCGGTGAAGGGCAGCGAGACAGTACAGCCTGTGGAGGGCAGCATGACATTACAGCCTGTGGTGGGCAGCGTAACAGTACAGCCCGTGGAGGGCAGCCAGTCAGTACAGCCGGTGGAGGGCAGCGTGACAGTGCAGCCTGGGGAAGGCATCATGAGAGTACAGCCGGTGGAGGTCAGCATGACAGTACAGCTGGTGGAGGGCAGCGTGAGAGTACAGCCTGTGGAGGGCAGCCTGTCAGTACAGCCGGTGGAGGGCAGCATGACAGTACAGCCTGTGGAAAGCAGCATGACAGTACAGCCTGTGGAGGGCAGTTTGTCAGTACAGCTGGTGGAGGGCAGCATGACAGTACAGCCTGTGGATGGCAGCCTGTCAGCACAGTCGGTGGATGGCAACCTGTCAGTACAGCCGGTGGAGGGCAGCCTGTCAGTACAGCCGGTGGAAAGCAGCGAGACACTACAGCCTGTGGAGGGCAGCATGACAGTACAGCCAGTGGAGGGCAGCATCACAGAATAGCCTGTGTAGGGCAGCGAGACAATATAGCCCGTGTGGGCATCGTGACAGTACATCCTGTAGAGGGCAGCGTGACAGTACAGCCCGTGGAGGACAGCGAGACAGTACAGCCCGTGGAGGGCAGCGTGACAGTACAGCCCGTGGAGGACAGCGAGACAGTACAGCCCGTGGAGGGCAGCGTGACAGTACAGCCCGTGGAGGGCAGCGTGACAGTACAGCCTGTGGATGGCAGCCTGTCAGTACAGCCTGTGGAGGGAAGCATGACAGTACAGCCTGTGGAAGGCAGTCTGTCAATACAGCCGGTGGAGGGCAGCGAGACAGTTCAGCCGGTGGAGGGCAGCATGACAGTACAGCCTGTGGAGGGCTGCGAGACAGCACAGCCTGTGGAGGTCAGCATGACAGTACAGCCAGTGGAGGGCGTCCTGTCAGAACAGCCGGTGGAGGGCAGCGTGGCAGTACAACCTGTGGAAGGCATCATGGCAGTACAGCCTGTGGAGGGCAGCCTGTCAGTGCAACTGATGGAGGGCAGCCTGCCAGTACAGCGGTGGAGGACAGCGTGACAGTACAGCCTGTGGAGGGCAGCCTGTCAGTACAGCCGGTGAAGGGCAGCGTGACAGTGCAGCCTGTGGAGGGCACCATGACAGTACAGCCTGTGGAGGGCAGCCTGCCAGTACAGCGGTGGAGGGCAGCGTGACAGTACAGCCTGTGCAGGGCAGTTTGTCAGTACAGCTGGTGGAGGGCAGCGTGACAATAGAGGCTGTGGAGGGCAGCCTGTCAGTGCCGCTGGTGGAGGGCAGCGTGACAGTACAGCCAGTGGAGGGCAGCATGGCAGTACAGCCAGTGGGTGGCAGCCTGTCAGTACAGTCGGTTGATGGCAGCCTGTCAGTACAGCCGGTGGAGGGCAGCCTGTCAGTACAGCCGGTGGAAGGCAGCGAGACACTACAGCCTGTGGAGGGCAGCATGACAGTACAGCCAGTGGAGGGCAGCATCACAGAATAGCCTGTGGAGAGCATCGAGTCAGTATAGCCCGTGGTGGGCAGCGAGACAGTACAGCCTGTGGAGGTCAGCATGACAGTACAGCCTGTGGATGGCAGCCTGTCAGTACAGCCTGTGGAGGTCAGCATGACAGTACAGCCGGTGGAGGGCAGCGTGACAGTACAGCCTGTGGAGGTCAGCATGACAGTACAGCCGGTGGAGGGCAGCGTGACAGTACAGCCTGTGGAAGGCATCATGGCAGTACAGCCTGTGGAGGGCAGCCTGTCAGTACAACTGGTGGAGGGCAGCCTGCCAGTACAGCGGTGGAGGACAACAGCGTGACACTACAGCCTGTGGAGGGCAGCCTGTCAGTACAGCTGGTGAAGGGTAGCGTGACAGTGCAGCCTGTGTAGGGCAGCATGACAGTACAGCCTGTGGATGGCAGCCTGCCAGTACAGCGGTGGAGAGCAGCGTGACAGTAAAGCCTGTGGAGGGGAGCGGTGGAGGACAGCGTGACACTACAGCCTGTGGAGGGCAGCCTGTCAGTACAGCTGGTGGAGGGCAGCGTGACAGTACAGCCTGTGGAGGGCAGCATGACAGTACAGCCTGTGGATGGCAGCCTGTCAGTACAGCCGGTGGATGGCAGCCTGTCATAACAGCCTCTGGATGATGGCAGCCTGTCAGTACAGCCGGTGGAGGGCAGCCTGTCAGTACAGCCGGTGGAAGGCAGCGAGACACTACAGCCTGTGGAGGGCAGCATGACCGTACAGCCAGTGGAGGGCAGCATCACAGAATAGCCTGTGGAGGGAAGCGAGACAGTATAGCCCGTGGAGGGCAGCGAGACAGTACAGCACTTGTAGGGCAGCGTGACAGTACAGCCTGTGGAGGGCAGCATGACAGTACAGCTTGTGGAGGGCAACCTGCCAGTACAGCTGGTGGAGGGCAGCGTGACAGTACAGCCTGTGGAGGGCAGCATGACAATACAGCATGTGGAGGGCAGCCTGCCAGTACAGCCTGTGGAGGGCAGCATGACAGTACAGCCTGTGGAGGGCAGCATGACAGGGCAGCATGACAGTACAGCCGTTGATGACCGTTACTCACTAACCCTAATCCAGCACGTACATATCTGAAAATTACGAATGTTTGCACATAGTTAAAACTCCCAAATAAAAAATCTGGAACATGTGGCACCTCTAAATTTGCTCTGGATTCTCTCGACAGTCGTATTTAAATGGTCTGAGCTAGTGCGAACAATAGTATCCTCTTCCCGCGCAACAAGGCATGAGACCAGTTGCTCCTCTATAAGTAAGCCAGACGCCACGGTTATAACACTGTACTCGATGCTCCGTGCTCAGAATTATTCCATGCTCATATGTAATGTATTTAGTTATTGTAAACACCGGCATAAGTAACATCGACACCGTTGGTATTACTTCCCGAGCCCAAGATTGCAATGTGATTATAATGATTGATACAGCATGACAAATACAGACTATCACTGTTTTATATGCTATTTCATTTTGTGTCATTTCTGTTCCGTCGTGCACTTCGAATTATGTGAATTCTCGCGATGTTCCCTGCATTTTCAATCATAAAATATAATTGTTATTGGTTATATACAGTTGTAGGCTTGTTATCTTCGTCAACAAGAGAGTTCCATTTGGCTGCTTCAGAATTTGAATAAAATAGCGTCATTACATTAAACGAACTCCTTCTTTACTTTAGCAAGTTGTTAAGCATATAATATAGTGTTCAAGACCATGTACTCAGTTGAGTACGTGCTCTAGACATTTTATAACCACCGGGAGCACGAATTCTCCTGTGAGCATGATGTTGAGCATGAGCACCGTGTACGGTTTTATAACCTCAGCTGATGTTTATTCACCGCGTCTCTGCATATTAGACGAGCTCTTTGTAGCTGCCGTGGTTAAGTGGTCTTTGCTAGGTGTACGTTCTAATTCGGGGCTATAATTATATCTGCAATATAAACTTTCAGACTTCCCGGCTTTATATTTATTATATAATGTATAATAACATGTCGTTCTGGGAGATATGCAATACTAGTTCAAAAGTTATTGTTCATGATCGCTGTTTAAATGTGACGTAAGTGGGACGCTTGGGGAATACACACAATTATGAACATACATTAACAAACGTTATACTGGTATATAGAGCAAATTAATACTGTATAAATATATAGTTAATACACTGTTCGCTTTGCGAGGCAAATATTTGAGAATGGGTGGAATTAGCAATGTTTCAAATTTGGTCGTTCGACAATGAGGAATGCAAAAGCTATATATGTTATTATATGATATAAATGTACTAAAGAAGAAAGTTTGGTTGTATTACAAACATTTAATTCCAATTTTGTTGTTGTAAACATATAAAGTGTCGTGATTTCAAAATGTGTGTATGTCTATAAGTAAACAACAGATATATATATATATATATATATATATATATATATATATGTATATATATATATATATATATATATATATATATATATATATGTATATATATACATATATATGTGTGTATATATATGTATATATATATATGTATATACATATGTATATATATATATATGTATATATACATATATATATAATATGTATATATATATATATATAATATGTATACATATATATATACATATATATATACATATATATATAAATATGTATATATACATATATGTATATATATATATATATATGTATATATATATGTATACATATATATATATATACCGACCGACCGACCGACCGACCGACCGACCGACCGACCGACCGACCGACCGACCGACCGACCGACCGACCGACCGACCGACCGACCGACCGACCGACCGACCGACCGACCGACCGACCGACCGACCGACCGACCGACCGACCGACCGACCGACCGACCGACCGACCGACCGACCGGCCGGCCGGCCGACCGGCCGGCCGACCGACCGACCGCCCGACCGACCGACCGATCGATCGACCGACCGACAACTGTTAGAAGAGGGATTATAACATTATTAATGTTTGGCCTTGCCCTGACTTTGACCTTTACAATCGGACAGCCCTCTCTTACTGATGGTAGATGCTAAGGTGCAACTGTTCCAAATGATCTAGCGTGTCACGATCATTCCCTAAGCGGCTCCCCTGATTCTAGATATTCAGGAAAGTTGTAGGCTCTCTCGCTCAAGACTCGCTCAAGACGGATTTCTAACCTGAGCTTTATTTCAAAAGTACTAGAAAAAGACTATAGTTATCCGTCTCATATCTCATATCTACACATGTGACTTAGAGGAGACCGGGGCTAATTGTAACAAAAACAACACATTTCAGGATTGCGGATAGGTTTCTGAAACTGTTGTCATGCCTGGCGTATTACATATTTGTGGCAGAATGAATTATTTGAGATGTCCTAAAGTGATGCCCGTTACTCCGGTACGATAGCACCTCTTTTATTTATTTTAGAATAGCGTAACTGTACGGCGTGTCGACGGATTCACGCGATATTACACATTACACGCTCAAATCTATTGATGAACATGCTGTCGTCTTGCACAATAATTTGCATTAGCAGTCTTGTCTGCATGCCCTCTTTTACAAATTACCCGTCTTACAACTAGCCCCGGTCTCCCCTAACTAATGTGTCGCAGTCTTTCAATCCACACAAACTGCTCTTTTAAAAGTGGAGAGTGACATTAGCCTTAACATTGACAACGGTAAAGTTACCGCACTGACCCTGCTTGATCTATCAGCCGCATTTGACGCCATTGACCACGACATTCTCGTTAGACGTTTATCAACTTGGTGCGGCATATCTGGCACAGCACTGCGCTGGTTTTCTTCATACCTGACTGATAGAGGACAAGCCATTGAGATAGGAAACTGTTTCTCAGACATGCTACCCACCTCATGTGGTATCCCGCAGGGTTCTGTTTTGGGGGCCGTTGCTTATCACTTTCTATACAACGCAACTGAACTCTGTTATTACAAAACACAATTTGGATGATTGTTGCTCCCTAATTCAGCTCAGAGATTGTTTCCAAGACGCGTCCCTTTGGATGAAAAACAGTAAATTAAAGATAAGACCGCCATACGTAAGCAATTTACTAACAGTTCGTTGTGTTACCTGCAGTTGTTTATTTAAAAGATGATTAACATATTCTGGTGGTATCAGTGAGACTAAATCCTTTCCACATGCTAATATTTTCTATAGAATCAACCACGGTGTAGCAGCTGTGACATTCATTCTAGTTGATAGGCTTACAGTGCTTTGGTATTGCTAAATACAGTGGCTAATGGCCTGGCATATATACGGACAAAAGTTATTTTTATCAATATCAAATATCAAACTTGCATTGAATGACAACAGACAATATTCACAACACGCACGGCATATGGTTGCTAAAATTACTATTGAACTTCGATTGTGGGCGGTCATTTCAATGGCAAATACTGTACTTATGCGATGGAACGCGTCATAAATCTACACATATTGACACTGAAAATATGAACTTTGACTATACAGCGACTGAATTTCATACAATACCTCCATTTTGGCAGTTTATGACCACTATTAGGTTTTGGCCGTTGTTTCTGTATGCTATCATCGAAACTAAGTGGCTAAACGATAACGTTATTGCACAATATTCAACATACAGTGAAAGGAAATATAACTTTAGATATAAATGTCACTTGGCGGTCTAAAGGATTTGCCAAACCTACCCGGATTCAACAACCCTAGAGCAACGCTCAACATGAATAAAATATGTAAGTTGTAACAATTTAAAAACGGACGGATAGAAAAGGTACACCTCTGGGTGTGCTAGTCGCATACATTTCCCCGTGTTATTATTGTCAACACGTGCATTACCTTTCGGCTGAAACCATTTTCGTATTTAGAGCTTGTTATTTTCAATAATAATTATCAAGGAATACTTCAACTTAGGCTATGCCACACGTTTCTTTTGCTCAATGTTTCCTTAAAATATATGTGGACCGATCAAGATGCAAAACGCGAATATGTTCATACATGACAGTCCGTTTTCACGAGAGGTAATATTTATTAAAGATGTTTATACAGGGTTGGAAAAACACAGGATTTACATTCTTTCAGTGACTTAGACGCCGGTGTGTGTTTAAGATGAGCTCTTCTTTATGGTAGTGTCAGCAGCATTTTTGGTTTATTATAAACCTATGGGACTATTAATAATTTCATTGTTCAAATCTCATCTGAAGTGTCATCCAGTACTTGGCAATCACGTCGGTTATATTAACCCGAAGATAACAGATTACCCGTACTTCTGCGATATCTAGCGACTAACAGTTTAACTACAGCTTTGGGCTGGTTTCCCGATGCTCACCTGTCGCGAATATTGTATATATTGGAGTTTAGTATTCAATAATACATACATGTATTCATGTTATGTAGGGAGGACCGTCTCACTAAGATAATTAACTCTGAGAGATCATCTTTAATGTAACAGGACCCGTTGTCAAAGGGAAGTGAAAAGCAGTTGTGCCGGTTTGTGCACCTAAAACAATCAAACTAGGCATTTGCAGCTACATGCAATATCACGCCATTTGGTTTACCATTCATTTATTTTCGAAGAGAGATTCTAGTGAAATCTGACAGTTGCCGACGGCTAACAAATTGAGACACGCCCCCAATGTTTGACCAATACGCGCCTAGAGCGTTTTGACACAGACGCTGCGATATCGTGTCACATGCGTCGATACGTATATAAATGTGCCAGTCACTGCAAGTTCGTCTGTTGGTCTCTTGGATTCCGCCAGCAAAGGTGCAAACATCGGAAAGTTGTTTTATCCATGTTCTGTTATTGGATATATATTTAATTTAATTCCAAGTAACTAAGATGTTCACGAATATAACTTTAAATATTAATTATACAGTAGCTGGTGTGTACACACGTATTCGCGTGCATGCGTATCTGGGTATATTACCGTGTTCCTCCTACACGGCTAGCGCCTAGATCACGAAACGTTAACGTGTTCCTCCTACATGGCTAGAGCCTAGATCACCATTACTGTAATTCTTGCATCGACATTTTGCCACTGTTGTGCGTGATGTTCATGACACTGTTCAATAAAATTCAGTGAAATCCAAGAACATTCCAGGGTACTCGAACGAATAATTCAAATTCAAGAATATTTCTGCAATCTGTGGCGACCTGGCCCCGGCAATCTCGTACGTCACTCGCCGACAACTTACTAATAAATATTGTTGAAAGTCCACTTCAAAACAGCTCCGCAAGTCAGTCTAACTGCCTGAATTGGTATACTAACCCATCCTTGGCTACTGTAAGGCATGTTGGCGATATGTTGACGCGCAAACTTAAAATAAGTTCGACTTACATCATCGACATAACAAAAACAACCTGACCGGGTCCGCGGGAAACCCGGAAAAACATTGGCTGAACATGTCGTAATATACATTAGATAAACCAATCCGTAGCTTTTTTACTGGTATGAAACTTTCCCGATCCCGACCACATGAATGGGAATGTAAACATCTGACACAGAACGTAGTAAAATCAGTCCTATTTGGTCATCTATTATAACGAAATGCAGTTTTCCCAGTGGTACGCGTACACAAATTGTAACCTGTGCCCTCATTCGCAGTTCCTAGCTAATCAAAATGCAGTTTACCTTTTAAAAGAACGACGTCCGCGAAAGCAATCTACGGCATGCTAGAAACCGACACAAAACTTTAATGTGTTATCCATTTTGACCAGTTTTACCCTCCCCCCATATTAGAAAAACGAAAATTCGGATTTGAAAGAATAACAAAAACGGCCAAATCGGGTTCACGAACCGCGGAATTGCGCGGTTCCGCGGATGTTTCTCATGCCTGACGTACGTACGCACGTATGAACGTACTCACGTACTCACTCATTCTGTTATGTACGTACTCACTTATTCTGTTCTCGACACCTTATTCCCATGCAGCACTCATCTTACAAACGAACATACCCCTGGAGCCTCCTTCATTTCGATAATGCAGTACGTACAGTGTTTAAGCGAACCGGAATCTGTTCCCAACATATTTATACAGCCCATAATTAAGTAATGACCTCATGCATGATTCGTTGTCTAGCTGGGAATGCACCACAAGCGATCGCACGTGAGATAATGCTGCTACTCTTCGAGACGTTTACATTTGATTAAAATGTATCCATACAGTTGGCATCGTCACGCTCCACTGCCAATGGAGTAGTTAATGGCGATTATGTTATGGCGATTGTTGGGCACGCCATTTTTAACACCGAAGTGATGCAACAAAGTGGACGTCAGCTGTGCCCACGTGGGCGCCGATAACGCGTGAACCCAACACGACAGGTTGTCTTCAACAAGCCAACAGACAACACAGCGACATCTTTGCGGCGCACGACAATCTAATGAACACGACGAATCTGCGTCTACTCACCATACTCTACAGTCTCGCGGGCGATGTCGGGATGCCGGCGTCTGTGCGACAAGCTCGCAATGTCCTGCGCGTGAGTCAGTGTGCCAAGTTCGCCTACTGCACGTCTAGCACCGTAGAACCCACAGTACGTGTGCTGCCTAGTCAGATATCGAATCGCTTGTGCCATGCCCGCACGCTTGTGGTGGCCATGTCTACGTGAAGGCACTAACAGATGGCGTCTGCTTTTGAGAATGACATTCAACACTGTGGCGCGGCTAAGCGAGAGACTAGATAACAAAAACGACGTGCCATTCATCTGAAGCGGCGGTGGCGAATTTGACGTCATTAACGTCTGAGCGCCCGGCAGCACCACGCTATTGATTCACCCATAGGCCTGATTAATATTGGATTACGGCCATACTCCATGCAGCCGTCTCACCGTGATGGATGATGGACGCCGTAATGTTCCAATTGTGCATCTTATTGTGAAGAAGATAAGCCGTTTTATTGTAATTGGTAGAAGTACGGTGTTCTATTGCCATGCTGCAAAAATAGCACTGTTAAACTTCATTTGCAGCAGCATGGTTAATATGTGTGTGTGTGTGTGTGTGTGTGTGTGTGTGTGTGCGTGCGTGCGTGCGTGCGTGCGTGCGTGCGTGCGTGCGTGTGTGGTGTATGTGTATATATATATATATATATATATATATATATTATATATATAATATATATATAATGTAAGTATGTATATTATATACATATATATATATATATATATATATATATATATATATATATATATATATATATACTTACATTAAACCATAAATATAAAATGTGATGTCACATTTTATATATATATATAATATATATATGAAATGTGACATAACATTTTATATTTATGGTTTAAAGTATATATATATATATATATATATATATATATATATATATATATATATATATATATATATATATGTGTATGTATATAATATACATACTTACATTAAACAAGAGTTTTGCTTGGTTGTTGCGTGGTCCACTCCAATGCAAAATCCTGGCTACGCCACTGTCCTCTGAAGGCATGTTCCCGGGGGAAGGCGTTCAAAGGAGAAAAAGCGTGGGAAGAAAGAATTGTTGTACACCTGAATGCAAGTTGGAATAATGTGATATTTATTTTGATTATAACTTGTACTACGGAGCACAGTAGCACAGTGACTAGAGCGTCGAACTCTCGACTAAGAGAACCCGGGTTCGAATTCTGGTGCTGCCGTGTCGTGTAAAAAAGGTACGTTCTTATATAGCGCACTATCCAATTCTCAGGATTGCTCAAACCGCTTTACACATTGCTCAAAGCGCTTTATAGTTTACTTCCCTGGCTGACCTGTTCAATCAGACACCATCTCAACTGATCTGGGAAGTATCCAGCCACGCTGCAATTAATGCACGAAGGCTGCTCGCACACATATCCACCATTTGTCTATAGCCAGGTACTCATTTATACAGCCGAGTGAACTCAGAACTGGAGCAATGTAGAGTGAAAAAAGTTGCCCAAGGTTTTAACACCGCAGCACAGGATTCGAACCCGGGTCCTCTTAGTCGAGAGTCCGAAGCTCTACCCTTGAGCCACTGCGCTGTACTACATGGCAAATTATTTCACTCTACGTTGCTACGTTGCTACGTTGCTACGTTGCTACGTTGCTATAGGCAGTGATACGACATTATTCTTCGCGCATTTATTGCAACGTATAGTTGAAATTGTGTTCGATTGAACAGGTCTGCCAGGGGGTAAAATGTATGGTGCTTTGATCAGTCCTGAGGACTGGATACAGCGCCTTAAGAACCTACCTTTTTTACCGGTGTACAGCATAATGACAACATGTTAGTTTTGGATGTTCTACATCAAGAGAAGCCAGTTCTCTCAGGGGAGTCCTAATAGATGCGATTGATCATTGCTGACATTATTTTGTTAGTAACTGACACTTTTGACGAAGTTACAAGTGTGCAAATGTGGGACACGTACATCATGTGGGTAATTTAACGCCATGTGCCATCAGCGTTAGAATGTTTCTACAATCAAGCAAAGCATTAGCATTGCCATAACAAGTGACGTAAATTGTGGTCTGCAGTCCATGTGTTTGTGAAACGTCTAGTCAGGGAGACATACACAGACGTGTCATTGGCTGCAACATTGCTGTGAGTGACCGCGTGCTTGTAGATTATCCCATTATGTCTTCCGTACAATCAAAATCGATCGCACATGGCGTATGTAGAGTCCTCGTATATACGAAGTCGTACATTAGTCATATGGGCCGATGCATTCAAGCTGTCTTCGTGCCCCTGTTTTGTGTTTTACTTGACCAAACAAGCTTATGTCCAAGGCCAACATGAGAGAATAGGTTATACAGACAGTTTTTTTTTAACCATTTTCGAACTCTTCGTTTAGGTGTGATTTACACGGGTTTCTGAGACATGTTGCTAATTATTATTAAACGTAGAATGGCACTTTGAATAAATTGTTTATTACACTGAAACCATTTAGATATTTTGGACTGCAGTGGCGCAGTGGTGCAGTGGCGCTATGGTCAAGTTCGTCCACTTGACACATTGCTTCATTTCAGTCAGCTATGTGAATGAGTACTTGACAGTTGATTATTTAACTACCTGGGATTCAATTTCAAACACTTAACCCCCGTAGCTACGAGTCGATCGCCCCTACAGCGCTATCGTTGCTCTGGCTATTAACAATATACATAAACAGGGTTTTTCATTTTTTTATTGTGTTCCTAAAATTAAACTCTGCACGAACAATTGTACAGTCTCGGTTGCTGCGCCTAAAAACGGAATGAGTTCTCATTAAGAAGTATACCATAGAGCCATTTTTCGATAATCTTTCTGTAAAATATTGATTTTCGTTCCTCGCAGCATATACTTGGTGTCACGAGTTTCAATAACATTGGCGAAAGTAGTATAGTAGGGTCTTATGAAGGGATGCTGTGCGCGTAGCGGTGGAATTCCACCGGTGGAAGGTGGAAGTCACCTTGTTAAAAGATAGGAAAAAAGGTCAAAGGTCAAAATGTTTGCTCCGGTGGAAAATGATGAACACAACTTCTGGGGCAAATTTGGTGGAATAGCCCCAATTCCACCCGCTCCGGTGGAAGGTCAAGGGTCACGTGTCAAGGTCAAGTGGCGTCTCCTGGTGGATAGGTCATGTACTAGTGGCGCCCTCTTACGGACAAGTCACGAACTAGTACTACGTAAATTCGTGCGTCTTATTTTTTAAATGGCGCCTCCTGGCGGATAGGTCGTGCATTAGTGTCAAACTAATACTGTCCAAATTCGTGTGTCTTATTTTTCAAAAGGGTCAAAATGGCGTTAGGGGTCATGTAGCGTCCCCTCGCGGATAGATGACGAATTACAAACTAGGTGAAACAACAAGTGGAGTCATGTGACGGATATGTATTCAGTTATTACCCCACAAATACGTGTGTCTTATTTTTTAAACTGCTAAATAGTCAAGAGGTCAAGAGGCTAACCTGGCGAGCGTTTTCATTGGCTGTTGCACACGAAGAAGAGTTTTCATTGGCTGTTGCGGAGAAGATAGGACATGGGTTTTGGGGGCAGTTTTGTAGGAGCAATACATTTTAACCAAATTGGGTTTTAACATTGTTTTAATGAAAAGGCTTTATGAAAAAACCGAATACGTCTCATGACATGGAGCGGAGAAAGGTAAACGGTTATAAATTGCTGTATTAAACTATACCAAAACATACCTTAACACAGCACCCTATGGTAGACCTGTCGCCGGTTCAACTATAGGTTGTTAGGCAACCAGCAGTAAATAAAAACAATGTAATACATTGTATCTGTCACATAGTGGCGGTACGTTCACAGGTCTGAACACGTTTATGCATATGGCGGGTCTCACTACATGTCCAGTATGTAGCACACACACAGGTCACGTTCTGCACGTAGGCAACTTACTTATTTCGTGCAATGCGCATGCGTGTCGTCCAGTGTAAAGGTCACATAGCATTTCTTCCAATATAAAATTGTAACTCACGCGTCGCTACTATGTCCAGTATGTAGGACAAACCGGTCACGTCCTGCACGTAGGCAACATACATATGTCGTGCAATGCGCATGCGTATTGTCCAGTATGCAGGTCACATAGCATTTCTTCCAACAATACAAAAGTGTAGCTCACGCGTCGCCACCATGTTCAGTATGGAGCACACACCGATCATGTTCTGCACGTAGGCAACTTACATTTGTCGTTGTGCAACCAATAAACACGACGGTAGGACAGTTTTATGTCATGCGCAAACCATAACTTCCGTTAAAATGACGCTTCCTACCATGTGCAAAACACAACTTCCGTCAAAATGTCGGGTCACACCAGGACCATAACACAGTGATAACGTTAAAAACTAGTGCCATTTAAAGTTTCCACGCAATAACCCTGCCAACTTTTCTTATTTCACTGAGTCAGTGTACTCACCTCGTTCCATTTCGTAACGTTTCACCGTTTCATTGCGTTACACAGGTGGTGTTTCAAAAATTTAACTAAGTTATTCTTGTAACTTGTAGTAAAATAGTATATTTTTCTATTCTACGCCATAACTTTGTCGTGTTTTTCATATTTTACTAACTCGGTGTACCAACTTTGTACCATTTTATAACTTTTTTCATCGTTTCACCGCCATCACTTTATCAATTTTACGTGTTTTTAGCGTTTACATGCCATAACTTTGTCAAGTTTTTCATATTTTACTAACTCAATGTACCAACTTTGTACAATTTCGCAACTTTTTCAGCGGTTCACCGCCACCACTTTGTCACTATGCTACTGGTGAAGAAAATGTATACATTTGTCAGATATTCTTTTCCTCTTTGCTGAAGAAGTTCCTGTTGCCGCGCCTTGTGTTTGCTATGGCCAGATTCCATTGATCGTTTCGAATATAACGCATCTAATATGGTGCAGTGTGCAGAAAGTAATTCATAAGCAATATCATACGCCGTTGTAAATTGACATATGCAAAAGCCCTACCCTAACGAAATATGCAGGTCTGTTGTGCAGTGGCATAGCCAGGGGGGGCCAGGAGCCAAGCCGCCAATCCCAACAAATATTAGGAGGGTAGAGAACACAGGATCAATAACTGGCTGAGTGACCAAATACAGAGGATATAGGGATGCCTACCCAGTCCGACCCTTTGGCAACGAAATTTGGCCCTCAAGTGTAGAACCCGGATCATCTTCAAATATTGCCGTTATACCTGTATATTTGCAAATACTTGATATTTCTTTTCAGAAAATAAATCATTTAGCATCATTCCATACATGTTTATATTTCATAAACTACGCGTCTTGGCGCATTTTTGAGGCTGGAAAGACGGTGCCGTCGGCACAAACGAACTATTAATGCTCATTCCAGGTGCACCGCGCAGTAACACATGGTCCCTAGCTGCGCTAGCGGCCGGCACAACTCGGAACACTATTTTGGGTCTCAAAATGTGCCTAAAACGCAATATTTGCAAAACATAATATTCATGGAAATGATGAATTATTATTAGTTGGGTTTGCGTTAGAATGACGTATCCATTATAGGCAAATATACACTTATAACGGTAATTATGAAGTGCCGAAATTTGTCATCATTCAAATAGGATTAGGTTACCCAGTGTGGAGGAATCCTCCATTTCTGTCGTAGGCACCCAGCTGGCTGCAGCCCAAGAGGTGACAGGGCAACGAAAATGTCATCATTCTCAATGGGCTGTTGATATATCGCCACAATCATGCAAAATAATAGTTGCCTGAAATTGGTCAAATAACATATTGTAACCAGGGCAATTGATCTAGTCGATGTTCTACTGGGATTTTATCAATTTAATAAGAAACAATGTTATACGTTGTGGAGTTAATTGTTGAATGTTAGCGCCTCATCATCCACTTTAAGGTACAAATGTTTCATTTGTTTCATCATAAGTGACTAAGTATTGATATTTGTCATGTCCTTTGTATATTCGCTTGGGAAATGTAGTGTAAATTAGCCGGCTTTAGGCGGATATTATAGAGGCTACGGGCTCGTGTCTCTATATTGTGTTCTTATTTTCTTACTTAGGCGGCTTCTATGAATTTGTTGTTGTTGAACCGACAGCTACATTAGGCATATACAGTTTGCGTGTATTAACACACACACGCACGCACGCACGCACGCACGCACGTACGCACACACACACACACACACACACACACACACACACACACAGGTTGGCCGAGTTGCTAGAGTGCAGTACTCCCGGCTAGACTAGAGAGACCGAGTTTCGAATCCCGATGCCGGCAAATCGATGGTTAGGTACTGATGCAGTGTCGAAACTTGGGCAATTTTGTTCACCCTACATCACCTGCCCTTTCCTTCCAACCCGCATTGACCAACAACACCAGCATGCAAAGCACTACAAAGCCATGGTCCCCAGTCCCCAGCGGCACCGAAAGAGTCCACGACCAAGGAGCCGGCACTGGTCAACAAGGACTACGTGCAGGGGGTGCTAAGAATCTCTGGATCAACATGAGCCGCCGAAAGAGGGTAAGTAGACTAAAGATAGCAACCTACAACATCAGAACTCTATTAAGAGATGAACGCATACAAAAACACGAAGAAGACGACCACAGGAATGTTTCACTACCTAACAAAGCGGTTACATACTATACTATGGCAAACAACGGTCGAGCAGGTGTAGGCTTTCTCATAAAGAGAAAATGGAAAGGCCATATAGTGATGGTAAACAGCATCAGCCACAGAGTAGCAGAACTTGTTTTGTGCATAGCAAAGCGCTACAAATTAAAGATAGTGCGCCAACAACATCATACTCAGAAGAAGACACAAATAGCTTCTACAACGACGGCGATGAGACTTTAGGGAAACGAAGCCACTACACGGTAGTGATGGGAGATTGCAGTGCATAAATAGGGAAAAGAACAAACACTATGGAAACGGCAACGGGCAAATTTGGGCTCGAATTGAGAAACGAAAGAGGCGACGCGACACCTTGGTAGAATGGGCAATGTCAAGATAGTACAAAATCATGAATATCAGAAGAAAGCAGGGAGGAGATGGACGTGGAAAAGCCCAACCGGTGTAACGAAGACCGAAATTGACTATATCATAACAAACAGGCCAGACATCGTCACATACGTGACAGTCATCATCCAAGTCAACATTGGAAATGACCACAGACTGGTTATGAGCAACGATCAGGCGGAAAGGACCAAAATGATGAGGCCACCAAGAGTAGATGCCATAATAGGGTCAAAGAAGATCAAATTCCAACTCGAAATGAGAAACCGATTCGAGACACTACAAGAACTATACGACATCGACACCATGCGCGAAACCATCAGATACATGATCCAACTAAGCGCATCAAGAGTAGCTAAGGCAATCAACAAGCCACATAAATTGATGATGTCATTACCAAAACGAGCCTTAATGACCAAACAACGAGAAATGGCAGAACACGGCGACAATAAACAACGTACTGTGTACGCAGAAATATGCAAGACCATAAAAAAGCAACAGAGAACATCAGGAAATACAA
This sequence comes from Oasisia sp. SBJ-2009, assembly GCA_964017155.1. Taxonomy (NCBI): domain Eukaryota; kingdom Metazoa; phylum Annelida; class Polychaeta; order Sabellida; family Siboglinidae; genus Oasisia; species Oasisia sp. SBJ-2009. The sequence continues at coordinate 22,565,287 of OZ024865.1, forward strand.
CCAAGAGATGATACGATAAACGATCATGGCATCAAAGAGCCTAACGAAAGTCCGAAGAACACAGACGCTAGGCCAAGACAAACTGATAACACTCCTGAACAAGTAGGGTAGAGATCCACCATGGTCAAGATAAGATCATAGAACGAATAGAGGAATTCTACATCGAGCTATACGAAAGTGAAGAAAGTACCATAATCCACACTGACACAAAAGAGGTACCATAGATGGGAGGTGGAAACAGCACTACGAGATATGAAGAATGGAACAGCAACAGGCATCGACCATAAACATTGACACATTGAAAGCAGGAGAAGATGCCATCTCGAAGACACTTGCTAAGCTGTGCACTAAATGCTTATCAGAAAGACGAATGCCCACAGCGTGGAAGAACGCTAAGGATATCTACACCAACAGCTCGATGACAGTCCACCTACACAAAGAAAGCAACAAGAGGTGTACGACAGGGAGATACCATATCGCCTAGAAGCTGTTCACGGCAGCACTCGAAAGCATATTCCGACGACTGACTTGGGAAACCAGAGGCTTGAAGATAGACGGCGAATATCTTAGTCATCTTCGCTTCACCGACGACATACTCATATGCGCTAATACACCACATGAGCTACAATAAATGCTACAGGAATTAGCTGATGAAAGTGAAAATCAGGGTCTGAAGATAAAGAATTTGAAGGCAAAGGTGAATATGGGAAACGACACACCAATATATGTCAGCAACACTCAGATCGAGAATGCTGAAGGCTACATCTGGCTGGGACAGAGATACAGCACCAGAGACAAAAACCAAGACTAGGAGATTCAAAGAAGAATCACGGCCGGATGGACAGCATTCGCCAAGCACTGTGACATCTTCAAGGGTAACATTGGAACATGCTTGAAGAGACAAGTCTACAATTCATGCGTACCTCCAGCAATGACACACGGTGCAGAAACATTGGCACCCATCGCCCAAGCAAAGAACAGGTTAGCAGCCGCACAAACAAAGATAGAAAGGAGTATGCTAAACATCATATACCAGGACAGAAAAATAAACATCTGGGTAAGAGAAAAGACAAAGGTCACAGGCGTGATTGAACAAGTCAGAAGACGGAAGTGGACCTGGGCAGGGCACGTCAGCAGAATACGAGATAACTGATGGACACTGCGTATCACCACCAGGAAACCCTACGAAAGGAAAAGACCTAGAGGAATACCGGCAAGCATTGGAGAGACGAACTAGACGACTACTGGAAGGATACCATCTGGCACAGTATAGCGCAAGATAGGCAAATATGGAAGCAGCCTGCTGAGGCCTTCGCCCAACCACGGAACACTATGGCTGCATAATGATGATGATGACGATATACAGTCTGTATGTATGTATGTATGTATGTATGTATGTATGTACGTACGTACGTACGTACGCACGCACGCACGCACGCACATACATACCGTACGTGCGTGCGTGCGTGCGTGCGTGCGTGCGTGCGTGCATGCATGCATGCATGCATGCATGCATGCATGCATGCATGCATGCATGCATACATACATACATACATACATACATACATACATACATACATACATACATACATACATACATACATACATACATACATACATACATACATACATACATACATACATACATACATACATACATACATATATATACAGTATATATGCAGTATATATGCTACGCATAATTTTTATGCAAAGTAGGGCCACCATTATTTAAAAAATCAATTGCTCACTATATTTCAGATAACTGAAAACATAAGGTGTCTATAGGGAAATTCACAAAAGATACTCACAAAGATACCGCGATAGACTATTGTTGTGTGGCTTATTGTATGCGTAGATTGCTTACATTTTGAATGAGAACGAGGAGAAATTGTTCCCCAAATGGCTCATATTAAGACAAGTGTTGGTCATATCAGCATGCCCCATGGTAATATGAGCATACTTGATCGTATTACACAAGATGGACATGCACGCACCAATGCAAAAGTAATACATGCACGCACGCACAAATGAAACATATCACAACACATGAACACACACACGCACACGCACCCGCACACGCACACGCACACGCACACGCACACGCACACGCACACGCACACGCACACGCACACGCACACACACACACACACACACACACACACACACACACACACACACTACAATAAACGTTGTTCGGCGATGCCCAATATACTGATAACAACAGTATCCAGAACAGCCTCACAAAGAACTTAACATAAATCACACAAGGTCTTTGTGTCCTGAGGTTCTGTACAACTATTTGTAGGCGACCGTTTGCGTTTGGGTTTCTTCGTTTTACTACGTAAGCTTCTGATATTGATGTAAGATATGTCTTGGATGTAACGGCTTCGTGTGCTTCAAGTTGTGATTTATGAAGGGACCCGATGAGGATTTTAGCATGAGCCATCTGCCCCATCTTAGTTCCCACTTTCCTGTGAAGTTTGGGGGATGGCATGATCTCCAATGCACTCGACTGGATCTCGCTGCGATATTAATAATCAAGCGTAATATGTATGAATGTCACGTGACTCATATTATCAGAAGGTATATAACTTCTTTTTTCCTACAGGCGGGACATTTATTCGATGTGGTTACATTATCGCGTATGACACAAACTTACACGTTGACTAAGTCGTCATAAAAAGTCATTCATATTGATATATATAAAACAATATATGATTTATATGTCAACATACAAACCCAACATACGGATATCGTAAGAAATTTTATCAATTGTTATTAACGTAAACATTTGTATATTTTGTCTTCTTATCACTCAACATTTTGGCGGCCTGCTCCGCTATCTTCCTTAACCCAGTATGTAAATAATAGATGACAAAGTTTGTTCTAACATTTCTGACTTAGGGGGATGGCCCATATCATCTGGTAGCTCATATTGCCGGATATTCCGCTACCCAAGTTTTAAAGGTCAGCTATCATTAAGAACTATTCTTTCTTGACTTGAACACACACACACACACACACACACACACACACACACACACACACACACACACACACACACACACACACACACACACACACACACACACACACACACACACACACACACACACACACACACACACACACATACATACGCATGCATGCATGCATGCATGCATGAACAACAGTACATGCATGATAATATCGTCAAAAGGAAATTTGCATTCACTGCGACAACTGGCAATATAACAGTCATAATTTACAGACCAAACGTTTCGCCTAAGTAACGAAATATTCGGTTATCTATTTCCGCTCGTGCGCGTATGACTTTTGCATGTACTAGATATTGACTAAAAACTATTTCAACGACCAAAACACTTCCGGCGAATTATATAACGCATACTCGTATCCAGGACAATTGGGACTGCTCAACCTCACCGGGACATGCAGTTACTGTTCATAATTTATTATTGACGTTTGCGCAACAGTCACGATAAAATAATCACTAATCACCATGTATAATTATCCCATTTTACAAAAACGCGCTCACGCGGCTAATGGCAGGACATGGCCCGGCTCGTCGGCGCCTCTCTACTGGGGCTGGCTAATCGATGAACGGCGTTGATATCCGGCTCACCAACAAAGCGCTGTCAAGGAATCGAAATGACATGCACCATCATGTAATCGGAAAGACTGACTATCACATCGGCTGACGCGTTTATGGGTCACAGATCCTGGCATTCCTGCACGATTGAACAACAAGAAATATACAATCGTGCAATCGGAAAGACACGGCCATAATCAGAAAGTCATCATCGTGCAAACGGAAAAATACACCAGGAAGATATCATCTTGTAACCACAAAGACGCCATTACTCATCCACACAAGCAAAGGCTGTTTGCTAATGTTAACTAATCCAGGCAAATTCCCTACGCTAAGTGCATGATTTAGCTAAGTCGAACTAGTTTACTCACTTCACTAATCGTTACTGCTTCACCCGGGAAAACAGCACAGATACCTGCCTTAATTTAAAAAAAGATAAAGACTTTCTTGGAATTCCAATATAAGACGCTTTCACCCAATCAAATATTTGCTTCTACATTAAAAAAAATTGCTTGTAATACGAGCTGCGTGTGGCTTATATCACCCGACATCACGTTTACATCCTCATGGCGGAGACATTTCATATGGATGAGACTCATCCGAAAGACTCGTGTTTCCAGCTTCCTATTGGCTTCCTTCCTATTACATGTTCATATAGAAGGGAAACAATTACGTTTCCTAAACTGTCGCATGTTTTCTAAATATTCTGCTCGACCTTGTGTACTGCGTTTGGTTTAGGTTACTCAGTAAAATTACATTGTTCAATGCACATTTATATGAAAGCGATGTCGTTCTTAGCAAAGTATGGTTGAGACATAAAATGTGTGCCACTGTTATTTCCTGTTGATTGCTGTGTTACTTAAAGTTGCATTCTGACTTCCGCCATGTTTAAAATAAATTTGTCCAGTAAACCAGCATTCTCCATACACTATATATTGTTTTCCTCAACTACCTATCAACTTATTTTCACATACTATGCCATATTAAGATAAAAAGGAGCAAAAGACGAAAAATTGTCCTGGCGAGCCTCGCCAGTTAGAATTCACTGATTGGCTTACACCTCGAAGAAGGGAATTCCAGTGAAAAGCGCTGTCAGGAGGGGCCACACTATAAAGGCGGGCCACAATTGGCAGACCGCACGGAAACGGCATACCACATTCACAAAGATGCCACCGCTCGATACGCTCCATATTTACGGCATGCCCAGTTGCCCACATACAAACTATCGCTGGCTACGCGCCTGTACGGCAAATGGCTAATTGAGGATGATTTAAACAACTAGGGTCTAGTTGCCTAGTGGCGCCTCTAGCGACTAATGTGGATTTGTGGAACCCATTGTGGCCCGCCTTTTAGTTTGCCCCATCGTTTACTTACGTTGACCGGAGAGTTCCGATGGTAAAAATAGATCAACTTTTGGAAAACTCTAGAGCCGTTGTTTGTTGCAAACTTATTTTTGATCAAATAACGTATAAAACCACAAAGTGAGACATGTGGTAGGAAGTATACTAATAACCAAATATCGGTCATGGTGTACATTGACTTTTCTAAAATGCGTTAAAAATGGGAAATTATGTCAGAATGCAACTTTAATATACACCGCAGAGGAAACGTCATTCCCTTCGAGGAATAAATACATCAATTTCACGGATCAACTTTCATTCATAACATATCTGCCTGACGATGAGCTACTGGCTCAGTCTTGACGGCGGCGACGACATAATTTAGAAGGAAACCTGAACGCTACATCTGGCAGTGTGAGTGATGACCGCAGGGCCGCGTGTGGCGCCGTTACGTGCGAATACGGCCGACGTCCCACGTGAGCCGTCATAGAAACAAAATGGTTGATACACATTATTTACGTAAATAGGTTTCCGCTGCGAAAGTTTGCCATACTTGCGACACGAATAACTTCGAAAGCAAATCGATTTCGCTGACAACATTCGTAATAACATCGCATGACACTCATTACGCTGTAACCACAAACGTCAGCTTGGCAGTGGAATAGTAACAAGATTGATGTCGAAGCGAGACGCACAAGCTAGACTTTAATTATAGTTGACGGGTGTTGCGTTAAGCATCCGTTTGATTTTTGATGAGTCGAATAAATCTTCCCTCCAGTCTCATTTATAGTAAATCTCCTTTCATGTCAGACAAACTGTCTCGGTATTTCTCGGATGCAATGGCCTATCCAGGGGGACCGGGGGGGGGGGGGCATGGCCCCCCAATCCCGGAAGAAAATTAGGATGGTGAAGAACGGAGGACCAATAACCCCTTGGCAAAAAAAACTTTACATTTTCTATAGAATATTCTATAGGATTTTTGCTTATAGTTTTCTATAGGATTTTTGCCAATAGTTTTCTATAGGATTTTTGTCAATAGTTTTCTATAGAAAAATCTATAGAATTCTTTAGAAAACTATAGAAAAATCTATAAAATTATATAGAAAACTTTAGGACACACAAAATCTATAGAAAATTCTGTAGAATGCTATAGAAAACTGCAAAATTCTATAGAATTCTACAGAATTCTATAGAAATCTATAGAAAATCTATAGTTTTCTATAGAATTTTTTGCCAAGGGACTGCCTGCCTGATTTATAGTCACAAAGTACAGTGGGTTTCAGAATGCCTGTGTACGATTTTCCTTCCCAGTCCTACCCTTTCGCAAATGAATTGTTATCATTCAAATAGGATTAAGTTAGGAATTCTCCACGTCTGTCGCTGGCTGCAGCATAAAGGTTGACAGAACAATGAAAATGTCATTATTCTCAATGGGCTAATGGTTATTAAGAATTCAAAATGATAGTTGCCCGGTTACTAAACTAGGGCCAAATTGCATTTTGTTGTTATTATTGTGTTGGCATCAGTGTCGTCAATTACCATGATTTCCTTTTCCATTGTCTGTTTCTTCCTGTTACTTTTCTCTTACAGCGTTCTCTGTCAGCAGTCTCAATTCCTTCTATCTATAATTTTCCCCCATTTTCTCCCACTGATTCTAGGACTTTTTTTAAACGACGTTATTTTTTATTGCACAATCACATCGACCGCGAGGCGTTTTCGAAACCGTTGTAGTCGTGTCTAAAATCCGAGACGGAAATGCGTGAACAAGTGATGCGTTATCACGTGAACATAAGTTGCCGGGATGCATAGTTGTTGTCATCCGTAGTTAGGGCGGGTAATTCACTTACAAAAAAAAACAATGGTATACCATTGATTACCATTGAATACCATTCAGTATCAACGATATTTCAGCAGGACTCAGTGGTACTCTCAACGGTGATCCAAAATACCACTCAAAATAAAAATTATCATTCAAAAAACATTCAGATACCATTCAAATACCCTTGGCCATAATACCCCCTAGGACCATTCAATGGTATTTGAATGTTTTTTTTTTTTGTAAGGGCAGTTTCGAAACGACAAACATTACGTGAATAATGCGCATATCTACTAATATCTACACCCCCTATAAGTCTAATTGCAACAGACAATGGTACACCAGGCTATATTCCGTCTTGTCGGCCTAGATATGTCTAACTTTGTCACATAACTAAAAATACATCCACATGCAATCCTTGCGCGTAACCAAAAACGCAAATGACGACTAAAACATTGCAATCAGGAAGATATATTTCTCGAAGCCTATATTCCGGAACAATAACAATAATGTAGGTATGCTAAAAAGTATTGATATGTTGCGGGAGTTTAATAAATGGACATTAATTGTTTATTAGAAACTGTAACAAAATATGACGGAATCCATTTTCCGACGTATCCACGGAAACATTTAATGCCGACACCTTCTGGATAAATTACATAACTAGCCGTAAATGTATTCCGGTAGACGGCAGGCTTCTCATAATCACTTAATAATGCAATTATAGCATGGAGTTGTGTATTAATTTTGAGTAATATAATATAGTAACATTTAAACGATGTCATACGATCAATTTAGACATTAATGTTTTTGTGTATTGAGCAAATGATTGTCATGTAGGATAAATGATAGTGAGCTACTGGCCCAATCTTATGTGAAAAGTTGTAACCACTTCCATGTCCTTAGGCTTAGCTTAGATGTGCCAAAATGTGTTTAGTTAAAAAGTACCATAAAAGCGAAATAATATTACATATTTATATCAATCAATGCCGTGGTTTCGAACTGTCAAACATTATACGAATAATACGCATCTCTACCACTGTCTATACCCCCAAAGGTCTAACTGCAACATACGAAGATACATCAAACTATGTCCCGTCTAGTTGGCCTAAATATGTATAATTATTTTCACATAATTAACATTAAATCCACAACCCTTGCGTGTGCTCAAAAACGCCAATGAGGACTAAAACGTTGCAATCAGGAAGATATGTTCTTCTAAGCCGACATGCCGGAACAATAATAATTAGTATACGTAAGTTAGAAAATATTCATATGTTGCGGGAGACTAATAAATGGACATTCATTGTTAATTAGAAACTGTAAAAAATATGGCGGACTCCATTTTCCGACGTATCCACGGAAACGTTAAATGCCGCCACCTTCTGGATACATTACGTAACTAGCCGTAAATATATTCCGGTAGCTTGTCAAAATCACTTAATAATGAAATTCTAGCAGTTTTGAGTATTAATTTTGATTAATATAATTAATTTTAGTAACATTTAGAAGATGTCATACGATCAATTTAGACATTAATGTAAGATAACTGTAAGTGAGCTACTTACCCGATCATATGAGAAAGTTTTGAAACATTTCTATGTCCGTAAATGTGGGAATCACAGGCTTTCTTCTTCTTCTTCTTCTTCTTCTTCTTCTTCTTCTTAGTTCTTAGTTCTTAGTTCTTAGTTCTTAGTTCTTAGTTCTTAGTTCTTAGTTCTTAGTTCTTAGTTCTTAGTTCTTAGTTCTTAGGTTATTTACTCCAAACAGCCCAATCTTGGGCTAACGCATGAGTCACTGAGGATGGTCACTGCCAGGGTGCTGTTCGTCCTCAGTCGTTCTTTTACGTCCCAAATTGAGAGGGACCGCCGTTAACGTGATTCTCCGATTCACGAGGGATGCACAGTCCCCAAAGTTGAGGGCCAGATTTTTATATCACAACTGCCGGTACCGGGGATCGAACCCGTGTCGCCGGCGCCGCAGGCGGGTGTGGTAACCACTACACAGACATGCTGCATTTTTGGGATGGTAATCTGTATTTTTGACCTAAAATTCGGTAAGAATCCGTATCAATCCGTATCACTAATCAAATCTTCTAGTTATCTGGCCTAAGTTATTAAGGCCTTTTCAAAACGCATGTTTGTGTGTTTGGAATGTCATTCTGCACAACTCCCGCTAAAAAGAAGTCAGATATATATATTTTTAATTGTGTTTTTGATCAATGTAATGCCGTCGAGTCTACGGAAACAAGCCGATGTCACAAGGTGCGATCAATTAAATTAGCGCAGCCTAGACACATCGGGGTCTCAAACCCCGGCTTTGTCAAAGGATGTCTAGCGTGTGCATTGCGAAGTCGAAAAAACAATTAGCCGTATTTGATCAAATTTATGCTTAAAACAAATATATCTGCATTATATAGAATAAAAAGTTAATGATGTAGCCTTAGTTTTGGGGACACATTCGCAAATCGCAATACGTCGGCTTTGCGTCGTGATACGTCTGGGGAGCGCTATGACTATGTATTGCTCACGCCCAGTGACATCGGCTTATTTTCGTCGTCTCGACGACATTAAATTGATATAAAACACATTTAAAAAAAATGATATCTGACCTCGTTTTAGCGGGTATGATGGAGAATGACATTCCAAACACATACACATCGAAAAAACGTGGTAAACCCATTTTAAAAAGGCCCTAATAATTTAGGCCAGTTAACTGGAATATTACCGACATTTTAGTTCACTTCAGCACGTTTAAACTGCATACCGCAAAACAGACAGTGTCATCAAATAATAACAATTTATCTCAACAGTTCGCGCGTATATCGAAGTTTCACTGGCAAGCGTCAACATCTTGAAATCAGAAATATAGGCGGTTTCGCCGCGTCGAGCTCCATTTCCTGTACTGCTTTTCATAATCGTCACGCGCCTGCCACGCGCCCTGTTCACACCCGTTGAGCCACCTGCCGCAGTTTTCAGAACAAATTTACCAGCGCGCCATCTATTATGCGCTACAATAAACTAATCGGTGGTTTAGTTCGTTCGTTTCGAATCGAATTACTTAGTCACTAACAGTAAACGATTATTCCATTGTGCTGTAGTTTTGTGACACCTACAAGGACATAATGTGGTTAAAAATAATGTATCCGTAAATTTAGCTAAAATCCGTATCAAAATGGAGTACGGCCGTATCACTTATAAAACGGCCAAAATCCGTATCGGATACGGGTAATCCGTATCATGTGGCATGTCTGACTACACCACCCGCTCTCTGTTAGTGTGCGCATGTTCAAGTGCTGATTAAAAACTGTAATAATAATGGTGATGTTTATAAAAAAATATCAGTAATAATATATATTAAAAAAGTGCATGGTAAAAATAGTTTAAAAACAGTAGTTCCGACGAGTTAAGGTCTGGACTGTAGTAGAGCGTAGAGCTGTCAGTGTCACGCTCAAGGCACTGTTTGAAAGCCTCTATGGAGGGAGCATTTATTGTTTGGACTGTGAGTTTGTTCCAGGGTTATAATAGTGCTTATGAAGAATGAGTGCTTGTATGCTTGTAGTCGGGAGCGTTGAAACCTGAGTTGTAAGGGGTGCCCTCTACGCCCAGCGGCTAGATGTTCTGTGGCACAGTGGGTACGCGCTGGCTGTGTGTATTTGTTGAGAGGGATGTCTACTAAGTTGTGTTGGATTTTGTACATCATAGTGAGTCTAGCTGTGTGTCTGCGGTGTTCTAAGGTCTGCCATTTCAGTTGGTTCATCATTTCATTTGTGCTACTGTGGCGCCGCCAGTCACTGTGTACGTATCTGACTGCACGCCTCTGCACCATTTCCATTTTATTTATATTGTGTTTGGTAGTTGGATCCCATCTATGGACACCTATCCAGCCCGTACAACGCCTATCAAGACATTTAAACAATAAAGCTTTCAACACCATCCATGCCAGCAAGAACTGCTATAAATATTCATATTTCCCTAGAACAATAAGAGACTGGAATTCCCTGCCAGATGCAATAGTTAACATTTCTAAACCACAACATTTCAAACAAGCTTTAATACACGACTAAAAACCCAACAGCATGCGCACCCAACCCTGACCGTTTTACTCCACCAGGAGTGTTGGCCAGTATAACGACAAGACAAGACTCCAAAGAATGTTTTAAAATATTTTTTATGAACAACAATCATGGAATTACAGACATAGCACAATTATATACTGTTAAAGATTGTTCTGTTTTGTGTAGTACCAATAAAGTGGTTTAGCCTAGGTAGAGCGAATATTAGTCCTAACAGTATGCGCTGAGCATTTGTATGAAAAGCCTCTGCCCTTTGGGAAGTGTCGTTGCAACAAGTTTGCGTCATAACGGGCTCTGACGTACATTGCGCATGCGCTTAGTCGAATCCTGGACTGAGTCGAATCTGAGACCACCACAGCGGCACCACCGTCTCGCTTACTACTTCAGCATAAAATAAATGTATCTAAATTCGCAGTCACATTTCAGTTGCAGCTTAGGCTTTAGCGATTATGTCAACACATAAATAAACACTATGGACGGTAGCGGGCGAGTACCCAGACATGCGAAGAAACAGTGCATCTGATTGGCGAATGGCCAAACGTGTAACGAGAGAGCGCTTCTGATTGGCTCACGTGTTCGAGCAGTGACATCGAGCGATTGTGTTTGTTACTAATCAATAATTATGCCACCTAATTGACGTAATTTTTTTTACGTCAATGTGCCACCTAGTGAATCGCGTTACTGCCATGTTGTTTACGCAAAATATTACTATAATTCTTTCGTCGACGTTTCCTCACCATTGTGCGTGATGTCCATGACACTCTTCAAGAACATTCAGTGAAATCCAAGAAAATACAAGTGTACTCGAACGAAACATTCAAATTCAAGAACATTTCGGCAATCTGCGGCCACCTGGCCCTGGCAATCTCTGGTAATGCCTACGCCATGGACATGGTCCACGTTACTCGCTGGCAACTTGCTGAAAGTCCACTTCAAAACAGGTCCTAAAATCACTCCAGCTGCTTGAATTGGTATAATAACTCTAGCCTGGCTACTGTAAGGCATGTTCAGACATGCCATATTTTTGGGATGGCAATCCGTATTTTTGACCTAAAATTCTGTAAGAATCCCTATCAATCCGTATCACTAATCACTCAGATCTTCCAGTTAACTGGCCTAAGACTTAGTTATTAAGCACTTTTCAAAACGGTTTTTCCAAGGGTCTATTCGACGTTTGTTCGATGTGTATGCGTTTGGAATGTCATTCTGCATCACTCCCGCTAAAAAGAAGTCATATTTTGCTTGTTTGCTTATATATATATATACATATATAATATATATATATATATATATGGCTATTAATATATTAACACAAGGGTGTAAAATTACAGAGCCCAGCATGATGAATACTTACTGGACTAAGGTCAAGTTGTGGGCTGCGGCAATTTATCTAGTGATTTTCCACTAGGTAATCGGAAGTTTGTCTTATTATTAATTTTACACAATTTTACTACTAGACCGATGTAGGGTTTATAAGAGAGGGGAGTGATCAGTCTCGCTATATATGCCTATAAATGTGTTATATGAACTGAAAAAGTATGAGGACATTTCCTATGCTGACCCCCTCAGGCCGAAAGGAGGGGGGACGCGTCCCCTCGTCCACCACTGATCGACGCCCATGCTGTGCCTGTGTAGAACTTCCCAATCCAACATTTTGGCAAAGAAATTTGTCATCACTCAAATGGGAATATGTTACACAAAATGCAGGAAACCGCCGCTTCTGCCGTATGCGATAAGCATCAAGTAGGCCAGGGGTGAAAGTGCAACACAAATTTCATCATTTTAAATGTGCTTTATGACTAGAGCCTATTAATAATATCAACACAAGGTTGCAAACTGATAGAACCCGGCAGCGGCTTACATTTTTCCGGTAGTTATAAACTTTCCGATTGGCCTTTCTGCGTATGCGCGATACATTTAAAATCATCAATGTGCAGCTAAATAACAAAGCATTTCTGGAATAAATGCCACGGGCTATTCGATAACTCTCCTGTGATGATAACTGTGAAGAGTTGTCTAAAATGTCGTTCAATACATTAAAATATTACGTTTGTTTAGATCACTATCACGGATTATGGCGCACTAACAGCAAAACATGCCTCAAAACTTGTTTGCCTCGTGCTAATTTGCGATAAATAACTTTGCTGAGAGGTTATATACATCATAACGAGCAGCACGTAGTAAATATACTATAAAGGCTTTTTCGTTTCGCTGCACTTTGATCATTTTACATTTATCGCGCATGCGCAGAAACGTCAATCGGAACGTTTATAACGCCGGAAAAATGTAAGCGCTACACCGCAGTCCGGCATGATGATTATTTACTAAAGTAAGATCTAGTTGCGCGCTGTGGCCAGCCAAGCAATTTATCTAGTCGATTTTCTAAAGGGTGGTCGGAATTTCATATCGCGAGTTTATTGTCTAGCTAGTCCTATGTTGCGGCTTTTATGAGAGAGGAATGTTGAGTCAGGCTATAATATGCCTCGCAATTTTTCTGAACTTAAAAGTGAGGGGGGGGGGACAATTCCTATGCTGTCCCCCAACCCTGAAAAGTGGGGGGACGCGTCCCCCCCCCCGCCCCCAACCGATCGACGCCCGTGCCTAGCATGACAGGGCCGCCTGGTGAATGGTGATACAGGGGAAAACACGTAACAATGAAATATTCTGAATGTTTTCAACAGTTATCAAACTGTTCTGTTACTATAGAATGCCCACTGGCAACGTACATATCATTTACCAAAACGTCATGGATCTGGCTTGCCTATGTTATCATAATATAGTTAAACGCACACACACATGCATGCGCAACATCTAGTTACACGCACACATATATGAACACATGCACACATCCATGCACAGCATTAGACGCACACGCACACAAAGGGCTATCAGGTAATCCCCAACCAACAGGCATGTGCACATTTTGAGAGAAACTGCGCGGGCTGAAAAAGATGAGCCCGCATCCGCCCCGCAAATATATCATTCGGCCTGCAGCCCGCACCACCCCACATATTTTGCCCTATTCTGGGCCGCAGCCCGGCCCGCACTGGTCTGGTCCGTAGTCCGCCCGCCCCTAATCAAAATCCAGTTTACTTTTTAAAGGATGGCATTCGCGAATGTGATTTACGGCACGCCAGGAATCGACATAAAAGTTTCATTTGTCATTCATTTTTACCAGTTTTACCCCCTCCCCCCGGCCCCATATAAAAAAGGAAGATTTTGACAGAAACGGCCAAATCGGGTTCACGAACCGCGGAAGTTTCTAATGCCTGTCTTGCTACACCACTGGTCTGTTATTTTCACTTGGCTAACAACTTAAACCAAGTCTAGCTAAATTAGCTTTATGCATACGGCTCACAGAGGCTATATCTCTGTCACTTTGGGATGTATGTAACCGTCTACTGACGTGAACACGTTCGCGCACGAAACTGTAAACTGCAACGTCAGTAAATGTCAAATAATTCAATCTTGTCATGTTTTTGGGTATAATCTTGGCAACAGGTTTTAAAATCATCTAAATAATATACAGAACTTAAAAACCGTTGTTGCCATTTTTACTATAGTGATTTAGCGGCCATTTAGAAAATGGCCGCCACATTTTATTTCGTCGTACGTCAACAACCGTTTCATCTAGAGAAATCATTGTGGTGTATGACTATATGTTCTATGGGACAAGAATTTCAAATAAACCATTTGTGGAATTTTCCGACTTTCGCGTCCGCCATTTTTAAAGATGGCGGTCGTCAATACAAATGTCACAATATATGAACTACGTCATTTTGAGCAGTAATGTTGATGCCATTGGATAGCGTGGTGGATAGCGATATAGACCAATGTACATTTGACCTTCATTAACATATGCGCCATTTTTAAAGATGGCATCCGGTTCAGCCATTTACCTGTATCTTAAGAACTACGTAATCTAGAGCCATAACATTTATGTCAAGATGTAAGGTTTTTAGATATGATTATTTAGATTGTATTACTGTTAACAATTTTTACGAGCACCAGGACTAACTGTGGACAACCAAATAATGCAAGTAAGCACAGCTCTTTATTTGTACTTTTCTGCTCAAGCCAACACAAGTTAATGTCTTCCATATCAACCATTATAAGAGTACACACACACACACACACACACACACACACACACACACACACACACACACACACACAAACGCATGCACGCACATACACATTCAAGGCTCGATTAAACTGATACTTGCATTGTCAAGACTGTTGCACTCACTGATATCAATGCTGTAAGTTAACAAGACCATAACTTCTTGGTACAGCCAGATTGAGACATGATTATGAATTGTGTGAGCTAGACACTACTTAGCGACTTCAACTAACCTACATCTTCGGTGTAGCAAATGATAAAACAGCCATTTAGTCAATTTATAGTGAGCAGCATCACTCATTCAGCCTCAACCTACTTCACTCTGTCTACTGCGAAGCATTGCGGATACTAACTGTCAAATTGTTCATCTCCAAATTCACACAAACACAAATGATAACTTGCTAATGCAACAAGATCCTATGCCTTAGGGTGTAAGGTTTGTCAGTTTAAGTAACGTTTGCAATTGTGTGTATCAAGTTAAGTAAGTACACAAGGTAATGTTAGAGTAACCAAAGTATAAAGTCCACAATAAAGGTGGAATTTCACATGTGTAATAAATAAAACTCATGTAGAAATAATCGCTGGTGAGGATATAATCTTTGGAACATCATCCATCCTTTTCACAGTGTAATCTCCTATTATTCACATCTTGAATATCACTGTGAAGCAGTCGGAGGCGTCACCTATTTGACAATTATACAACTACGATGCACATGCAAGCTTCGCAACAACACAACCTATGTGCTAAAGTTCAAAGATTGTCTACAACTAGGAGAAATTGAAATATTTTTATGTTATAAGAAATAAACTTACTTTGGAGCATGTTTTTAAACGTACAACGTTTCGACCCATCATCTACAAGTCTTGGTCATGTACTGATGTCACGTGTGTTGGCTCAGGTTTCTGTTGAATAGTTTGTTGTAGATGGCTGGCGGTGGTATCCCTACCCTGGTAGTCTATTTATGGTAGGAGCTCTCCGTTTGATATATATATAGCCTCCTTCACTTTCCTCTTGTGACAGTTTGATTTGGACACTGAGTGACATACGTGACACCGATATGTGACCAAAATCTGTGGATGATGGGTCGAAACGTTGTACGTTTCAAAAGGTATGCTCCAAAGTTAATTTCGTACATCTTGGAGCTATGAAAAATACATTCCATACCACATTTTTGTTGTTGCGCATTATAGTTACCAGTGTGTCACATTGTTGTTGACTGTGCCTATACAAATTATAGTTTTGTCTATACAAATTATAGTTTTGTCTATGCATTTATATATATAATGTACCAATACAAATTATAGTTTTGTCTATGCATTTACGTATATAATGTGCCAATACAAATTAAAGTTTTGTCTATGCATATTATATACAAAATATGTATTCGTATACACAAATAGTATGTATGAAAGGAGGAAACATTTTGTATTTTCTAATATTTATAAATGACTGACCTTCCGTTATCAATAACCTACTGTATGTTTTGTGTTAAAAACATTCATATTTGAATACCATTTAGATGTATTTGCATTCGCAAACACACAGGCACACGCACACACACGTAGATAGATATACAGGTATACACGTAACAAATATCCACTGTTAATATACGAACTATCTACATGACCTAAGACCGCTTCCATGATTCTTTCCATTGTTCGTTTCAGGTTTCTATGCAAATAAAATCTAATCTACCCAGTATTAACTCACGCAATTTTACTAATCATTTGACAAACTGTAATGTCAAGTTGTTAAGAGTCAATGGAAAAGTGGCTGTGGAAAGCCTGCTCTACATTATGGCGACTGACACTGACAAAATACCCAATGTAACTATTAAAAGATACTCTTGTTGGTTTAACAAGTGTTACACAATACATAGTAAACATTGACAAACCTTGTTTTTGATGACAAAAAAAGGAATCGAGGATTCAGGTTAATTTGGCATGGTTCTGATGAGTGGCACACTGTCCTCACACAGCGCAATTTAAACTTTGGCATCAACAATACAAATGTTTGGCTAGCAGACTGTATGTGCCATCATTCACTGTCTATAGCCAGTCTGTCTTGGGACACTTCATATCATCGACTAGCTTCATCGCTCAATTCGCCATCCTTTGTTACGTTTTCGTTGGTATCCAGAACAGTCTCTGTTTTGTCTTCGGTGGTGCTGTTATCTGGTGCTGACTTGCTGCTTGGCAAACCGTGCGATGTGTGGTTGTCTTCGCCACAGCAGTCAGTGACAGACTTGTCGGCTGCTTGTTGTCTCTGCACCATCTCCAGACGAAACTTCTCAATGTCCTCCTGGCTGCAACAGTCACATTGACAAACAACTCATCATTATGTAATATTACGTTCTTAACACTACAATGGATCATCAAATTGTGCTTAGTTACTTTTATTAAACTCATAACAATGTTTGTAATTTGAAAGTTTCGTCAGTACAACATGCTTAATTTGAAAACATCCAGTTTCCAAACAACCTTTACTGGCCATGCTGCCGAGGTGAATCGATTGTAGAGGTTTTGATTTATTACTGTTAGTTGATGTGCTAACATTTTTATACAGAAATTGGCGATATGAACTCATCACCAACACTTGAGACGGCCATAACTTTTTGCAATCAATGACATTCTGGTGCTGTGCTTCAGTCGAAACCTGCTCCTGTCAGCTCAGTGTCTGATCCTAACAGCAACAGTTATAGTACAAGTAATGACTGGGGACCATGGCAAAATTTGCTATATTTTCCCATTACGGCGGCCATTTTATTTGGTTTTGGCAGCAGTGGGCCTGCGTGAAAAAGTTCCATACATTTTTATTCCCACTGAGCTAGCCTTTCTCAATGGGTAGATAAGTTTGCCATAATTATTAAAATAAAAAATATCCTATTTAGCCGCATTATCTGGGCTTAAATGAGAAAATACATACAACTGCCTTTACTCTGCAGACAGCGCCAGGTAACACAGCCAGTGGTACATTGACGCACTACATACCTGATGTGCACAAAGACAATTCCGTTGATGAGATTGAGTGTGTCGAGCACGTTGGACAATGATGGAGTATGAATCTGTAACATGCAACCACTGGGCGATTAAGACCAGAAATGGCAGGTAGACAAAACAATTATTAATTTCTGCAGTCCAGTTCTTCCTCCCCAATGTACAGGATGTGTCTTACTAACACTGAGTAAACAACTTTTTTAAGCCTAACCCCGTTACCATGATAAACAAAATGTCCACAATTTTGCGCAAATATTGGTACATTTGGAAACACAGCCATTCTTTGAATAATTTGTGTATAATGCCTGAAAATCAATGTTCAGTACATTTTCTATTGCGCAAAGATTACAGCACATTTTACTTTTGCTACCAGTGTTAATAACAATTATACACATGAATTTCATTACTATTGCCGCATGGCATCTCATGAATCTAACACAGCCATATATACAGTTCTCACATTAAGAGCTTTGTCATCAAAGAAAGCATTGGCCAGAATTTCAACAAAATAAACTATGGAATGTCCCAATGCCCACATTTTTGGCATTCACTTTCTGACGGCTTGACATAAGTTTTGCTAGGCAACAGGCCCCGTGGTGGACAGGTAAATTATAAGTAAGAGTTTGACATGTTATTTATACTCAGCACTCACCTGCAGTGGAGGCATGTTGGAGATGCGTTCACCCTTGGAGATTTGGTTCATTGTCTTCTGGAACTTGACGGCTTGTTGTGTGAGGTGCTTCAGACACTCTGTGCTCTCTCGAGTCCTCTCATGGACCTCTCCCAGCTGTCAACCACAACAGCATGAACAACACGTCACATGCCTCACAACACACCATCAATAACTGGCCTCACAACACACCATCAATAACTGGCCTCACAACACACCATCAATAACTGGCCTCACAACACACCATCAATAACATGCCTCACAACACACCATCAATAACTGGCCTCACAACACACCATCAATAACATGCCTCACAACACACCATCAATAACATGCCTCACAACACACCATCAATAACTGGCCTCACAACACACCATCAATAACTGGCCTCACAACACACCATCAATAACTGGCCTCACAACATACCATCAATAACAGGCCTCACAACACACCATCAATAACAGGCCTCACAACACACCATCAATAACTGGCCTCACAACACACCATCAATAACTGGCCTCACAACACACCATCAATAACAGGCCTCACAACACACCATCAATAACTAGCCTCACAACACACCATCAATAACTAGCCTCACAACATACCATCAATAACTAGCCTCACAACACACCATCAATAACTAGCCTCACAACACACCATCAATAACTAGCCTCACAACACATTGTCACTAGTGGTTTCATACCAGGTTTTGTTCGATGCTGATCGATACCTGAATTTTGTTCGATACTTACGTTGTAATTCTAATATTCATATAGGACACAGTTCCCAGTTGTATGCAACAGAAGTAGTGTTGGTTTGGTACCAAAATTCTTTGTTATCGATCGATATATTGCTGGTTTGATACCAGAATTTTTCGATATTGATTAATATATTGTTGGTTCGATACCAGAATTCTCCGCGATCAATCGATACCAGATTTTTATTTGATACTCAAAATTTACGTTGTAAGTCTAATTCAGTACAGTAGAGATCTCCTGAGAAACACATTATCCATTTAGCCTAATGCTACAGAAACACACACAATGTTTTTTTGTAGGGAAATACCAGGGGTACGTGATCATTTTAGTCATGATTAATATGCGACGTCGTCGACAACGATGTTAAACCTTTGCATCGATGTCATCAAATGGACTTGATATTGAAATAATTGAAGGTATCGAACAGTGGGCGTTCGATACCAAAAATATTGAAGTATCGCGATACCAAATATCGAACCAGCACACTAATTGTCACACAAAATTTAACAAAGATAAGTGGGGATTATTTGCTTTGTCTTTCATTACATAACTATCACATAACAAGATATTCTAACAGCTACCATTTCTGTGTCTAATCTGTAGATTATGACATAAGGATTTCTGCAAAAATCTAAAAGTTGTGTGACATGAGCAAGACAGCTACTTTGGCCTGCATGCAGAATACACTTTGAACACTGTAAACCTTGTTCACTTAATTTGTGTAACAAACTGACCACTTGTTTATAGATGGTGTAGGCCTCCTTCTCATTCTGCAGAGCCGTGCGGAAGTCGCCCTTGCACGAGTATGTCCTTGCGATCAAGTGGTAGCTCATTGCCACCTTCAGACTAGTTGCTCCAAAGAATCTGCGAGACAGGTCATGTGACTGATGTTCAGACAAAAGTTGGAGTATAACAATACATCAGACCACCAATACACTGCAACAGTTGGTATGGGGACAGGGTCCCACTGGCTGCAGATTAAGACATTGGTAGTTATCAGCTAGTTTTGTAATAACACTTAGATTTGCATTAGTTTGGTAGTAAAAATAACAAAGCTAAGAAAAATGCACTAGATGATGTGTATATCAGCCCATTCAGGAAATGGCTTGTTATTTCGATGACATTTGAACACAAAATGCACAAAGATACAATATTAGAATGACATGTACGTCTCAACAAAGGTTTGGTACTTCTTGTATGTCACAGCAGTTTTTGCTGGCATTTAGATGGTTTGGGAGTCAAATTTATTTTATACAGCAAAACTGGGCTTATTAGCTCAAGAATTTCAAGAGAAATAGTCGCTAGGTAAATTTCCATGACGAAAACGCCTCAAAAAGATAGGATGTCTCACTGCTGCAAAAATGACTCACTTGGTGTTGAGTTCAAGTGATTTCTGGAAGAAGCGAAGTGACAGATCAAACTCTCCGACAGCATGCAGGATCAAGCCAATGTTACTCTGCACAAACACGACAAGATATAAACCACACAAGTCACAAAAGAATACAAGTACCACACAGTTAAAACATCATACATTGATTTTGTGCCATATATATATATATATATACATATATGCCTAAAGGCAGCTTATGTCGACCAGTGCCTAGAGGACCTGCTTATGTAGACCAGGGATATTTTTTTATTTAATATTATTTTTTCCAAAGATGTAAAACTGGAACATTATTTCTAATACTAATGTTTAACACATAATGAAAGTTCATCAAAATATTTCAATAAATAAGGTATATACAAAAAAATCGGTCTAAATAAATCCGCGTATGCATAGATGCCGATTTATGTAGACCGGAACAACACAACTATATATTAACAAAAGCAATGCATACATGTGATTAACTACGTTAACAGGTATTTGATGGTACACGTTTGTACATTGTATTTAACAATTTAGTGAATGTTGTAAAATTAGTTGCCGAGTACCAACGGCAAAGCCAATATTCGAGGGATCTATCGGTTCGCAACAAAGACAAAATGCAAGTTTTACTAATTTACACATAATAATATAGCTTTTACATCAGTATGAAGCGTATCATACACTGAACACGAAACTCCAACCCTTCGTTCGGTATATACCATAAATATAGAGTCATAAGAACTTTGACCTGGTATTCATAACCCAGCACACAATATACTCAAAAATATGCACGGTGCTGGAAAAAACATGCTCAAAAATCATTTAAGATGTTGGTCATTTAAAAAATAATTACGCACAGTACTTCACTGTCATATGAACCGTGTGCGCAAGCAATGACACTGATGAATTCAATTGTGTTAGTTGTGAACTAACACGTTGAATCTTTATGTAGACCAGTTTTGGTCTACATAAAACAGCGGTCTACGTAAGCCGGTCCTATATGCATAATCAGTCGACATAAGCTGCCTTTAGGAGTATATATATATATATGTTAAGGATATGTGTGTGTGTACACACGCACGCACGCACGCACGCACGCACGCACGCACGCACACACATCCTTAACAGAACAGATTTATTGGCCAGGGGTTCCCATCAGTCCTGCTCCAGCTCATGTGACATGACTATGGTCATGTGACATGACACAACCGTAACATCAGTCTACTGAAGACGGCTATGGGAAGGTGGTCAAACTCTTCAGAACACTCAATACATTTTACTTGAGAGAGAGAAATATGTACAATATAAATATTACAACCAAGAAACAGATCATCTATCCATTCGAAGACAAACAATTACATTACTTTTGACCATATTTGGTTACATTCAGGCAAAAATACTGTGACCATGGTCCAGTACTGTGTGGCATAACATGACCTGAGTTATTTTTATACAGGCACAAGTTACTGTAACGAGTATGAATCTGGACATGTGAAACGATTAAGTTCTCAGCTGCCCAAAAACATGTGTCCGAAGCTATCAAAACATAAGTACACATGTTTGAAGCTATCAAAACATAAGTACACATGTATGACCCTATCAAAACATAAGTACACGTGTCTGAAGCTATCAAAACATAAGTACACGTGTCTGAAGCTATCAAAACATAAGTACACGTGTCTGAAGCTATCAAAACATAAGTACACGTGTCTGAAGCTATCAAAACATAAGTACACGTGTCTGAAGCTATCAAAACATAAGTACACGTGTCCAAACCTATCAACACATAAGTACACATGTATGACCCTATCAAAACATAAGTACACGTGTCCGAAGCTATCAAAACATAAGTACACGTGTCCAAACCTATCAACACATAAGTACACATGTATGACCCTATCAAAACATAAGTACACGTGTCTGAAGCTATCAAAACATAAGTACACGTGTCTGAAGCTATCAAAACATAAGTACACGTGTCTGAAGCTATCAAAACATAAGTACACGTGTCTGAAGCTATCAAAACATAAGTACACGTGTCCAAACCTATCAACACATAAGTACACATGTATGACCCTATCAAAACATAAGTACACGTGTCCGAAGCTATCAAAACATAAGTACACGTGTCCAAACCTATCAACACATAAGTACACATGTATGACCCTATCAAAACATAAGTACACGTGTCCGAAGCTATCAAAACATAAGTACACGTGTCCAAACCTATCAACACATAAGTACACATGTATGACCCTATCAAAACATAAGTACACGTGTCCGAAGCTATCAAAACATAAGTACACGTGTCCAAACCTATCAACACATAAGTACACATGTTTGAACCTATCAAAACATAAGTACACGTCTGAACTTATCAAAAACATAAGTACACATGTCTTAACATTTCAAAAACATAAGTACACATGTCTGAACCTATAAAAACATAATTAAGTACATGTGTCTGAACCTATCAAAAACATAATTACACATGTCTGAACCTATCAAAAACATAAGTACACGTGTCTGAACATATCAAAAACATAAGTATATGTGTCTGAACCTATCACCCTAAACTACTTCGAGGATTCTAGCAAAAGAAGACTCCTTGTATTTATACATGAAGACTGAATTATCACCAAACCTGATCTACAAGGATAAATCAACCAAGGCAGGGCTTTTGAGGAGATCTAATAAATAGCATATATTGAATTCAGCTATTATTGTCAGATTAAAGAATAAAAATTGCCATATTTGAGTGATCCAAACCCAAAAAAGTCATACACACACAGCAGATGTGTTTGATGACTAAGCACTGCTAAATGTGCACTTGAGACTACCTTCTAGTACATTTACTGCCTCTAAGTATTACTGCTGTCAGGTACTCACGTCGAAGAGGCCAACCTCTGGATGGTTCTCACCATGGCACACAAGAGCCAGGTAACGTGCTCGGTACATGAGCTTGAGCGATGTCGAGATCTGGTTGTTTGCCAGACAATACAGGGCAAGATGAGCCTAGAGACATAAATCTACATCAGATGGAGAGTCAGGAGTTTTTTCTGTGTGAGACAATATTAGGCAAGATGAATGTAGAGACAGAAAACTACATCAGATGGAGAGTCAGGAGTTTTTTTGTGAGACAATATTGGGCAAGATGAATGTAGAGACAGAAAACTACATCAGATGGAGTCAGGAGTTTTTTTGTGAGAAAATATTGGGCAAGATGAATGTAGATACAGAAAACTACATCAGATGGAGAGTCAGGAGTTTTTTTGTGAGACAATATTGGGCAAGATGAATGTAGAGACAGAAAACTACATAAGATGGAGAGTCAGGAGTTTTTTGTGAGACAATATTGGGCAAGATGAATGTAGAGACAGAAAACTACATCAGATGGAGAGTCAGGAGTTTTTTGTGAGACAATATTGGGCAAGATGAATGTAGAGACAGAAAACTACATCAGATGGAGAGTCAGGAGTTTTTTTGTGAGACAATATTGGGCAAGATGAATGTAGAGACGGAAAACTACATCAGATGGAGAGTCAGGAGTTTTTTTGTGAGACAATATTGGGCAAGATGAATGTAGAGACAGAAAACTACATCAGATGGAGAGTCAGGAGTTTTTTTGTGAGACAATATTGGGCAAGATGAATGTAGAGACGGAAAACTACATCAGATGGAGAGTCAGGAGTTTTTTTGTGAGACAATATTGGGCAAGATGAATGTAGAGACAGAAAACTACATCAGATGGAGAGTCAGGAGTTTTTTGTGAGACAATATTGGGCAAGATGAATGTAGAGACAGAAAACTACATCAGATGGAGAGTCAGGAGTTTTTTGTGAGACAATATTGGGCAAGATGAATGTAGAGACAGAAAACTACATCAGATGGAGAGTCAGGAGTTTTTTGTGAGACAATATTGGGCAAGATGAATGTAGAGACAGAAAACTACATCAGATGGAGAGTCAGGAGTTTTTTGTGAGACAATATTGGGCAAGATGAATGTAGAGACGGAAAACTACATCAGATGGAGTCAGGAGTTTTTTTGTGTGAGACAATACAGGGCAAGATGAGCCTAGAGACAGAAAACTACATTAAGTGGAGAGTCAGGGAGAGTTTGATTGTTTGTGAGACAATACAGGGTAAGATGAGCCTAGAGGAAACAGATAATTACATAAAGTGAAGTTGGGGAGAGTTGGTTGTTTGTGAGACAATACAGTTTGCATAGGGTAAAATTGTTGTCCAGTCGCAAAAACAACTCTGACCCAAATACATATAGTTAACTGATGGCATATCACTTGCATTTCATGTCAATTATATCACATGCCCATGCTAGTAAGTGCTCAAGTCACTAGTGAACTGTATGCTGCCACCCTCCCATCAGCACGGTCACACTAGAGGTAAGTGGGCATGGACAGAACACATCAAGAGGTGGTCAGAGCAGACCAGTCATAGCCAATGTAACAGAACCAATGCGGACATGGCCGACTGGACGCACACCTCCTGTGTATCTGCTAAGATTGCCAGTGTGAACATGACCTAAAAACCGCCTAAATATTACCACTTAGCCAGTTATTATTAACAGCAGAACAGTTGATATAACTAAAACTTTTATTAATAAAAATGGCACAAACATTGCCAACTTACATATTCGGTTATTGTGTTTGGGTGATCAATCCCATGAACCCTCTCACTCATCAGTACTGCCCTCTGCTGGAAGACTAGTGCCTGCCAACAAATAACAACACACATTAGTATGACTTATACACACATTAGCATGACTTCGTAGTACTCAACTACTGTCCAAAGTTGTTAATCCGGAAAACTGCTGTCCTGTTTATATACAAACAACCCGGAACAAGACGGTAATTGCATGTAGTCTTTGCTGCTAAACTTGGGACGATTCCTTACAAATTGTGACTCATTTTGTTAAGAATGGTCACATAGTGTGATTTTTGTGAATTATAGTTTTGATTCATTAAGGGTTATATCGGAAGTAAAATAATGATATAGTGGAGATTATATGCCAGTGAAGATAGCCCTGAAAATAAACTATTTTATTCAGATTAAGATGTGAAGATTTTATACATTAGTTTATGTAGTATTAGAAATACTTTTGAATTTTATTCAGATAACGTGCTGCTTAGGCAGATTTACAGTGGTCGTAAATGACTTGCTGGTGAGTTTGTGAGCGGCAATTTCGCATATAGAATATAAAAGAAATTTTTGTAATGTGAAAAACTGTCCTTTTTAAGGCTCTGGGTGCTTTTATGCTCCAACATGGAATGTAAAAAAAAAAAAAACATTACTAGAAGTTTAAAATAATAAGCAAACCATAAAATCTGGGCCAAGAAGCCCTGAAGTCTTTTGAACTATATGTGACGTATTCTAACAAAATGAGTCTTATGTAAAAATTAAAATGTAAACATTACGGACATATCTCACACACAGCCAAAGTTATTGGACGCTGAACATGCCTGGGATAGAAAGTTTCAAAGGGTGAAAAACACATTTGAAGTTCACGGTCAAGTAAGCATATGGTCGAGTACATTGTCGATCCAAAATCGGCCGTTTTTCTTCTATTACTCCATTTGCTGCTTTTGAAATAAACTCCCAAGGCATGTTCGCTGTCGAAGATATATCATGCTAACTGTTTACTGAAATTATTACAACATAATCCGAGTATTTAGCAATGTTTTGTAGCAGCGACCCGATCGATTCCACATTGTTTACGGCTAGCGAGTGTGCACTGCTCTAAGCCAATCACGGGCCCGCTATCAGTTCCTTACGGCGTCTAGTGACGTTCGTTTACAGATAGGCCTCTCTCATTAAACGCTGCTATTGGCTTAAATTGAAATCAGTGGGGATTCCTACTACAAGAAACCGAAAGAGGGTGTCCAGGGCTATCCTGTAGTACCAAATATGTCCACCATGCGTTGAGGGAAACCCCGAAGAATGCGACACGAACATGTGCGATTTATCGGTTTTGTTTTACGAAATTCATATGTGAAATGTTTAATGTGTCTAAAAAGGCTATAAAATGTACTAAATAATAACATAAACGAGAAATAAGCATTGCCAATTGACAAAAAAAAGATGTTGGTGACAAAAAGTTAAAATCGTCGAAAATCATCGTTGTATGACATATGACTCATTTCGTTAGAACACGTCTCATATAGTGAGTTTGTAAGTATGAAAAGATTGTGTTTTAGTTAATCATATTCATTGCATAATCTCTTCAACATAATAAACTAATTGGCATTTTCTCTGTCTATTCATGAGATGATCTGAAACACACTTTGACAGCCAAATTGTGTGACACTGGTCATTAGTGGTTTTAGTCAAGATGCAGTTATTTATTTCCATTCCACTTAGCCAGTACATGACCAGATTTCAATTTATATCAATAAACATTACATTCTATAGTTGCTCAGAATATTAATTGTATATGTTTGTCATGTACAAGTGACAAAATACCACAGCCACATGATTTTAAAGATAATTAAATAAGCATCAAAATAAACTCAACTTGTATTTACAAAAATCAGTAGTTTTGAAGATACAGGTTTATTTTAAATAGGCAAAGTGACAATTCACCGTCCAATCAAATAAACATTCCATGTGCATAGTAGACATATCTATAGCAAATAAAAAAAATTGATCTTCAATGGTTTATTAGATATGGGAGCTAATGGCACATGGAAGACAAAGAGTGATGCCATAAGTCCATTGGACCTTTGGCCCAAAGGACTAATATAAATTATAATCTAGAAACAGACATACTGCTTTTAACAAATCAAAAACATTGTATGGGTTTATATCAGATGCGATGTGATGCCTACAGATTTCAACAAAAAAGTAGCACTAAACACGATTTAACCCATTTTATCCGGAATACGATTCTAGTCGTAGTTACCCTTTTTATCCGGAATACGATTATAGTCGTAGTATGCACTTGGCATGGCTTCCCCGCATTCTTGACGTTTTGGAATTCCATTGGCTGGTTAACACCGAATGACGTCAGTATATCGTGATCACTAGGAAACCCATATTTTTCAACCAATCAGTGTCGTTCTTTGGGTATTTGCAGTACAAAGTAGGCACACTCCAAGCTAAAGTGAAATCAAAGATGGCGTCGAGTCGCAAAGACCGTTAAATGTTGACGTATTTTGAAGGATAACTCCATTAATTTACTTCATACTGTTGATGACAAGAAGGCAGACAAGTGGATAGACGATATAAGATGGATGGTTATGGTATTTGATGCGACATTTGTCCGTGAAGACATACTTTGAAGCCATCGAAGTGGGGTCGACCGACAACGGCATCCCTTTTCGCCCACCTCGCACCACGCCGTATTTTTGGCGCCAACAAAGTTAAGATTATTTCCAACGACGGTAACTACTTTCATCAATAAAGTGACGTTGAAATGTTGACCAAAGTTGTTACTTTAGAGTACTTCTTTATTAGTTATAAGAAATAAGCCACAAAAGTATACATCGTTGACAGAAAATATCTCACAAATTTGCATAATTACGCTCAGCGGCGCCACACGTTGGCGATTCAATCGACTGACATGGGGGTATTACAAACAATTTTACAAAAGGAGAATATTAGCCATGATATGTGGACAAGTTGTATACCTTTGTTTTCAGCAGAGAGTAATGCATAAAATAAACTCAACTTCCTCATTGACATGTTGCCTCCTTCTTGGCGAAAATGTCAGGTGAAAAGCAATGTCACAAACCTCAACATAGGCTTGAATTTATTGGGCATCTTTTGCCATATGCCACATAAAATATATATGATAAAACTATGAGTTTGTCAATGCGACTTGATAGTTTATTTTATCTACTTTCTAAAGGTATATCACATTTAAAAGTTGATTGAGAAATAATAAAGTTATGTTGCTTTTAAATGAAGGTCTGTCATTTTTTAATGCTGACAGATTGATTTGAGGAAATGATCAGGAACTGGCTGCAACTCGTGTGCACTAGCTTCAGGATAAAATAGGTTAATGCTGCCACTTGCTGTCTCACCTCGGGGTAATCACCCATGATGTAGTTGAGTCGAGCTAGAAGTCGCGCACATGCTGCAATCTCGGGGTGCATGGCTCCGTACACATTGTTGAGCAGGTTTAGGGCCTCACTGATGAGGTCGAAGCCCTCTGACAGAAGGCCCTGTTGGATTTTGTTTTGGCCACTGGTGAATACATGGTAGGCATCTGTTGCCTAAAACCACATACATGTATCATTACAAACACATCACTTGTAAACACACAGTAGGGAACCGTTGCCCAAACAAACAAACAAACAAACAAACAAACAAACAAACAAACACATCACCAGAAGAATGTACAAATATATTTAATTAAAACTAACTGAGCCTAGAGTTATTCTTAATTTTTATTGCACATTTACATGTTATGCCTTGTACTGTTAATAGTGTATTATTGTATTTGTACTTTTCACGTATATTGTATGTACTTTTATATAATTACTTATTTGTATTTCTAAACCATGTTTATTTTATTTAACCATTATTGCTTGGTTGAATAATGATATTTCCTTGAATAATATTTAATTTACCTTATTTGATCTATACACACTGTATACAAAATTATATCTTACATATATGTTATCATTTCCTTTGTTATAGAAGCCATTTCAGTTTTCTAGGGATACTGTGTGCTACACAAGTTACATACAATCAATATTAATAAATAGCAAAAACAATTCCTCATTGTAAACAAATGTTTTTAATGACGTTTTTAGATGTTCTGACGGATCCTGTGGGAGAGAAGGATACCTTGGGATGAATGTTCTTGACAATGGGGAAGACGTTGATGATGTCCTCCTCATAGAAGGCCTGGCGTGTCTTGCTGTCGAGTGTGTATTCCCGCAGCTGGATCTGGATGCCAACCATCTGACAGAAGCGTCTCAGCAGCGACACTTTCTGGATGCCGTACACCTCAAACATGGCCTCAATTGACTCGCTGCAACAGACAGATGTCAGCTGACTCGTGACAGTAGCAAGAGACAGGTGTCAGCTGACTCGTGACAGTAGCAAGAGACAGGTGTCAGCTGACTCGTGAGTAGCAAGAGACAGATGTCAGCTGACTCGTGAGTAGCAAGAGACAGGTGTCAGCTGACTCGTGAGTAGCAAGAGACAGGTGTCAGCTGACTCGTGACAGTAGCAAGAGACAGATGTCAGCTGACTCGTGAGTAGCAAGAGACAGATGTCAGCTGACTCGTGAGTAGCAAGAGGCAGGTGTCAGCTGACTCGTGACAGTAGCAAGAGACAGGTGTCAGCTGACTCGTGACAGTAGCAAGAGACAGGTGTCAGCTGACTCGTGACAGTAGCAAGAGACAGGTGTCAGCTGACTCGTGACAGTAGCAAGAGACAGGTGTCAGCTGACTCGTGACAGTAGCAAGAGACAGGTGTCAGCTGACTCGTGACAGTAGCAAGAGACAGGTGTCAGCTGACTCGTGACAGTAGCAAGAGACAGGTGTCAGCTGACTCGTGACAGTAGCAAGAGACAGGTGTCAGCTGTCTCGTGACAGTAGCAAGAGACAGGTGTCAGCTGACTCGTGACAGTAGCAAGAGGGAGAGGTCAGTCTA
Organism: Oasisia sp. SBJ-2009; assembly: GCA_964017155.1. Classification (NCBI taxonomy): domain Eukaryota; kingdom Metazoa; phylum Annelida; class Polychaeta; order Sabellida; family Siboglinidae; genus Oasisia; species Oasisia sp. SBJ-2009. The sequence continues at coordinate 22,595,651 of OZ024865.1, forward strand.
CTCGAGAGACTAGGAAAAGGGAGATGTTAGTTTACTTGTGAGATGAGCAAGATAAATAACTACCCACTTAGAGTGTAGGCACAGTATTCAGATACCTAGCCACTTAGAGTGTAGGCACAGTATTCAGATACATACCCACTTATAGAGTGTAGCCACAGTATTCAGATACCTACCCACTTAAGAGTGTAGCCACAGTATTCAGATACCTACCCACTTCGAGTGTAGCCATAGTATTCAGATACCTACCCACTTAGAGTGTAGCCACAGTATTCAGATACCTACCCACTTAAGAGTGTAGCCACAGTATTCAGATACCTACCCACTTCGAGTGTAGCCATAGTATTCAGATACCTACCGACTTAGAGTGTAGCCATAGTATTCAGATACCTACCCACTTAGAGTGTAGCCATAGTATTCAGATAGCTACCCACTTAGAGTGTAGCCATAGTATTCAGATACCTACCCACTTAGAGTGTAGCCACAGTATTCAGATACCTACCCACTTAGAGTGTAGCCATAGTATTCAGATAGCTACCCACTTAGAGTGTAACCATAGTATTCAGATACCTACCCACTTAGAGTGTAGCCATAGTATTCAGATACTTCTTCAGCAATCTTCCTCCACAGAGTCTTGGGTTGTTCTGATGCCCACTCTAGGTTATCTGGCAAACAATTCAAATACAATTTCCTCTATAATACACCAGAGAAATTGAGACTTACACCAACATACTCGCAGAAGTTAAAAATATTTAATTACCTTCTTGCTAGAAGGCAAAACGAGCTGAGAAAAACGGAATGACAAAAATGTAATTCCTGGTGAGAAGTGGCAATAGCCTGTGGGACACTACCTGGAAGTCTGGTGAGAACTGGCAATAGCCTGTGAGACACTACCTGGAAGTCTGGTGAGAACTGGCACTAGCCTGTGAGACACTACCTGGAAGTCTGGTGAGAACTGGCAATAGCCTGTGAGACACTACCTGGAAGTCTGGTGAGAACTGGCAATAGCCTGTGGGACACTACCTGGAAGTCTGGTGAGAACTGGCAATAGCCTGTGGGACACTACCTGGAAGTCTGGTGAGAACTGGCAATAGCCTGTGGGACACTACCTGGAAGTCTGGTGAGAACTGGCAATAGCCTGTGAGACACTACCTGGAAGTCTGGTGAGAACTGGCAATAGCCTGTGGGACACTACCTGGAAGTCTGGTGAGAACTGGCAATAGCCTGTGAGACACTACCTGGAAGTCTGGTGAGAACTGGCAATAGCCTGTGAGACACTACCTGGAAGTCTGGTGAGAACTGGCAATAGCCTGTGAGACACTACCTGGAAGTCTGGTGAGAACTGGCAATAGCCTGTGAGACACTACCTGGAAGTCTGGTGAGAACTGGCAATAGCCTGTGAGACACTACCTGGAAGTCTGGTGAGAACTGGCAATAGCCTGTGAGACACTACCTGGAAGTCTGGTGAGAACTGGCAATAGCCTGTGAGACACTACCTGGAAGTCTGGTGAGAAGTGGCAATAGCCTGTGAGACACTACCTGGAAGTCTGGTGAGAACTGGCAATAGCCTGTGGGACACTACCTGGAAGTCTGGCTACACAATATACGAAACGAATGAACACATGATACTTGAAACAGTGATAATGTTTGTGTCACAGCAGATTTGCATTATTCTTGTATACATGCAGTTATTTGCAAAGGTTTAAGACAACGTATGATTTTTTGATGAAATTTGATAAAACTTGGTCATTTGTTGGTCTTCACATAACATTATATCAGTTTATTTTGCCAAATAAATGTAGTACAACATAATATGAAACAAGTGCGAGTGCCTTTACTGTTCAGTATTTATTGTCGCTTCCTTTGCTATCAATGACCGCCTGGATGGGACGTGGCATGCTAGAAACCTCAGATTCACTGGTGATTACGGTGACTCTAACGGCCTTGACAGAACCTCGGTCAAAGACGAGTTTTGCCCATTTCAGCGATGAAGACAAAACTGGAAAACACCCAGTTGATACTGTTAAGAGCAGACAAATGACCTGAAAGTACTGACTAGGTGTATTGCTTCAAGCCCAAATAGGATGATGCAATCCAGACAGCATCAGATGCAATCTGATGCCCAGATGCAATCTGATGCCAAACCAGAAAATGCTTAAAAATCGTGCCTGGACTTTGCAAATGAATGTAGTTCAGTTGTACTAAACCAAGTACAAATTACCACAGACGCCACCTACCATTTCTCACTAGCAGTGCTCCTTTGTTCTTCCGGCGACTGCGTTTACGTGACCTTTGACTCTGCAACTGAAAGTGTATTTCTGGTTCTATTACCAAGATCGCTCAATATAACAATTGTATACTTTCCTTACAGCTACCTAATATCAGACAGAAATTGAGATCGACTTACATGCTCTTTATCATAATAGTGTAGAATTGTCAAATAATATGCATTGGTATGGTACTGGCATGAGGGTAGAATTAAGCCCACTGTGACAGGGCCTACTTACTCCAGGCAACCTAATCCTTCACACAGGATCCATGCTTTTCTCTAGTATTCACCACACACACACACACACATGGTTCCAGTAACTGTTAGCTAACATTCCATACATTCAGATGCAGTATGCAGACACACTGCGATTTGCATATGCGTAAAGAGTCATGCGTCTTGAGCTGATACTGACAGCGCCGCGAGGTGCAAGCACAGTAGGATTCCATTATTTATTATTATTAGTTCATGTTTTACAACCAGCATTTCTAAAGCACCATATCTCAGGGACCAACCCATTCCTAGGAATAATATATAATATATATATATATATATATATATATATATATATATATATATAAATTATCTTGTATATGTAAATATACTATATTGAAATTAAAAAGATTATAATGATAATTAAAATACAAATATAATGTCTAACATTTTATGACAGACATGTAATGAATTATGGTTTATTAATAAATAAAACATAATTATTATATGATTAAACATAAAACACAAGTACAAGCCGGCGATGCCATGGCAACCACCATAACAATCGATTAAAATTCATGGTTTCCGTGAGCATTGTCACCGGCAAAGTGTTTCTGCTTGTAACAATCCTTCGGACAGTGTAACTGAAATAGTTAGACTGGAACAGTTCGATTATTACAACCAAAAACAAAACAAAGTCCTATACGTTAACATGGAGCATATGGACTTCCTGCCCTCAATTGTCCCCAACCTCATTTTCGTGCGCGAGACTTACAGGCCCTATTGCAGCGTTTGTACTTAAAGCAACAATAAATGACAGCTATAGTTGGGGCAGTGTTTCAAATGTTGCAAAATAGAAAGTGAGGGCACCACTGCTGTTGGTGGGTTCACAGCGTCATTAAAAACGGAATCAATATGGTGTGTACTATCATTTATTTTGTGAACTACAGCAAGATGAGTTCTTCTTCTACAACTTCTACTTGGAAATGTTGGTCGTTTCTGCGACGGCACGCTTCAATCATCATCGACAAATATAAAATGCTAACCACATTACTATCTTCCCGCTAATACCGTCCGCCATTTGTGAAAGTTGGAAAAAACATATCTGTAAGTAATGATGTCACTCCTTGGAATTTCCTGTCTGATTCGTGTGTGGATATGTTTTGAATCGCTACATGGATCAATTCACTTTGCCGCATCCACACCACAAATCGCAATCGCACATATGAAATCACTCCCATGCATTCCCAGGGTAGCCATTTGTTGCTGCATACAGCGTCCACGTGACGTATCCGTACATATGGCTTCCTAGCTTTAAGTTATCTTTTATGTTTCCTTCTTTGACATGTGATGCTTTGAAAAGAGAGTACTTTGTACATGTGGATCACAGAAAGCTTGGTACGCAAAGTCCAAGCTGTCTAGGAGAAAACTCAGACAATAGGATTGCAGTTAGACACTAACCTCCTCGGCAGCGAACTGTGTGTGAGGCGTAGGGAAGGACCCCAGGAGACAGTTGAGGAAGTGGGAGATGGCAGCTGACATCCCCATCATCTCCACTCCCTGGGTGTATGTCTTGAACAGATGCTTGGTGGCGCGACACATCAGTTCAGACACACAGATCGTCTGTGGACAGACAACACAGTAGATCTAAGTATGACACATCAGCTATGACACACAGATCGTCTGTGCACAGACAACACAGTAGATCTATGTACGACACATCAGCTATGACACACAGATCGTCTGTGGACAGACAACACAGTAGATCTAAGTATGACACATCAGCTATGACACACAGATCGTCTGTGCACAGACAACACAGTAGATCTATGTACGACACATCAGCTATGACACACAGATCGTCTGTGGACAGACAACACAGTAGATCTAAGTATGACACATCAGCTATGACACACAGATCGTCTGTGCACAGACAACACAGTAGATCTATGTACGACACATCAGCTATGACACACAGATCGTCTGTGCACAGACAACACAGTAGATCTATGTACGACACATCAGCTATGACACACAGATCGTCTGTGGACAGAAAACACACTAGATCTATGTATGACACATCAGCTATGACACACAGATCGTCTGTGCACAGACAACACAGTAGATCTAAGTATGACACATCAGCTATGACACACAGATCGTCTGTGCACAGACAACACAGTAGATCTATGTACGACACATCAGCTATGACACACAGATCGTCTGTGGACAGACAACACAGTAGATCTAAGTATGACACATCAGCTATGACACACAGATCGTCTGTGCACAGACAACACAGTAGATCTATGTACGACACATCAGCTATGACACACAGATCGTCTGTGCACAGACAACACAGTAGATCTATGTACGACACATCAGCTATGACACACAGATCGTCTGTGGACAGACAACACACTAGATCTATGTATGACACATCAGCTATGACACACAGATCGTCTGTGCACAGAAAACACACTAGATCTATGTATGACACATCAGCTATGACACACAGATCGTCTGTGCACAGACAACACAGTAGATCTATGTACGACACATCAGCTATGACACACAGATCGTCTGTGCACAGACAACACAGTAGATCTATGTACGACACATCAGCTATGACACACAGATCGTCTGTGGACAGAAAACACACTAGATCTATGTATGACACATCAGCTATGACACACAGATCGTCTGTGCACAGAAAACACACTAGATCTATGTATGACACATCAGCTATGACACACAGATCGTCTGTGGATAGACAACACAGTAGATCTATGTATGACATATCAGCTCAGACACACAGATCGTCTGTGGACAGACAACACAGTAGATCTATGTATGCAGGGGTAGAACTTCGGCATTTATTTTACTAGACAGTGGGACTAGTAAAGTCAACAGTTTACTTATAACCAAAAGGTTTACTAGTCCGGCAAAATATAAAAACAACCCAAAAAATTTTAGTCGTTACAATTTGATTTAGAACTAAAAACAGTATATGTTGCAACCCCTGTAAAGTAACAATTGCACTTTTCATAAAGGTAACAAAGAAATAATACAGAAATACCAAAAGTAATTAATGAAAGAGTAAATATATGATATGTATTAAAACACTATGCGATTGAAAACAAACGTCAATTGGACTCATTGCCCCGTACCATTATGAATGTTCCATAATCATTCTGGAAATTTACCTCACATTACAGTATTATGAAAACTGTTCTACTGGACTGCATTAATGAAAATAAATATAATAAATATATTACACTAGAAAATTACAGACATCAAAGAATCGTTAATCTTACAAATAATGCCCAGACAAAGTTCACAGCTGGCCATGCCTAAGAAAATGTCATTTATCAGTAAATGAATCTGCTGTTAGCCAGTTGCCCACTGGCACTGGATTCAGCCCCCCCCCCCCCCCCCCCCCCCCCCCCCCCCCGATGGGTTAGGGTCACTGTGACTACAAACACTTGATTGACTACTGTAGGGTGGGTGGACGACACACTGACCTAGTCCGCCCTTATCTTTACTAGTGTACCGACTAGCGGACTAGTGGGTAGTTCTACCCCTGGACTATGACACATCAGCTCAGACACACAGATCGTCCATGGACAGACAACACACTAGATCGAGGTGGGTGTTGAAAAACCCAGGCGAGCGATAAATCGCTCACCTAAATATGTGCAATAATTTAGGCGAGCGATTTTACCTTTGTTTTTATCCACCAGGTGGTGGTCGTGTCATGTGGCTGGTTGGCAAAGTTATTTTTTTTTATTAAAAGATAGTTTATTAAATTTCTACAATGAGAGTGGCAATTTCTACAATGAGAGTGACTATTCTTTTTACATATATCCACCATTCTCTATTGCCAGGTACTGACTTAAACAGCTAAGAGAACTGAGGTAAGACCACAGGTTTATATCTATGGGTAAGACAGACTAACCAAACATTTCCAATTTTCAAACAGTAACGACCTGTCCATTAACATGGGTGGTCTAGCAATGAGTGAGGATACATCACTCACCCTCAGGTAGGAGAGTGTCTCGTGAGACTCAATCATCTCCATCACCTTGCCAAGGTATCGCACGTTGATCCCACTGCAAGTATAGATGTCATCCAATGTTGACGATCAACTAGCAATGTTTCCTAACATCTTCTCTGTTTTGGTACAAGAGAATGAAATGACGAGCTGTCCCAAGTAACTGGTGTGAGGCAGAGATACCCAGTATAGACAGTGAAAAGGACTCGAGACGTACGGCACCCAGAAAGTGATTCCTCATGCACCCAGAAAGTGATTCCTCATGCACCCAGAAAATGATTCCTCATGCACCCAGAAAGTGATTCCTCATGCACCCAGAAAATGATTCCTCATGCACCCAGAAAGTGATTCCTCATGCACCCAGAAAGTGATTCCTCATGCACCCAGAAAGTGATTCCTCATGCACACAGAAAGTGATTCCTCATGCACCCAGAAAGTGATTCCTCATGCACACAGAAAGTGATTCCTCATGCACCCAGAAAATGATTCCTCATGCACCCAGAAAGTGATTCCTCATGCACCCAGAAAGTGATTCCTCATGCACACAGAAAGTGATTCCTCATGCACCCAGAAAATGATTCCTCATGCACCCAGAAAGTGATTCCTCATGCACCCAGAAAGTGATTCCTCATGCACCCAGAAAGTGATTCCTCATGCACCCAGAAAATGATTCCTCATGCACCCAGAAAGTGATTCCTCATGCACCCAGAAAATGATTCCTCATGCACCCAGAAAGTGATTCCTCATGCACCCAGAAAGTGATTCCTCATGCACACAGAAAGTGATTCCTCATGCACCCAGAAAGTGATTCCTCATGCACACAGAAAGTGATTCCTCATGCACCCAGAAAGTGATTCCTCATGCACCCAGAAAATGATTCCTCATGCACCCAGAAAGTGATTCCTCATGCACCCAGAAAGTGATTCCTCATGCACCCAGAAAATGATTCCTCATGCACCCAGAAAGTGATTCCTCATGCACCCAGAAAGTGATTCCTCATGCACCCAGAAAGTGATTCCTCATGCACACAGAAAGTGATTCCTCATGCACCCAGAAAATGATTCCTCATGCACCCAGAAAGTGATTCCTCATGCACCCAGAAAGTGATTCCTCATGTACCCAGAAAGTGATTCCTCATGCACCCAGAAAATGATTCCTCATGCACCCAGAAAGTGATTCCTCATGCACCCAGAAAGTGATTCCTCATGCACCCAGAAAATGATTCCTCATGCACCCAGAAAGTGATTCCTCATGCACCCAGAAAGTGATTCCTCATGCACCCAGAAAGTGATTCCTCATGCACACAGAAAGTGATTCCTCATGCACCCAGAAAATGATTCAGCAAATGTTGATGAACAGACATGAGACGAATGTGTGAGAGCGCGGGGAGAAAAACAAAGAGATTGGGGGAGCAGGGAGGGGGAACAAAGAGATTGGGGGAGCAGGGAGGGGGAACAAAGAGATTGGGGGAGCAGGGAGGGGGAACAAAGAGATTGGGGGAGCAGGGAGGGGGAACAAAGAGATTGGGGGAGCAGGGAGGGGGAACAAAGAGATTGGGAGAGCAGGGAGGGGGAACAAAGAGATTGGGGGAGCAGGGAGGGGGAACAAAGAGATTGGGGGAGCAGGGAGGGGGAACAAAGAGATTGGGGGAGCAGGGAGGGGGAACAAAGAGATTGGGGGAGCAGGGAGGGGGAACAAAGAGATTGGGGGAGCAGGGAGGGGGAACAAAGAGATTGGGAGAGCAGGGAGGGGGAACAAAGAGATTGGGGGAGCAGGGAGGGGGAACAAAGAGATTGGGGGAGCAGGGAGGGGGAACAAAGAGATTGGGGGAGCAGGGAGGGGGAACAAAGAGATTGGGAGAGCAGGGAGGGGGAACAAAGAGATTGGGGGAGCAGGGAGGGGGAACAAAGAGATTGGGGGAGCAGGGAGGGGGAACAAAGAGATTGGGGGAGCAGGGAGGGGGAACAAAGAGATTGGGAGAGCAGGGAGGGGGAACAAAGAGATTGGGGGAGCAGGGAGGGGGAACAAAGAGATTGGGGGAGCAGGGAGGGGGAACAAAGAGATTGGGGGAGCAGGGAGGGGGAACAAAGAGATTGGGGGAGCAGGGAGGGGGAACAAAGAGATTGGGGGAGCAGGGAGGGGGAACAAAGAGATTGGGAGAGCAGGGAGAGGGAACAAAGAGATTGGGGGAGCAGGGAGGGGGAACAAAGAGATTGGGGGAGCAGGGAGGGGGAACAAAGAGATTGGGGGAGCAGGGAGGGGGAACAAAGAGATTGGGAGAGCAGGGAGGGGGAACAAAGAGATTGGGGGAGCAGGGAGGGGGAACAAAGAGATTGGGGGAGCAGGGAGGGGGAACAAAGAGATTGGGGGAGCAGGGAGGGGGAACAAAGAGATTGGGAGAGCAGGGAGGGGGAACAAAGAGATTGGGGGAGCAGGGAGGGGGAACAAAGAGATTGGGGGAGCAGGGAGGGGGAACAAAGAGATTGGGGGAGCAGGGAGGGGGAACAAAGAGATTGGGGGAGCAGGGAGGGGGAACAAAGAGATTGGGGGAGCAGGGAGGGGGAACAAAGAGATTGGGGGAGCAGGGAGGGGGAACAAAGAGATTGGGGGAGCAGGGAGGGGGAACAAAGAGATTGGGAGAGCAGGGTGGGGGAACAAAGAGATTGGGGGAGCAGGGAGGGGGAACAAAGAGATTGGGGGAGCAGGGAGGGGGAACAAAGAGATTGGGGGAGCAGGGAGGGGGAACAAAGAGATTGGGGGAGCAGGGAGGGGGAACAAAGAGATTGGGGGAGCAGGGAGGGGGAACAAAGAGATTGGGAGAGCAGGGAGGGGGAACAAAGAGATTGGGGGAGCAGGGAGGGGGAACAAAGAGATTGGGGGAGCAGGGAGGGGGAACAAAGAGATTGGGGGAGCAGGGAGGGGGAACAAAGAGATTGGAAGAGCAGGGAGGGGGAACAAAGAGATTGGGGGAGCAGGGAGGGGGAACAAAGAGATTGGGGGAGCAGGGAGGGGGAACAAAGAGATTGGGGGAGCAGGGAGGGGGAACAAAGAGATTGGGAGAGCAGGGAGGGGGAACAAAGAGATTGGGGGAGCAGGGAGGGGGAACAAAGAGATTGGGGGAGCAGGGAGGGGGAACAAAGAGATTGGGGGAGCAGGGAGGGGGAACAAAGAGATTGGGGGAGCAGGGAGGGGGAACAAAGAGATTGGGGGAGCAGGGAGGGGGAACAAAGAGATTGGGAGAGCAGGGAGGGGGAACAAAGAGATTGGGGGAGCAGGGAGGGGGAACAAAGAGATTGGGGGAGCAGGGAGGGGGAACAAAGAGATTGGGAGAGCAGGGAGGGGGAACAAAGAGATTGGGGGAGCAGGGAGGGGGAACAAAGAGATTGGGGGAGCAGGGAGGGGGAACAAAGAGATTGGGGGAGCAGGGAGGGGGAACAAAGAGATTGGGGGAGCAGGGAGGGGGAACAAAGAGATTGGGGGAGCAGGGAGGGGGAACAAAGAGATTGGGGGAGCAGGGAGGGGGAACAAAGAGATTGGGGGAGCAGGGAGGGGGAACAAAGAGATTGGGGGAGCAGGGAGGGGGAACAAAGAGATTGGGAGAGCAGGGAGGGGGAACAAAGAGATTGGGGGAGCAGGGAGGGGGAACAAAGAGATTGGGGGAGCAGGGAGGGGGAACAAAGAGATTGGGGGAGCAGGGAGGGGGAACAAAGAGATTGGGGGAGCAGGGAGGGGGAACAAAGAGATTGGGGGAGCAGGGAGGGGGAACAAAGAGATTGGGAGAGCAGGGAGGGGGAACAAAGAGATTGGGGGAGCAGGGAGGGGGAACAAAGAGATTGGGGGAGCAGGGAGGGGGAACAAAGAGATTGGGGGAGCAGGGAGGGGGAACAAAGAGATTGGGAGAGCAGGGAGGGGGAACAAAGAGATTGGGGGAGCAGGGAGGGGGAACAAAGAGATTGGGGGAGCAGGGAGGGGGAACAAAGAGATTGGGGGAGCAGGGAGGGGGAACAAAGAGATTGGGAGAGCAGGGAGGGGGAACAAAGAGATTGGGGGAGCAGGGAGGGGGAACAAAGAGATTGGGGGAGCAGGGAGGGGGAACAAAGAGATTGGGGGAGCAGGGAGGGGGAACAAAGAGATTGGGGGAGCAGGGAGGGGGAACAAAGAGATTGGGGGAGCAGGGAGGGGGAACAAAGAGATTGGGAGAGCAGGGAGAGGGAACAAAGAGATTGGGGGAGCAGGGAGGGGGAACAAAGAGATTGGGGGAGCAGGGAGGGGGAACAAAGAGATTGGGGGAGCAGGGAGGGGGAACAAAGAGATTGGGAGAGCAGGGAGGGGGAACAAAGAGATTGGGGGAGCAGGGAGGGGGAACAAAGAGATTGGGGGAGCAGGGAGGGGGAACAAAGAGATTGGGGGAGCAGGGAGGGGGAACAAAGAGATTGGGAGAGCAGGGAGGGGGAACAAAGAGATTGGGGGAGCAGGGAGGGGGAACAAAGAGATTGGGGGAGCAGGGAGGGGGAACAAAGAGATTGGGGGAGCAGGGAGGGGGAACAAAGAGATTGGGGGAGCAGGGAGGGGGAACAAAGAGATTGGGGGAGCAGGGAGGGGGAACAAAGAGATTGGGGGAGCAGGGAGGGGGAACAAAGAGATTGGGAGAGCAGGGAGGGGGAACAAAGAGATTGGGGGAGCAGGGAGGGGGAACAAAGAGATTGGGGGAGCAGGGAGGGGGAACAAAGAGATTGGGGGAACAGGGAGGGGGAACAAAGAGATTGGGGGAGCAGGGAGGGGGAACAAAGAGATTGGGGGAGCAGGGAGGGGGAACAAAGAGATTGGGGGAGCAGGGAGGGGGAACAAAGAGATTGGGGGAGCAGGGAGGGGGAACAAAGAGAGTGAGAGATAACAGTGGCAACAAACAGAAAGAAGGAAAAGTTGCAGTCAGAAGGGGACAAAGAGAGAGGGAATGGAGGGAAAGCAAGAGAGACAGGGAGGGTGTGTGGGCGACAGTGGGGGAGAGGGACAGAGTAAGGGAGAGAAACAGAAAGGGAGAGAGGGGAGATGACGAGAATCACAAGAGGAGAGTCACAGGGAAAAAGAGCAAGAGAAGGGTTACAGGAGGGAGGGTGAGAGCGGGGGGCAAGCAAAGCAAAAGCAAGCAAGACACAGAATGAGTGGAGCTGAGGAGACACGGTGACTGGACGATATACAAAGTGACAGAGAATGAGACATGATGACTGGACGATATACAAAGTGACAGAGAATGAGACATGATGACTGGACGATATACAAAGTGACAGAGAATGAGACATGATGACTGGACGATATACAAAGTGACAGAGAATGAGACATGGTGACTGGACGATATACAAAGTGACAGAGAATGAGACATGATGACTGGACGATATACAAAGTGACAGAGAATGAGACATGATGACTGGACGATATATACAAAGTGACAGAGAATGAGACAGACATAAAGACGTGAAACATACTTGTGGTGCAATGCCTGAATCAGAGTGAAGCCATCGATTGGTGATGAGACATGCTCCAGACAGTCGCGAATCTAGAATAAACAAAACAATGTGTAAATCAAAACTATCTTGGATACTAAAATGTGACCCATCAAAACGAAATGAGTTGGATGTCAGCAACTGATTTTCCGTAAAAGGTGTTTTTGTGAAAAAATTGCAAATACAACAATTTTGAGATTTCCCCTCAATTCCTTAATATTCATTTTATAAGTTTTCTTGTTCTAAGAGCTATGCGAAGCGTTGGCCTTGGATTTCATGAACCAATGCAGAAAAAGTTGCTAATTGCACGCAGTCTTTGCCGCTAAATTTGGGGTGACCCCTTACAAAATTGGCATCACAAGGAAGCTTGGTGAATCAATCAGTCCATATATATTAATAAATGCAAACTTTTCCATGTTCATATCAGCTGCGTAAACAACGACTTAGCAACAGCATCCGGTCACTGGTTACCACCCAGAATGCACCACTGATTGGTGGACCGAGAAGGTTATGTAAATAATCTGTACATGCGCAGGTGCACCGTGCAATTCCACGTGGCGTTCATGACCCAGATTTTCATAAACAAGATGTTAGTCAATGTCCAACAATGGCGTAGCTTCTTTGTTGAAGCCCAGCAGTAGAAATTACCCCAGTTACAAGGCCATATAGTGACAGTTATGAGTTAGGCACAGACACTGCCACAGTTGGTTGACTGCCTGATGAACATGAGCCACAATGAGAGACTATTAACTGGTGGCCTGGGTAGGAGACGAGGTGGGCCGGCACATCGCCTTGGCTTAGCTGGGGACTGTCTCCCCCACCTGCGAATGCCATGCTGACATCACGCAAGTGAGGACGTGGCTGGTTTAGAAGCTCCACACGACTTAAGTTGACACTGTCACAGAAGACACAGATCTCCTGTCGTTATGTAGCTACATTATTTGTTAATATTAAACTTGTTAAATATGACCATCTGTTGTGATTCTTACTATTGAAGTTGCAGGAATTTTCAGCATCTTTATATAAATTTGAATAAATTGTTTTTAAAATATCAATTTTGTACTGACCCACAGGTGTGTTGCTGTTACTAATTATATCTAGAAAACATATTGTATAGTCATGTAACAGTATTGCCTATTTTCGTTTTTTTCTTATCAATTACACACGCAAGTAATTTATTTTCATATTAACATGTCTTCATCATGCCATTATCTATTCACATTCTGAATTTCAGTAAGATCTGTCCATGGTAACTAAGGTACATTTCATGAAACATGACACAAATTTGCTGAAACTTTGCAGGCAGTTTTCTCAGTTTGAAAGCTTCTACCCCAAACGTTCAGTGAGCCGTAACTTCACTTATAATTGACGCATCTTATTACATGACCCACCATACCATGTGAAAGCTGTGACTGTGCTCTTTCCAATGGTACCAATAACTCAATTTTGAAAATTACCGACTTGTGATTAATTAATTTGATTAAGATGGGTCACAAATCTCTTCTCAACTAAAAAGGTCACAAATCTCTTCTCAAATAAAAAGGTCATAAATCTCTTCTCAAATAGAAAACCATATCTCGGGTGTTAAAGATACAATGACGTTTGTTAAGATTCTGTTCTGCTGATCCTACTTCATTTACCTAGGCAGTAAATGTAATGCTGTGAATGAGCCTGTCTCAGTGAGTGACAAGACAGTGAGGTGGGTTACACCACTTCAGACAAGGCAATACATAAATGACTTACTAGTCATCTATGTAGGGTATGCCTAGCTAGTGTGGCGGTCTTCCTGGAGTACTCACAAAGCTGGGGATCTGCTGCATAACCAGGAACTCAGCCGCACTCTTCACCAGCAACTTCTCTCTCAGGTGAGTCTCACTCTGCGAACACATAACTCATTTGTAAACATACAACACACCTGTAAACATACAACACATTCCACAGTTATCAACACACTTAATACATCAACATATAACACACTTGTGTAAACACAAACATACTTATGTAAACATGCAGTGCACTTCTCAACACATAACATGCTTGTGTCAACACATACTGTTGTCTATATATAGCACACTTGTCAACACACAACCCAGAATAGAAACAAATTGTAATATAGAACACATCTGTAAATCCGGAATATACACACACTTGTCAATAGAGAACACAATGGCCTTGTATATTTGTTTCCTCACATATCGTTGAAATAAAATAAACCACTTCAATGGCAAATGTAGACTTAGAAGACTAGAAGTGTATTACCTCGGGCTGGGCATGAACTACGTGGGGCTGGAAGAGGTCAGGGTTGAAAGTGATGTTGAACTCTGTGTCGCTGAGTGAGTCAACAGCACGGGCCGCCTTCTTCATGATGGTGCGACTGTTCTCTTCAACTACAAAGAGAATGTCAGTTGCATAGTCACTCATTAAACAACACATATTACCTGCATGAAACCTTCAGTTATATTGACTTGTACAACACATACTTCATTGTGCACCAGGTAGAATGAAACCTTCAGTTATATTGACTTGTACACAATTACTTCACTGTGCACCAGATAGAACGAAACCTTCAGTTATACTGACTTGTACAACACATACTTCATTGTGCACCAGGTCGAATGAAACCTTCATTTATGTTGACTTGTACATACTTTTGTATTTAGTCTTATCCAATTTTTGTCAGTACATCCTCATGTTCACCTACAAATCACTATAACCGACCGATAAATCACAGATAATATATTGCAACAAAAGTACACAGCATAATTCAAAACCGTCGTGAAAACACATATTTTGCATAAACTAATAGTTTGAGCTGGCCAGCACCTCTAAACAGGTTGTTTTTAGGTAGGTGTTTTACTGCGAATGCATGTTACTAATAAATGAGTCTCAGTGCTGTGTGAACCACCACATTATGCAATGCATACTCACAGGAGCCACTGTCTTTCGTGAAAGACTCAACAATTTTCTTTGCCTCATCTTCCTCCAACTCCTCCCCACTGTTGACAACCTTCACCTCATCTTCCTTATCCTCTGTCTTCTTGTCCTTCGCTTCCTCAGACTTCCCATCCTCCGTCTTCTTGTCTCCCACTCCCTCCTCCTTCTCCTTCTCCTCACCTTCCTTTGTAACCAATAAACAACTGTCTTATTCATCGTCGTGGTCTCTGCCAAGTCTGAGTTTCTGCTACATTTTGATATTATGTTTAAGTATTTAATTTATCATGGGAATTGTTTTCTTTTAGTTGACTGATGTTTCTACAACATTATTATCTTAATTTGTTTAATTTAAATTTGTTAAATTTTACTTTTTCCATTGTAGTTTTATGTAAATGCAATGAACATTATGTATATGGCACTATAAAAAATAAAGAATTATTACTTCACTTGACCCCATTTTGCAAACATCTTTAATAAGATATATCTGTTGTATGTAAAGGGCATCTACAAAATATTTGTCAAGTAAAAATGTGGCAAACAGTTTGTGTGACATATTTTGACAGTGAATTAAGACCATGTGACAACAGTGTGTGACGCCAATGATGATGAGTTGTTTACACAAATCACCGTAGAAAAGTTATCAAACAGCACATGGGGGTATATATTTAATGCATTACATATGATGATTTTGAAGGCAACTACACAGAAACAAAGTGCATCTGTTTGGTGCATACATTTATTTTGTCAAATATTATAAGTACTAGCAATAATTTGTGTAACATCCCAGGATTGTTTGGTATTTCATATGCGAGTTGTGACAGTAATGTGCACTGAATGTTAGAAAACACAAAGCATTCTGTTTGCGTTAGCATACCTGATTAATTGGGAAAGATTGACATGACTGAGCTACCATAAATGGTTTTTTCCAACTTACATAAACTGTCCAATGATCAGGTTTACCTCATTTGCTGCAGGATCTTTCTGCTCCTGTAGTTTCTGTAACCGCCACTGCTGGAAGAGCAGCGCTGCCTGTCTCACAAAAGAGATGTAGCGATTTCTGAAAATATCATGGGTCACTCAAATTATACAACAATAATAAATAAGTATCTATATTAATTAAGTTGCACAAAATACTGAATCAATGCATGAAATATCCATAAAAAAATTATATAATTAATTTCAAATAACTATAATCACTGAATAGTATTTTTCCTTAATTTATATGTTCATGTTATTCTACCAACAATTCTTTTTGTCCTATTTTGATCAACCCATACATCACTTGGCTGATATCAACAATATTATCCATTACCAAAAACAATTATGAATTTAAAATGTGCATAAATACTTCAGTGAAATGACACAGACAAGAAGCTAGCGTACTACAGAACAAGTAGCCCTGCAGGTGACTAAGACAAATCCACTGTAGCATACTATTCCCATAATAATTGTAACTTTGCCAATACTGATCATACAAATATGCATGATACATCATTTAAATGCTAAAGGGATGCTTTATTATAATACAATTATTATATATATACAACATACTAAAATCATGTGGATATTTCTATCTAAAATTTAACCAAAAAATTATAAATAAACGTTTCATCCTGCTGCCAGATAATGATAGTGCGGATGTATATACTTCGCCATTTAAACAAATCAAGCGTCATGTATTAGCTTCTAAATAAACAAATGAAACAAATCCTTTGAGATCTATTATATTTGATTTCTTTCCGACATCAAAATACATTGATTCAAGCCAGCCGATTGTAGCCACGATCGTTACCGCTGCAACCCATACGCGTGCTCGGCCAGAGAAATGTTGCGCTGCTAATTTGTTGAATTTTCACACCAACAACATCCCTGAAGTCAATGTACCAACTACAAAAACTAATATAGTAACCTTGTTTATGAATATTATTAAGAATTTGTCAAAATATAAGAACTTGAGATTATCCAAAGCAAAGTTGCCAAGCAGATCAACTGTTATAACCACCCCAACTTTGGTTTCGCGGGATTAATGATGCTACATTTCAAACCACGGTTCTGATTGGGTGAATCGACTGAACCCATGTGATCTATTTTTGGCATATCGGCCACTCATAGAGCTTTCTTATGCTACTGCATGTGTGGGGGTGTAGACTTTATGAATGGATGCGTAAATTCATTCATCAGGGCGTAGTAAAATCTCCTAAATACGGGCGGCATCAACGTCACATGCTTTGTAAACTTGAATGTGAAAAACCTGTCACCCAATCTGTGCAAGGAAATTATATACATGAGCTAGAAAAATCTGTCAGCTATCCTGCTTGCGTTTCAGTTATGTGTGATGGAAATGAAAATTCTTACAACCGAGATAGGTGCGGTTGGGCAGATTGTCGTCCCTGGTCACTGCAGGGTTAAGAGTATTACTTATTAATCCCAAACATATCTTAGCTAAGATGAGGTTGAACTTACTCGACGAACGCATCAACTAGTTCCTTCCGCAGGCACACGAGGAGGTGCTGTTGCCTTCTGGGATAGCCAAGTTTCTTCATCTCTTCACTCAGTTCCTCGCCAGAGTCTACGAGAGAAAACGGATGAGTTATGCGACGTATGAATAACTAGACAGATATCTACAAAGTGGACATGGAGGTCACAACTCATACGATGGGTAACAATGTGTCAGACAGTAATTTTTTGCTAGATAGAGCAATGAACATTAACGAGAAACGTTTCTTTTATAATGACTTGTCATCCAGGTAAGTGAATTTGTTGCAAAGTTTTGTGTGGATAAATTAAATGACTACTCTGAAGAAAACAAAACATTCATGACAAAACAGTTTCAACAAAGAAACCAGCTACTTAACATGTTATACTGTTATAAATATAAAACTGTCTTATAAATAAAAACAATTGCCACGCCAACAGCAATGCCTTCAAGACAGCGGCTCCCTCACCTGGCAAGTAATTAATATCGGGAGGAAAGGTTCGCAGCAGATCAAGAATATAGTGTCTTCCGTCATTGCCAATGATGCCCTGACAAATGAAATAGTTGTATCAATGGAAGGCTTTAATCCCTTCATTTGGTCACACCGGTATGGTGGATGAACTGCCATTATGTACCAACAACCAACATGGTCACATGACTCTGGCAGCTCACAGTCCCACTGCCATTTGACAGTGGGACAGAGAGGGCTGAGGAAGATACACAGAGTAAACTGTTACAAAAGTGAAAGGTAGCTAGTTGTAACTAACTATAAGGTGGAGACAAGTTATAATATTCTTCTCTCAGATACTGGACGGGGCCCTTTGCAGGGCGTTTAAAGTCCAACGAGAATTTGTGAGTCCACTACTGGTTACACTTTTATCCCCTGTGTGGGATCTTTTACTTTCCCTGACCAAGACACCAGATAGAAGGGACCACCGGCTTTAGGTGTCTCTTCCAAAAGACACAGGCAAATGTGGGATGAACGAAATTGAACGAAAAGTTTCGAAACGGTGGTAGGTGGGATTGAACCACCGTCCCCTTGACTGACAGTCCGGCGCTCTACCACATGACCACCGCTCCCCATGAGTAATTCAATGACTATGCATCAATGATTGATTTGTAAACCGTAACCAAGTTTCTATCTTTCAAGGAATGGTGATTCTGTCGTTGAATGTGTTGCTGTTAATCCATACATGAAAACAGAGATTTTGTAGAAAATTTTAAACAAAAGGAACATGGTTTCTGGCTAATTATAACCTTGTCAAAGTAAACATTTTCCTGCATATATATGTTTTGAGGTTTTCTAATTAGCTCAGTTCTAAAACTGTGGCATAAACCAAACTAAGATGCAGGAAGTGTTTAGTAAAAAAAACAATATTGAGGGTATGTCTTACCTTACACTCAACGGAGGAATACAGTTCTATCTCTTCCCCCTTTTCATTCACAACTCTACAACATCGGAAGACTACATCAACAGATATACACAAACCCTCCAAGAAAATAAACAATTTCCCTACACCATATATTGTTGGCTAACAACCGTAACAAGTAACCACATACGCATGCACGCACGCACGCACGCACACATATATTATACAAAAACAATGTATATTGAAATATAATGTACAATGTATATGAAAATAATGCTGCCATCATTTGGTCTTTGTAGCAACTTCACCCAAACTTACTGATACTAAGAATCAAAGATAAATAGTATAACAAGCATGTAGACACACAGTTTATGCAAAAATACCAGGCGTTATGGTTGTTAGGCGACTATATTTGAAAGAGATGTAAAGCAAGTTCTGATGACGGACAAGTTACATTTGCTGATGTCTGTCATTGTCAGTGTCAGCTACTATGCGCGTCTGTTAGGTTAACGTGTCCTACGTATTCAAATTCTTAAAGACAGTCAATAGCTATTACTTGAAGAGTACGCCTTATGCACTTATTGATACAGCATTATGATGCTAGGACGTAACAATAATATAGAATGCCAGAATAAACAAATGATATGAGATCATGACTATGTCTTGATACCCTGATAGGGCTACACTACAGTACAAACTGTTACACTAATCCCTCCGTGGGTTATGTTTGAATGTCAGTGACAGTCTGTCTGAACATTAAATAAACATACAATATAGTATAAAATATACATACAATATGGTATCAAATACAGTATAAAAAGAAATCAAATATGCCAGATGCACACACAAATACATTATTATAATTGAAGAGCGAACAAAAAAGAACCTATGCTAATTCCAAGGATCCATTATTTTCTCTTGTGAAATGGCTAGTTTATTTAACTGTCATTGGTCAAGGGGTAAACAATGGTCGTGGGGCATGGTGGTGGCTAGGTCGGGTCCACAAAAGCAGGGGGCGAGGGTGTGTCATGTAAACAAAATTGAATAGGCTTTTGAGAACTCAAGTGTACCAGGCAGTGTGTCCTGTTGTGACTTGTAATGTTAAATTGTTTGTAGATAATACAACAAGTAGATATTTTGAATGTTAATGTTGTGTTTCCAATGACATATACTTGCAATGATGTATGGGCATATATGTAACTGTATACTCAGAAAGGTGGCATTCAGTAAATATTGGTTGCGATGTACGTGTGCTGGAGAAAGTCCATTATTCAAATCAATTCCTTTACAGCTAATTTTCTCAGAAGTAATATTCCACAAATGCATGACCTTCAAATGAAATACCTTCACCGACGAATAAGATACAGTATTCATCCTAGTGTCATTTTAAAGCTATGAAACTCCTCTATTTAAAGCAATAACAATATGGACCTGTCAACTTGGCTTTGATATGCCACGTCACATATATTATAGATAATTTTTAAGATAATCTGATATATGGATTGACAATATTTGTACAGATTGGAATGAATTGCACTTTGTTCCCCAAGACATGACAATTGAGAGTGGGTGATAATGGGGTGATGGACTATGAGTGACAAGTAGACATGACAATTGAGAGTGGGTGATAATGGGGTGATGGCCTATGAGTGACAAGTAGAGCACACCAAGGAGTCACTTACGTGTGTGGTCGTATCTTCAGAGCCTGGGTTGTCTTACCCAACTACAAACAAGGGAAACATTGCACACATCTTTAAAATACAGTAACAGAAATCGACAAAATTAACTACACGTTCTGAGTGCATCATTGAGAGGACGAGGCTACGAATGTTTCACAGGTTTTGATGATCTAGTTTATTAAACGTTACAGAAAAGCTTCCTTTTTTTTACTAAAATACAATAAATGCTTTATTCAATTTATGACAAAAAGAATACTGTGCTTAGCTTTGTACATAACTACATACACGGTCAATCTAGGCTAGTGCTGGGCCTATAATCTCTTTAGTCAATTTGGCTAAAGGTCAGAAATTTCTTTAGCCAAATTAGATTTTCTTTAGCTCTTTTTAGACACCAATTTTAATAAACCTAACATTTATATCATGATTAACACAAAAGAAAGCTAACATATAAAGCAAATAAACACCCAATATAATTTAATAGAAACATTGCTTAATCATTAAAAGAAAGCTAAACAACTACTGAGAATTTTGCAAATATGCAAAAATAATTAATCAGATATATTTCAATTAATATTATAACAATTTAATTATAACATCACTTGACTGCTCAGTAACTGACTAGCCCTTTTTATACCAGACGTCCGCCCAGAAATTATACCCATGTTACCAGAACAATTGGGAGAAAAAACGGATATGGAAAAAAAATTTACATGGTGTGTGTCAAATTTGATTTTCTCAGCAACTACATAACATATATACAAGTGTTGTATATCAAATGAAAGCTAAGAAATGCAGCTTTCCATTGATGTGCATCATATAAATAGAACTGTTTATTCAACTATGATATTATAAGTTGAAATCAGAGGAAAGTTTTTTGATTTTTTTTACAAAATGCATGACTGAACTTCAGCACAACTTTTCGACTGTTTCTTGCATGAATAGAAAGCAACTTCAATTACAAGAGTTGTAGAAAAATTCAATAGCTACATTTTGCTATAAGAATTATTCCTGTGTGACGGGTAGAAGGAATGTTATGAGCAATGTTCATCAGGTATGTCAGTCCGAAAATATTAGTTTTGTAAGATGACAAGTAACAAGTATGGATATTATCATATTATTTCCTTCCAGCAGTCAATAATAACTCTGCTACTGTTTTTTTGCATGAATAGAAAGCAACTTCAATTACAAGAGTTGTAGAAAAATTCAATAGCTACATTTGGCTAATATACCTGTGTGACGGGTAGAAGGAATGTTATGAGCAATATTCATTAGGTATGTCAGTCCGAAAATATTAGTTTTGTAAGATGACAAGTAACAACAATGGATATTATCATATTATTTCCTTCCAGCAGTCAATACTATCTCTCCTACTGACAAAATGAGTTCCAGAAATATGTATGCTATGTGTAAACAATAAATGTATTACAAAACGACAACTAGAACTACAGAACGATCCATCGATTTACATGACAACCCTGTCTGCCAATGTTCGACTGGTTGATGTGTGCCCTCAGGCATTTCTGGTGCAGAGGCACAGAGCACTCACTACAACCATAGTTCGTGGCCTGTGCCATCCAGGGAGCAATGTGGCGCACTGACAGGGCGAAAGCGGCGAGGATCAGTCACCCAGTCGGGGTGGAAACCCTATAAATCATCCCCAGACTCGTTGGATTCGTGAAATAAATTGTCAATCCACTGCGGTCTGGTTTCGTTGCCGCCATCCTGCACTCGATCCAGGGCAGTGGGTCGACATTCTCTCCCGCTAATTCTCCTTCAAAATCGTCGTTTATAAACTTGTCAACTCCCGAAATATCACTGCCTTCGCTGTCTGAAGCACCATCGTCCGCCATTTTTAAATGCCGCGACGAACAACACAAAACAAAACTTTCCAAAAACACGTTTAAAACCACTGAAATTGCCGCAATAAAATGGCGTCTGCCTTGCAGGAAGTGTGGTGTAGCCTCGTTCTCTTCGTATGACGGAAGTGGGGGATTTTAATTTATTCAATATGGCCACAACATGGCCGCATGGGCGGACACGTTGGTAAATACGCACCGATGCGTATTTGGTAAGATGCGGCAACTACGCATCGGTGCGTATCTGGTATAAAAAGGGCTAGTTTAATAGAGTAATTTACCAAATTAGCTATCTGTGATCGACAGTAATCCTGGCCTGGGTGATGCAGGCTATATATGATATTACAATCTACATTGGCATTGTATTGAATAGTTACCAGATGGCACATTGATTAATGACCATAACATGTGACTGCGCCGATACTGAGGGATGATATGGAATCTGTCAGGTACAGCATTGTACTTGTCTCAAACTTGTAATTAGTGTCATCAAGCAGGTCCCCATAGGGCCCGTAAGTGTGTCACGATAAATGGCGTGACTCCGCGCGATTGGAGCTCATTGGGGTCTAAGCGAGACAATTGGGGAATGGGCACAAGAATAATACACAATAAAATAGTTTACGGGATTTGCATTTGACATTGCTGTACATTGTGGTTTCGATAAGCACTTATATCTGACAAGTTGTCTAAATTCGCATAATCATAACACATGTGTACGTTTGCCCCAAACAGATTGTAATACGGGAAAAATGGCACTTTTCATTATTAGTCAAGATCGCCAAACGCAAGTACTTGCCGCTATTGCCATGGCAACCACCATTATAATAGATTAAACTTCATGATTTCCGTGATCATTGTCACCGGCAAAGTGTTCCACTCATTCTGCTTGTAATAATCCTTCGGACAGTATAACTGAAATAGTTAGACTGGAACCGTTCGATTATTACAACCAAAAACAAAACGAAGTCCTACACGTTAACATGGAGAATATGGACCTCCTGCCCCCAACCTCGTTTTCGCTCGTGAGACTTACACGCCCTATTGTCTAGTAAACACAATTCTTGCTTGATTTAAAGCCCCCTATTGTCTGTGAGCATGGCTAAATGGTGGGATTAGCGACCTTTTGTTTACCCAGCGGGTCACCTTGCATTGACTGGTTATTTGGGTCAGTTGGATGTGGGATAGTTTAGGCAATTACAACAGAGCCAGGGGTAGACTAATGCAGTCATGTATTGCTGGTTACATCAAAAATAATGACAGAAATAACGTTTCCCCAATTTGGCGAAGTTTTAATTTATTTTCAGCAAATAGCAAACCGTTTAGCCTATGGCACAATTGGCGATTGACAGCGCTAGCCTAGACATGCTATATGACTTCGCCTATACTGGTACAACATTGTACTCATACCAAACTTATAACTAGTGTTAACAATAGGTCAAACAGGTCTCCATTGTCAAGCAACACGATACTTGATTAAATTAGGCCTTGTCTGTAAACTTGGCTAACTGAAGATATTAATTACCTATTGTTTACCATGCAGGGCACATCACGCTGACTGCTTATTTGTGTCGGTTTGATGTCCGATTGTTTAGACAATTTCAACTGCTGATAACACCACTAATAACAACTAAAATAACATTTTGCCAATTTGACGAAGAGTTATTTATTTTCGCCAAATAGCAAACTGTTTCGTGTATGGCGCTATTGCCAATTCGCATTGCTAGCCTAGTCAATGCTAACTTTGAATTGGCCATCCCCAACCATCAGCTGTAAACCATCCCACTATTCAAGGACATTAAGTTACCATGGTATTGTCAACCATCCACCCACCAGTTCCTTGTATTTGTCACAGGTGACAACAGTCTTGCCGAAGTCAACGGAGCCGTAGACCACCGACTGTTCCTGTTCCCTCTCCAAGATACCTGCAACACCAACACAAGTTTTACGACTCAGAAATTAACACATTTCCTTTCAAATGAAACAATGTCCCATGTACAGTGCAACAATCACTGTCACACGTCATTCAGGTTCCATAGTACCATTGCATCACTGGCTGGGTACCTGCTAATTTGATATATGACCATTTCACGTAGGCTTTATTCTATCGCTATATACAATCACGTATTCATGCACACATGTCCCAGTAAACATGACCTCATTTTTGTAAAGCTATGTCGCAGAGGATTCATGCATGCTTTTCTCATTAAACCTGATTTCACTGCTATAATAATTTATGTAAAACAACACTGCTGTGTATTTTGATGTGGCACATTGTTACATAGCATATCATTTCAACCAAGTGAACTCTCCATCAACAATTTAACATCCTCAAGTAAAATAAAAGTAAATTTTACACAATCGCCGATGTAATTACCAAGTGATAGGCCAAAAGGGAGCTATGACTCATGACATCGTCTTAATACATGGAAACAATACAAATACAATAGAAAACATAAGATGCATACAAAGCCTGCAATAGTATAAGATAAAATGGTGACTTTGTTTGACCGTGGTCATGACAGGACAAACCTTACCAGGAATGATGGACTGGGCAGTCACCCTGTACCCTCTGTAGTCAACGACAACCGTGCCAAGGGTGTACAGACCATCAGGGTCAACGGTACTGTACGCCTTCACCCCTTGGAGGTCAATGCCCTGAAACACAAACAAGAAACATACTGACTCTGGCTTTGTGGTAGATTCAATCAGTATCATTGACACTGCTCCAGTAGATTACATGAAACAGACATACCGTATTTCTAAATGCTCCAGAAGATTAAATGAATCAGACACGCAAGTATTGCTAACTGCTCCAGAAGATTACATGAAACAGATGCACAGTATTGCTAAATGCTCCAGAAGATTACATGAAACAGATGCACAGTATTGCTAACTGCTCCAGAAGTTTACATGAAACAGACACACAATATCGCTAAATGCTCCAGAAGATTACATGAAGCAGATGCACAGTATTGCTAAATGCTCCAGAAGATTACATGAAGCAGATGCACAGTATTGCTAAATGCTCCAGAAGATTACATGAAGCAGATGCACAGTATTGCTAACTGCTCCAGAAGTTTACATGAAACAGACACACAATATCGCTAAATGCTCCAGAAGATTACATGAAACAGATGCACAGTATTGCTAAATGCTCCAGAAGATTACATGAAGCAGATGCACAGTATTGCTAACTGCTCCAGAAGATTACATGAAGCAGATGCACAGTATTGCTAAATGCTCCAGAAGATTACATGAAACAGATGCACAGTATTGCTAAATGCTCCAGAAGATTACATGAAGCAGATGCACAGTATTGCTAACTGCTCCAGAAGATTACATGAAACAGATGCACAGTATTGCTAAATGCTCCAGAAGATTACATGAAGCAGATGCACAGTATTGCTAAATGCTCCAGAAGATTACATGAAGCAGATGCACAGTATTGCTAAATGCTCCAGAAGATTACATGAAACAGACACACAATATCGCTAAATGCTCCAGAAGATTACATGAAGCAGATGCACAGTATTGCTAAATGCTCCAGAAGATTACATGAAACAGATGCACAGTATTGCTAACTGCTCCAGAAGATTACATGAAACAGATGCACAGTATTGCTAAATGCTCCAGAAGATTACATGAAGCAGATGCACAGTATTGCTAAATGCTCCAGAAGATTACATGAAGCAGATGCACAGTATTGCTAAATGCTCCAGAAGATTACATGAAACAGATGCACAGTATTGCTAAATGCTCCAGAAGATTACATGAAGCAGATGCACAGTATTGCTAAATGCTCCAGAAGATTACATGAAGCAGATGCACAGTATTGCTAAATGCTCCAGAAGATTACATGAAACAGATGCACAGTATTGCTAACTGCTCCAGAAGATTACATGAAACAGATGCACAGTATTGCTAAATGCTCCAGAAGATTACATGAAGCAGATGCACAGTATTGCTAAATGCTCCAGAAGATTACATGAAGCAGATGCACAGTATTGCTAAATGCTCCAGAAGATTACATGAAACAGATGCACAGTATTGCTAACTGCTCCAGAAGATTACGTGAAACAGACATACAGTTTTGCTAAATGCTCCAGAAGATTACGTGAAACAGACATACAGTATCGCTAACTCCTCCAGAAGATTACATGAAACAGACGTACAGTATTGCTAAATGCTCCAGAAGATTACATGAAACAGATGCACATTATTGCTAAATGCTCCAGAAGATTACATGAAACAGACGTACAGTTTTGCTAACTCCTCCAGAAGATTACATGAAACAGACGTTCAGTTTTGCTAAATGCTCCAGAAGATTACATGAAACAGACGTACAGTATTGCTAACTCCTCCAGAAGATTACGTGAAACAGACGTACAGTATTGCTAAATGCTCCAGAAGATTACATGAAACAGACGTACAGTATCGCTAACTCCTCCAGAAGATTACATGAAACAGACGTACAGTATCGCTAACTCCTCCAGAAGATTACATGAAACAGAAACACAGTATTGCTAACGCAATGCTGACAATTTTTTTTATGAACTTTCACAAACAGTTTTGATGCAACTTAGTGTATTTTAAGAACCACGGAATTGCGCGGTTCCAAGGAAGAATTTCATGCCTGAATAGAGCAAACCCATTTTATACTAATCTGCAGGAGATTTATTATTGAATACAGTTCAAAAGAATACTGACAATTTGGCGGCAGCAGTAGGTAGTGTACAAAATTTAATGTGAAACACAACTTTCAACTAGGAGGAACAGGCAGCCAAACAATGAATGAACTAGCTAGGCTAGTGCAGCCACATCTTCAGTTGTCAGCCATGCTACTGTGAGACTGCGGTGGGGGGACTTACAGGTGCAGTGTATGCAGCAGCATCTCCGCCAAAGTCTTTATAGTGGTCCTTGATATCAAAGCCAAGGCTGAAGAAGATGTTGTTCCATAGAAACATTTGCATCCTACAACATCAACAAAGACTCATCTCAAGACTCACTATACAAAAACAGTGAGAAAATAACGGGACCCTGTTGAGGAACCACATCTATTTTATCCACTTTTTTTATTCATTCTCCAAATTTATAGTTGAATATATTTACGAAGTTATTGTCGTCTAACCCCAAATTGCGTTCTTGCATATAAAAATTTACTAGACAAGACAATAGTGTTGATGACAGTAACAGGTTGAGTAGACGAGGGTGGCAGGTTGAGTAGACGAGGGTGGCAGGTTGCGTAGACGAGGGTGGCAGGTTGAGTAGATGAGGGTGGCAGGTTGAGTAGACGAGGGTGGAGGTTGAGTAGACGAGGTTGGCAGGTTGAGTAGATGAGGGTGACAGGATGAATAGATGAGGGTTGAGTAGATGAGGGTGGCAGGTTGAGTAGATGAGGTTGGCAGGTTGAGTAGATGAGGGTGACAGGATGAGTAGATGAGGGTTGAGTAGATGAGGGTGGCAGGTTGAGTAGAAGTGGGTGGGGGTTGAGTAGATGAGGGTGGCAGGTTGAGTAGACGAGGGTGGCAGGTTGAGTAGACGAGGGTGGAGGTTGAGTAGATGAGGGTAGCAGGTTGAGTAGATGAGGGTGGCAGGTTGAGTAGACGAGGGTGGCAGGTTGAGTAGACGACGGTGGCAGGTTGAGTAGACGAGGGTGGAGGTTGAGTAGATGAGGGTGGCAGGTTGAGTAGATGAGGGTGGCAGGTTGAGTAGAAGAGGGTAGCAGGTTGAGTAGACGAGGGTGGCAGGTTGAGTAGATGAGGGTGGAGGTTGAGTAGATGAGGGTGGCAGGTTGAGTAGATGAGGATGACAGGATGAGTAGATGAGGGTTGAGTAGACAAGGGTGGCAGGTTGAGTAGAAGAGGGTGGAGGTTGAGTAGATGAAGGTGACAGGATGAGTAGATGAGGGTTGAGTAGATGAGGGTGGTAGGTTGAGTATACGAGGGTGGCAGGTTGAGTAGAAGAGGGTGGCATGTTGAGTAGACGAGGGTGGCAGGTTGAGTAGACGAGGGTGGCAGGTTGAGTAGAAGAGGGTGGCAGGTTGAGTAGAAGAGGGTGGCAGGTTGAGTAGAAGAGGGTGGAGGTTGAGTAGATGAAGGTGACAGGATGAGTAGATGAGGGTTGAGTAGATGAGGGTGGTAGGTTGAGTATACGAGGGTGGCAGGTTGAGTATACGAGGGTGGCAGGTTGAGTAGACGAGGGTGGCAGGTTGAGTAGACGAGGGTGGCAGGTTGAGTAGAAGAGGGTGGCAGGTTGAGTAGAAGAGGGTGGCAGGTTGAGTAGAAGAGGGTGGCAGGTTGAGTAGAAGAGGGTGGCAGGTTGAGTAGAAGAGGGTGGCAGGTTGAGTAGACGAGGGTGGCAGGTTGAGTAGACGAGGGTGGCAGGTTGAGTAGATGAGGGTGACAGGTTGAGTAGACGAGGGTGGCAGGTTGAGTAGATGAGGGTGGCAGGTTGAGTAGACGAGGGTGGAGGTTGAGTAGATGAGGGTGGCAGGTTGAGAAGACGATGATAGGGGTTGAGTAGATGAGGGTGGCAAGTTGAGTAGATGAGGGTGGGGGTTGAGTAGATGAGAGTGGCAGGTTGAGTAGATGAGGGTGGCAGGTTGAGTAGATGAGGGTGGGGGTTGAGTAGATGAAGGTGGGGGTTGAGTAGATAAGGGTGGCAGGTTGAGTAGATGAGGGTGGCAGGTTGAGTAGATGAGGGTGGCAGGTTGAGTAGATGAGGGTGGGGTTGAGTAGATGAACTTACTTGGAGTCTTCCCCAGGATTGATGGCCATGATGTTGCCATCAATGACTGCCATGGCCCCTCTTGTAGCCGCCACAACAAAGTCACTGTGCACCTGTCGAAACATGTCCCATTACATCAACACATCCACTCAGTTTCTTGTCCATCTACAAGCGGGTTCCACTCATAATCATGTCAAAGTAATTTGTCTGTAAATTGTTTTTAATAAGCCAACAATATTTAACAATTTGAAAACTGCTTTCAATTTGTAAACAGCTGTTTTCGGTTGAAGTTGACCTGCTCGTGAAAATAAAATACAACTGACTCCATGAATGTTCTGTTAATATTTACCTGTCAGAAGCTCCCAGGTGAAATGTTGATTTTTGAACAAAAACATCTTGATTTCTGTGGGTCATAACTTGAATGTAACCTTCTCCCAGATACATCCAAACTCCAAATGTAACTTGGGTTATACTGACCACAACGCTCTCCCTGACGAATCAGAGGTATGTAACTGGGGACAAATTTTGAATATAACCCTCTCCCTGATGAACCAAATGCATAGACAGGGGTGTTACCTTGAAGATCGCCCTCTCCCTGATAAGTCGCTCTGGGAGGTTCTTCTGGGGCAGTTCGCGCGTAGTCTGCAGCTCCTCATTCCAGTCCCGTGTCTGGCCGGGAATGTGTTCCTCATAGCCAAGACGGGAAGAGAATGCTGATTGGACAATCAGAACACACACTTAGTCTGGCATATTCACTATAATATTTATACAAATAGATCACATATTGATCATTAAACGAATATGTTATTTGTCAGAAGAATAATAAGCAATGCCGTTTTAGATTTTCTCTCTTTGTCCATCAGAATGATTGGTCCTAGCCTCAATTAATCTGCACAAAATGACACGAACAAAGCAACACAACTTTTAGTGTGATACTCTTGTATACCACACAATCAGTGAAAACATACATGGTAGATAGGCACCACACTATGACGATATGAAATGACTTGACAGCCTTGGGACACCGTAGGTACACCCTTGTGATACACCCCCCTCCTCCCAGACATGGCAAGCAGCCTCACCGTCCTCTGCACGGATGGAGTCAACACAATGTTCCATGTTGGGCACCATCCAACTGTACACCTGGTACGGGGTCGCGACCCGCTCAAAGGGGTGCTTCTCTGCCCTGTCACACAGATATATCATTACACTGCACCATCATGACAACACACGAGAACGCAGAAACATATCCAAATTAAGACAAACACCCAAAGTTGACTTCATTGCTCAGCACAATTTTTATCTGTCATAAGCGTTATATTTTAGGTTTTTATCGACTGACTTAATGATTTTTTTTTTTAACTTACATCGATCAGTTAAGCAAAACTTGGCATTGCAAAACTACAATATCGTTATTACTACAGAGAATGAGTACAGACAGGCTTAAAGAACATATTGGGGAGGACATTTAGATATTGTGAAAGGCAGTGACAGCAACCAGGGACTGACTCACCCAGGCCTGTTAGTTGGTGGGTGAAGATGTGCCCATGACATTGTGCCCATGATATTGTGCCCATGACATTGTGCCCATGACATTGTGCCCATGATATGACTGAAGCTGGTAACTAAGTCAAAAGCTTCTGGCTCCAGAGCAGGAACACGTTCAACATTTAAGATTGTTATTCAGAGTTACTCAGAGACAATACATCTGCGAGTAATATATAATTTGTGTAAGTATAAAATTGCAGGTGAATAACTACCTTTTCTTCAAGAGAACCTGGAAGTTGCGCTTGAAAGATGGACTAATCTGCAACAAATAATTTATCCATCACTACACAAATTCCTGAATAAAACAAGTGTCAAAAATGTGTTTAAAATATCACGTTCCGCAACATTCTGTCCAACAGCTCAGTTAATCTTTGGATTCAACATGCTGCTGTCCAACGGTCTGTTAATCTCTTACATCACATGGATTCTTGACACAACAATAACTAACCAGGTGACTGTATGACAGGTGTCACCTACCTGACTGAGCACGTCAATGAGAGAGTGACACAGGTGTTTCTGGGCAGCAGGCCGAGGGTTAAACTCATCCTGGGTGGATCTGTCACAAGGCAAACAATATAAGGGTTAAAGTCATTTTGTGTGCACTGACCCAAACAATATGATGGTTAAACTCACTCCCAATGACAGCCATGTGATTCTAAGTACCCAATCACAGGCAAGTTCTCATTTTAAAAACCTAACATAAACACTGTATATAAAAACCTGTTGTGTATAAATTCAGTAAATGATATATATATATATATATATATATATATATATAATTCAGTACAACATGGAAACCTTGATATCTGTCGAATTCATTTTTCTTGTTTTATATCTTATAAATATATCTTTTAAATGGTGAATTTGTAACATACAGTGGGAGTACTTCTAAAATGTAATACATGATTTAGAATACAGTGGCCTGATAATACAGATTCGCGATAATGCAATTTAGTGTGTATACCTTAACGGAATACTAAAAACATCTTATTACAGGGTACGGTAGTTCTAAAAACATCCACTTCAAGTATCCTGCAGGTGAAAGAATGAGTGCAGGTGCGACTCACAAGGTGATGTTGATGCACTGAATGAGCCATAACTTGCATAAGGGATATTTTCATGATTGTTCTGAAGATTCAAGTATCATCACATCAACAACCTTGGATGAAATGACAGTAGTTGCACCTCAAAATAACTGCCAGGAATTGGAAAATGAGATGCCAGGAGTTTGGGTGTGTGTTACACACTGAGCATATTACACATGGAAAATCACAGTATTCTTGGTATTCCAGACTTCCTATCCGAGTTGTGTGTGAGAATGATCTGGCCACCCGTAGTGCAGATTACAAGACAGTAATTAATCAAGTGTTACTTTGATGTAAGACCTAGCACTAGGCAGATGCTCCCTGCAATGTTGTAGCTGCCACAGATTACATGAGCCATGATTATCTTCTGCTGCATACTGAGTGGGCACAAAGCCAACGCCTTCTTCACACAATAAGAATCATGGCCAAATATACGCTCACATTATCTGTCAGATTATTACATTTAAAAATTTCACATTCATAATGGTTAATGTTTACAAGTAAACAATCTACTCAAAGGGAATAAAAACTACAAACAAGTGAATAAATTATTCTTTTAGGCCTAAAAATTAAAATGTCTCATTAAAAAATCGTTACTGAAAAGAATTGTCTTTGAAAGCAAAAAAGACCCTCAAACTGAAGCCAAATATATACACTATACAACATTCTTAATGTTATTCACCTAGGCCAGTAGGAGATTCGTTGTGCTTCTTCCAGACTAAGGGCAGATTTCATAAGTCTACAAAGCAGTTTTTTTTAAATCCTATTTTTCACATTTTATAGAATCAAACTGCTGCACCTCTGAAAATGATACAATCACAAGTAACTGAGGCATTGTTTCCCTTTATTCTAGTGTGAAATAATAACAGCATATTCACAATATTTTCAAGCAGAGGTCATATATAACGACAGTGTTAGGAAGTGGAGACTAATCATCACTCACTGGTTGACATAAAAGCCTCGGGTAGATGCTGTCAGGTGGTATCTCTTGTCCTCTAGTGTCACCACATACAGGTAGAGCAGGTCACCTGACACAGGTATACACAGGTTGTCACAACAGCGCCTTGGAAATTGTCACAGTGGCCATGTACATGGAAAAGTCTCAACACCCAAGTATGGAATTAGAATGCTAAAGTAAGTGTCACAACCCCCACACATACATACAACAAGTCACATAACCCCCACATACATACAAGTCACACAACCCCCACATACATACAAGTCACACAACCCCCACATACATAAAAGGCACACAACCCCCACATACATACAAGTCACACAACCCCCACATACATACAAGTCACACAACCCCCACATACATACAAGTCACACAACCCCCACATGCATACAACAAGTCGCACAACCCCGATATACATACAAGTCATACAACCCCCACATACATACAAGTCACACAACCTCCATACATACAGCAAGTCAGACAACCCCCACATGCATATAGCAAGTCATACAAACCCCACATACACCAAGTCATATAACCCACACGTACAGCAAGTCATACAACCCCCACATACAGCAAGTCATACAACCTTACAATAATGTAACAATTCTACATTTTCCAACTTTAGAGACTTCCAGCTACAACTAAAACTTATTCCCTACTGCTACAAAATGACGTGGTCAAATGACGGGATCATTACAAGGTCCCTGTGTGTTTACAAAAGATAGCTACTTTCCTACTGCAACGACCTGGTATTTGAAAGGAAGGTATCTGTTCTTATGGTTTTGCTCTCAACACAATTACGCAAAATAAAATATTAATGGGAAGTGTCAATGAGTAAGCCAATATTATATTTGAAAAAGTGTGTTTTTATTATGTCCAAGCCAATAATTGGCCTACAATTAAGGCTATAATAAATAATGTTGTAGTTTTGTTTACATCTTACAGTATTTTTTTATTAAACTGACTTTATTATGTGATATGTAGAAGAGACACAACACTGGCAGTTGTCAATGATACCGTTAGTTTATTTCTTGTCATGTAATGAAGTCTATTCTATAAGTGTGCTAAAAGTATGCCTCAGATTTTGCATCAACATCAGACAAGCAACACAATTAAATACCTTCGTTTAACTTTGTTTTCTCTGTTCATTTTTCGCAATTTGCAATCTTACATTTTGTAAATACATGTATGCACAACAAAAGCTTCGGAAAGGTCTGCATGACATTGCTCCTATCGAATCTTGGTGACAGGCACATTGGTAGCAGCATATTTTGTTACAATATTTGGGACAGTAACTTTTAGGGCAGGCCAGGAAGTTTTCAAATCTATTGGCCCCTCGGGCCATTGGATAGATAACCTAATGTCAAGGCCTAACAAATCAGAGGAAATTATTATTAACATCAATCATGTTGTTTGTTGTTGACATGTTAAAATGCTGACTCACCATGCATCTTTCTGTTACCAGGAGGAGGGTTCCACCCACTGTAGGTAAGAACCTTCAGGCATGGCTGAGGCTGAAACGTACACATGCCTCATCAGCCTTCAGTGTTATTATTAAGCCACTTAACTCAGATTTCTGAGGATACTGACATTAAAGAAGTAATTCATTCAACATTACAACACAGAAAGGGAGACATTTCTGTACAACCATGGATAACACAAGAATATATCATTCACATGACGACGACTTTTTGTTTTTAATGTTTTGTTGTAAGTTGTATGGCGACTTTTTATCAGACAATATAAACTATAACACTAGTTTCATTAAAATATCTTTGAGAGCAACATGCTGACATAGATGTATTCAATTTTATGCAAAATAAACAAATTAAACATATTAATTTTCTTTAAAAAAAAAACGTACAAAAGTACCCATAAACACCTAAACCAGCTAGTCGTGAGTTACATGACACACAAAGTAGACCACCCACCTTGAGCTCCTTGGGGTGCAGAGGGGTGATAGGGCGGTCCTTGCTGCCCGGCATGATGTAGTCAGGAGGGGTGCAGTCCACTGACTCGGGACGATTTGTTTTTTTGTCTGAAAGTCACAGGATCAACACCATGATAATCCAGACTGAGTTGATATGGCAGTGTCATTGATTAGACAAACCTTCCTCTTTTTAAAGGACAGTGCGGTTCCTTAAATTCTGCCAACCTCAAAACTTTGTGCAAACATGGAACAATATTCTCATACTCTACAGATATATCACCTTAAAATCCTCCTGTATAAATACAAAAGTACAGTACATAGAACACAATCACAAATTTTCATTATCCATACTCTGAAAGTACCTCCTTTCTAAAACCATGTGCATCACCCCGCATTTCCAAAATATATTACCCCAAACTTCAAAGGACATCACCTCAAATTCCTGAGGACATCTCCCCAATCTCCCCCCCCCCCCAATTTGCCAGGACATTGCCCCACTCACCGAGGATGTCACCCCCTGTGATGGCATTGAGGAAGGACAGAGAGTTGCAGTCGATCCCGTTGTAGGCATCTTGGTTATCCACTGACTTGAGCAGGTCACGCACGTGACGCACGTGTATCCTTGCCTCCCGCACAGTGTATGGCTCTACAACACCCACAGCTACATGTCAACACCCCACCGCTACATGTCAACACCCCACCGCTACATGTCAACACCCCACCGCTAAATGTCAATACACCACCGCTAAATTTCAATACACCGCCGCTAAATGTTAATACACCACCGCTACATGTCAACACACCACCGTTACATGTAACACATCACCGCTACATGTCAACACACCACTGCTACATGTCAACACACCACCGTACATGTCAACACACCACCGCTACATGTCTACACACCACCGCTACATGTCAACACACCACCGCTACATGTCTACACACCACCGCTACATGTCAACACACCACCGCTACATGTCAACACACCACCGCTACATGTCAACACACCACCGTTACATGTCAACACACCACCGCTACATGTCAACACACCACCGCTACATGTCAACACACCACAGTTACATGTCAACACACTAACGTTACATGTCAACACACCACTGCTACATGTCAACACACCACCGTTACATGTCAACACACCACAGCTACATGTCAACACACCACAGCTACATGTCAACACACCACCATTACATGTCAACACACCACCGTTACATGTCAATACACTGCAGCTATACAACAACACACCGTGGTTACAGTCAACACACTGCAGCTACACAACACACCGCGGCTACATGTCAACACACCGCGGCTACATGTCAACACACTGCAGCTACATGACAACACACTGCTGTTACATGTGAACTCACCACTGCAACATATCAACACACTGCAGCTACATGACAACACACTGCAGCTACATATCAACACACTGCAGCTACCTGACAACACACTGCTGTTACATGTGAACTCACCACTCACTGCAGATCAACAAATCAGTTGAATACATGTTTGAAATAAAAAGTTAAATGGCACAGTGCAGTACTTGCAGAATGGGTATTACCCAGTTTGGGAACAAATCACCACCGAGATATTTAGTTTGCCAAAACCACAAGACAACAGTAATTCGAAGTGACTATGCATACATGTAACTGTCTGAGTTTTTAAGGACAGACACGGCAGCTCAAATGACGTTTTTCGAAAAAAATATCAAAAACGTGTTTTTGCCATTTTCTAATACTTGTGCATGTCATCTATCAATAAAGTTCACTTTTATAACAATTACATACCTCTAAATGACCTTTTTGCGATAATAAAATGATCCCCTATCAATTATTAAATCCGTTTGATTTTTGAAGACGCAGGATCTGTTGAAAAATACGCGATGTTTAGACCTTAGTAACGCCACCGTACATTCACCGTTCGCCATGTTGTTTGGTACGAATAGAACCGCCAATCTGTCCTCTAACTGATTGCGTAGACGGCATCCCCGCCCTTTGACCTGTATTTACGGGAAATCCTAATAAACGCAAGCTCAATTCGACCGACTATTTCCTTATTTGGCGTTCGCCGTTGTGACACGTCAGCAAAACTCAGCATCGGCAAGTTCCGCTGTGTGCGTGACCTGCGGTGACCTGGATAATTCCATATAAGGCGTGGCCCGTATCCCATGATTCACCATGTTGCCATTACCGAATATAAACAAGATGGCGCCTAACTACAGTTTCGACGACGTTTGTGTGGATCCTTTCGCTGCCAAACGTTATAAATTTGCCTGAATTTAGTCAGAGAAAGAAATGGAAAGCCGCACAAGTGCGGGATCCGTGTGCGAAACGGGATTTTTCGGTGGCAAAACGGCGTGTTTCGATGGAAATGCAGCCGTACGTAATCACCGTAGACGACAGCTTGGCGTCGACGGCGACGATGCCGACGGCGGCTGCGGTGCCCGAGGGCGGCGGGGAAGACGGATACCGAACAGTGTTAGATAGCATTGCCTGCAGCACGCAGCCATGCATAGGAGTATACGTTGCAGGCGACAGCTTAGCGCCGACGGCCGGAGGTAGAACGGGAAGGCGGGGATCGTTGGTGGTGTTTGCAGCATGGGCCATGGCCAAACTCGGTCACAACTTGAGTGTTGTTTTACTTATTGGAATGGATCAGAGTATTTGCTGAATTGTCAGTTGCAGCTGTTGACATATTTAGCTGGTGTTTTTTTCAGTCAGTGTATATATCTTTGGGTTTTATCTTTTGGAGTAATCAAGTTAGAAAATTCAGCTAAATGACTATGTTTTATGTGAGTTATTACTTAGCTGTTAGACTTCAGCCTCACAGTTATGGTCTATGAATTTTTCAATATAATTAAATTTGTAATAAATACAATTATTTATTACTAAATGGTACCTCATAATCATATGCTAATTATATTGTTTTACTTTTTTACACGCACGCACGCACGCATGCATAGTACAATTTTACATTCCATTAGACAAATTCTTTTTATTGATACATGATATATTTCACTTCGGTTTCATCTCCTCAGTGGTGCTTGACCCTTCTTCAGACGGTGGATTATCCCCATTGCCAAGTTGCTGCATTTGAGTTCTTGCAGGGATGATTGCAGAGGTTTTGCTTTGTTACTGCAGTTGAAGTCCTAGAAATATTATGCAGAAATTGGTGACACAAACTCATCACCAACACTTGAGACTGCCATGACTTCTCGCAATCAATGACACTCTGGAGCTGTTCTTCAGTGGAAACTTGCTCCTGTCAGCTCAGTGTCTGGTCCTAACAGTCATGCAGTTGTTAGTGCAATTGACTGTGTTCCTGTTTGGTCATGTTTTAACTGTTCCTGAGACTATAACAAACATAGATAATACATTTTGAGACCTTGGTGAACAACGTCAGGTTGCTGAAATAGCATACATAATACGACATGACTATAGGCACAAACTGCATATGACTTGAGAGCAAGTTAATAATTTTGAAACAACTTTCTACTTGCTCTATCCATCCTCACTGATGATACCACATGTATAACAGAACATTTAAACTTCCAATATTAATAGTAACAAAATATTTTCTGAAGCCATTGCCAAATTGTTACTCAAACTTTGACGGCTTTTGCACAAATTGCATTTTTCCGGATTTAGACTTGATGCATCTCTGGAAGTATACTAGCTATGCTAATGATGTTTATATTATTGGATTTTAATATGAATGGGGAGGGAAAACATGATACAATTGTCATTTTAATGGACAAAAGAATGTATATGTATTAATAAAGACTGTTATTAGTTGATGGTAACTGGCTGGCGGCATATTTTTTGTACGTGGATGCACACGGACTACAAAATCTAGCGATACTTAGGTAAAATAACCATCTGAACAGGATTCTTTACATGATAACCTATCTATATTGCATTCAGTGTGAATATTTGATTTAGGTATCCTGATACAACCTATTTAGTGTGTATTCTAAGTGAAAACTGGCTAAAATAGTGCATCGGCTATGATTTCTTGCATTACAGATTATGGGGGTAGGGGTAAACAATAACATAATTATGTCGCTAATGATTAACAATTACTGTTACAAACATATAGATATTGTGTATAAATGGTAAGGCTATAATGTGGATGCTTATTTGTAAGATCTGATGTTTGCAACATATTAAAATGTCTCAGTTCATACTTTAAGTGCCGTTTTCTCAGTTATCACTTTTTTCAGGTAAAAGTGAATAGAACTCAAAAACTAACCAAGTAATGCATACCAACTTTACATATAGCAACAGTACCATAAATATCTACATTCCTGTGCATTGAAATTATGATCAGTCATGTGAGTCACATAATAGGGGGGTTTGAATATGAAAAATTTGAAGATAAAAATAAAATATTTATAAAAAATCATTAAAAAAAATCTAAGTAACATAGACAAATGGCCATGCACAGAAAGTTAGAATGGTACATTACCTACATAGAAACACTTGAATAATGTAAATGACAATAGGGGTTTCAGTGTTCTATTCATTTAAACTTATGCTATTTTTCGACTTTTTTGTTCGATTATTACCCCCTCCCGCGCCAAAATATTTGAAAATAAAAAAATTAAAGATGCCATCTTCTTAGTTTCAATGTAGTGACTCCCTGAAAACAAGTCTTGGAGAGATTTATAAGTGTTTTTCAAAAAAAAATTGGTCGTGTCCCGTAACTCCTTAAAAAGACCTGGAAAACCCCTCATGTACAATTTTTATTGTGCATGCACCCCAATGTGGGAACCACCGGTCTACAGTGATTGATGCCAGCAGACAGGCAAGGCAGTCTGCTCACCTTCAACCACCTTAATGGTGGAGCCCTCTTCCAGTCCTTCAATGTTCTTCAGCTCTGCAAAGTTGTCCATGGTGACACCATCAAGTTGCAGTGTGAAGCATGTGCGATGACATGTGTCCTCCTTGTCTATAAGCACCTGGAAGATCTCCTGCACCAGCTCCATGGAACTCACCTGAAACAACCATGTCACAATATTATTATTTTACATCCTGCTGTGGGCAGACAATTTAAAGATGGCAGCCAACCTTGAATTAGTCACATGTTGCTTGCATTAAAATTTTGATACCTCATAATCCGATACATGAAAACATATTAAATGAATTGCATCAAACATGGCATGATTGTGTGAATAATATGTGCTATTAAAATTTCTGTGTTGCAATCAATTACATTTCGGATGTTACAGCAAGCTTCAACAAATATGATGATAAAATAGCTTAGCAATTCCATCAAGCTTTAAATTAGAAATCCCAGAATCTATCATGACGATCTTGTGAAATTAATGTAGCCATGTATGTTAGTTTTATCTGAGTAAAACATTTATCCAATTTTGACGGTTAGTTTTCACTTTAGAATTGCTTTTAAAAACAACAGCAATGTGAGTGATGACAAAAACCATGCTATAATTTACAAAATAGTTACAGTTTACCGATCATACTGTCGAATGGAATGGTCTTTTCCTATGTAAAACTAATACTCAGTATCGAAAAATAGCACATTCCTTTCACAAAGAGGCGCTCCAGCATCAGAAACAACGTGGTCCTACTAATAAAATACCCAAAAATAAATCAAAGAAACGAGGTATGGACGGTGATCCGATCAACAAGATGGCTGCCTATCTGCGAAATGAAGATACCGATCACCTTCTTCATATCTTAACAACAAAAAGTCACAGTTGGACAATAATAAGGTCGCCGTGATCACCTTCAACATTATTCATGTTGCAGATGTTGATATCTGACTCAAACTTGTTGAGAAATAATCTCAGTAGGTCAACTAGATGAATGCATTTCAACATCCTTACAAATAAACTCACTTAATTCGCAAATGAAAACAATTGTTTATACGATGGTGACAGCACATGTTTCTGTAACCTACATAGACCTTAAGTCAGCAGTTTGAGCTGGGTAGTTAATGTAAACAAAGAATCTGTGCATGGTAAATGAAAGGCCTACGAACTGTGTGTTTACTGGGCAGTTTTGGACGGTCGGCGCTGTAGAGTTAATAATACTGGACATTTATCAAGCAAAGGTAAGTTCTATGTAACGTAGTCCAATACTACGTTTTGTGGCCTTGCAGATCCGTTCACTCAAAAAGTATTTTGACTCCTCTGGGACGCATTCAGCAGCGTTCAATCTAGGTCGCACCCTTTTACTATATTTGTTACATTGTCCCAACAAAAGTGCTTGAATGCACCTGAAGGGTGCATAAATATGTCACTCAGTCGACACAGATTAAGTCAAAAGCGCCCTAACAAAAAGTAATCTTAGCACACGCTAACAGTAGAATTTGCCGTGTATGAAGACCAGTAATTAAACTTATGATTCCATGCTATTATGCTTAGATGCTTGCTGTTCGACTGAAGTTTTCCACTAGTACCTACCAGAAGGCAGAGTGCTCCTGCCAAAAGTGTGACATGCATGCCAAGTTATATAGCACAACTTGGCTACATATTTTGAACATTTTAACTAAAAAATATTACATCAGTATCCATTTTGTTTTATAATAAATAGCTTACAGTAACACCAGTGATTTAATGAAAATGGGCACCAAAAATTTTGCAACAGCAGGGCTTTGCAATGGTACAGTTTCTGCCAAAAGGTCACAGCAAATAAAAAACATGCACTTGTAAACTAGTCAGTCAATTAGAAACTGTCTTTTTACTGCATATGTTGCACAAAATCATTGTCACCAGAGAAACAAAAGTTAAGATAAGAAGTGAAAACATGTCATTACCTTAAATACAACTTTGTGCAGGCCATTTGTCAGTGTCTCAGTCTTCTAATTATGTATGTTGTGTTCTACTTAAACCTGATTTATAAATTTGACAATGTTGCATCATTTTAACAATACTGCAATAAACAGCAAACTTGTTTCGATTGCACGCTTGTTTTGACCAAGTACACTCTATGTTTAGCCCGTTGCTCTGATGACTGCCATGTTTTACACCTTGTCCACTAGGTACATTAAGGCATATAA
Source organism: Oasisia sp. SBJ-2009 (assembly GCA_964017155.1). Classification (NCBI taxonomy): domain Eukaryota; kingdom Metazoa; phylum Annelida; class Polychaeta; order Sabellida; family Siboglinidae; genus Oasisia; species Oasisia sp. SBJ-2009. Next base: position 22,637,291 of record OZ024865.1, read on the forward strand.
CTACGCTGTCTACTTAAATATATTAATGTATTGCTTTCTAAAGCATTCTGTATTTTGAAAGGAATGCTTTGTTGTAATATACGATCTGTGATCACATACTAAAATCTTAGGGATATTTATATCTGAACTTCAACTGAATGCTTTATTGAGTACACGATAATGTTGAACCTAGCTTTGATCCCTGAAGCCAAGCACACAGGATGCCTCAAATAGTCAATGCCTGCATTACACAGTTATGGGAGATGAGGAATCCACAACAAAACCCCAAGTAAAACCCTACACACAACAACAAAACCCTATATAATGAGTCATTTGCTATATCTGGTGTCCAGTAGTTCTATTGGGAATAAACAATAGTGCAAGCCAGATAGGAGACACTTATAATAATAATAATTAGTTAACTTCTATTGCACCTATATCCTTAGAAACCAAGCTCAGAGGCGCATCAAAACAAAAAGGATTAATCGATCTCATAGTCGGTAAACAAATCAAGTTGTCATCAGATTGATTGATGCGCCAGGGAGCTATGGTGGATAGGCCAGATTGTACAGATATGTTTTTAAATGACGACGGAATTTAGCAATATTTTCAACTGATTTCACGCTAGAAGGAAGCATATTCCATAGAGTAGGCGCACCCACAGCAAAAGCCCTGGTCCCCATATTAGTATTGACCTTTGGTACAAAGAGTAAATCAGAAGTAGATGACCGAAGTTGAATAGGTTTTCTTATAGGAGTAAGCAAAGTATGTAAATACGATGGCTGCTTAGAAGAAAGTGCCTGGTAAGTAATGGTACACATCTTAAACATTACACGATATTGGACAGGCAGCCAATGCAGAGACTTTAGAAGCGGCTTAGAAGGAGTAAAGCGTGGAGACCTAGTCACCACCCTTGCTAAGCAATTTTGAACACGTTGTAGTTTTGTGATATCCTTAATAGCAATATTATGAAAAAGTTAATTACAATAGTCTAATCTACTAGTAACTAATGCAGTTGCAATAGTCTTTGCAACAGAAACAGGCAAATATCGACGAATACGCAGCAAATCACGAATGTGGTAAAAACATGTTCGACAAATTTGAGAAATGTGTTCTCTAAAATTTAATTTATCATCAAAAATTACTCCCAAATTCCTAGTCGAAACTGCAGGCATAACATGCTGATTAAGTAAGGGTATAGGAAAAAGAGTCTTAATTTTGTCACGCTGCCGGTGTGTACCAATAATAAGAAACTCAGTTTGTTACTTTTAAGCAGATGTTCCTAACTGATTTCTTTTGTAAAAGTTTAGACATCTGCACTTAAATAGGCCAGTAATGTTTCTTACAATTGCATGCCTACACACACGTTCACAATGATTGTGCACTGCATGCATGTAACACACCAGCAGATTAGTGTACCATACAGCACACACTGAGGTATTTTTACCCTACACCAACATTGTGCAATTAGTGCCTGACTGAGCAATAGGCACTGCTCAACTTATGCAATCTACACAAAGGCACCAGCAAGCCCAGTGCTAATCACACTGTTATTACCTGAATATATAGGCCTACACAGTGTTACATACACACAACAGTCATAGTGTGCTTACCAACAATTCTAAGACTTTGTGTCAGCAGAAATTCAGAGACTGCTTGCAACTATTAGCTATGACTTATGACCGTAACAGGTTTCTGTTAGACTCATGATGTATCTTCCTGAGTGTCCCATTAAAAAGAGGTGAATGTACAACAACAGCTTCTTCTTCAGGTAAATGTGGACATCACCACACAGCAGAGGAATAAATCCAGCTGTGAGGAGGTGCACATAGGTATGTTGAGATAACAAGAAGCCATCAGCATCTTCAACCTGTATACCACCATCTTGTTGATTGGAGGCTTTTGGAGCACCATCCATACCATGTTTGATTAATTTATTTTAGGTTATTTTGTTAGTCAAATTGCTTCTGATAACTGATTTTTGCCTCCACTCATGTTGTTGACAAAAGCAATTATAATTTGAAAAATAACAGTCAAAATTTGATCAATGTTTGAATATCTTGACAACAGACTGAGAGGCATGAAAATATAGGAAATGAATTGCATTGGTTATGTGAATTAACTATGTTATTAAAATGTCCATGTTCTTCTTCAACAATTACGATGACAGAATAAAATGGTAATTTCCTCATGCTAAAAATCCCATAACCTAACATAGCGATCCAGTGAAACTAATGTAGTCATGTATGTTAGTTTTGTCCTTATAAAACATTAGTTAGTTTTCAAATTAAATTTGTGTGTGTAAACAATGCAAATATGAGTGAAGAAAAAAGTCATACTATAACTTACAAAATGGCTACAGTTTACCGATTATATTGTGGAATGGAATGTTCTGTTGCAATGTAAAATAAACACAAGAAATGTTGAAAGATGCGTAATAATAATGTACATTTGTATAGCACCATGTGGTGGCGCTCATGACACTTCTACATTATTTTGTTAATCAAACACACATAAATCAAGCTAAAACAATAATATTGATGTTATTAAAGCATAAAGCAAACTTTTAAATAAAAATTAATATAATTACCATTCGTTATAGAATTAATAACTGTGACATGATAAAAGTAGTTTCTAAAAAAATACATATAATAAAAAAAACAGAACTTTGCTTGTATTATAGGGAAAACAATTAAAAAAAATTGTTTCATAAAATGTATCCAGTCAATTACACTGTAAATAACTCGAATTATGATAAAAACCATCAGACTTTGTACTTTTCAAATGTTGTTGCATTTTACTCCTGCATTTTTATCCACCTACACACAATGTATGCACATGTTGATGTATATTTGCCACACAAACACCATGTCTTTGACCCTTTAAACTCACCGCAAGATCAAACGGTTCAAGCCCTGGTGCTTCAATGGAAACAACAAAACCTGTGTCTTGAATGACGACCATGCCTGGAGCAGCATCTTCTGTCCCTCCTTCCTTCTCTCCATCCTCATCCTTTGTCACATTCTCCTGTGAGTCAGACTTCTCAAGGCTTTCTGAGGAAGAGTTCAGCCCATTGCTAGTGCCATTCAACAGCTTCTTCTCTTCCTCCAGGTCCTTCTTGCCCTCCAACGACGTCTTTATTGTCTCCGCAACTGAAACATGAAACAATTTTATATTCACTAACTTGAAATCTTGAATTCTTATTATTATCGGAGCAAAGAATACAGTTTGGCAGAGTGGAAGGGGGCGATGAATACTGATGGACAGAGTGGAAGGGGAAGGAGGCGATGAATACTGATGGACAGAGTGGAAGGGGAAGGAGGTGATGAATACTGATGGACAGAGTGGAGGGGGCGATGAATACTGATGGACAGAGTGGAAGGGGAAGGAGGCGATGAATACTGATGGACAGAGTGGAGGGGGAAGGGGGCGATGAATACTGATGGACAGAGTGGAAGGGGAAGGAGGCGATGAATACTGATGGACAGAGTGGAGGGGGAAGGAGGCGATGAATACTGATGGACAGAGTGGAGGGGGAAGGAGGTGATGAATACTGATGGACAGAGTGGAAGGGGAAGGAGGTGATGAATACTGATGGACAGAGTGGAGGGGGAAGGGGGCGATGAATACTGATGGACAGAGTGGAAGGGGAAGGAGGCGATGAATACTGATGGACAGAGTGGAGGGGGAAGGAGGCGATGAATACTGATGGACAGAGTGGAGGGGGAAGGAGGTGATGAATACTGATGGACAGAGTGGAAGGGGAAGGAGGCGATGAATACTGATGGACAGAGTGGAGGGGGAAGGAGGCGATGAATACTGATGGACAGAGTGGAGGGGGAAGGAGGTGATGAATACTGATGGACAGAGTGGAAGGGGGCGATGAATACTGATGGACAGAGTGGAAGGGGAAGGAGGCGATGAATACTGATGGACAGAGTGGAAGGGGATGGAGGCGATGAATACTGATGGACAGAGTGGAAGGGGAAGGAGGCGATGAATACTGATGGACAGAGTGGAAGGGGAAGGAGGCGATGAATACTGATGGACAGAGTGGAAGGGGGCGATGAATACTGATGGACAGAGTGGAGGGGGAAGGAGGCGATGAATACTGATGGACAGAGTGGAAGGGGAAGGAGGCGATGAATACTGATGGACAGAGTGGAGGGGGAAGGAGGCGATGAATACTGATGGACAGAGTGGGGGGGGGGGGGAAGGAGGTGATGAATACTGATGGACAGAGTGGAAGGGGAAGGAGGCGATGAATACTGATGGACAGAGTGGAGGGGGAAGGGGGCGATGAATACTGATGGACAGAGTGGAAGGGGAAGGAGGCGATGAATACTGATGGACAGAGTGGAGGGGGAAGGGGGCGATGAATACTGATGGACAGAGTGGAAGGGGAAGGAGGCGATGAATACTGATGGACAGAGTGGAGGGGGAAGGAGGCGATGAATACTGATGGACAGAGTGGAGGGGGAAGGAGGTGATGAATACTGATGGACAGAGTGGAAGGGGAAGGAGGTGATGAATACTGATGGACAGAGTGGAGGGGGAAGGGGGCGATGAATACTGATGGACAGAGTGGAAGGGGAAGGAGGCGATGAATACTGATGGACAGAGTGGAGGGGGAAGGAGGCGATGAATACTGATGGACAGAGTGGAGGGGGAAGGAGGTGATGAATACTGATGGACAGAGTGGAAGGGGAAGGAGGCGATGAATACTGATGGACAGAGTGGAGGGGGAAGGAGGCGATGAATACTGATGGACAGAGTGGAGGGGGAAGGAGGTGATGAATACTGATGGACAGAGTGGAAGGGGGCGATGAATACTGATGGACAGAGTGGAAGGGGAAGGAGGCGATGAATACTGATGGACAGAGTGGAAGGGGATGGAGGCGATGAATACTGATGGACAGAGTGGAAGGGGAAGGAGGCGATGAATACTGATGGACAGAGTGGAAGGGGAAGGAGGCGATGAATACTGATGGACAGAGTGGAAGGGGGCGATGAATACTGATGGACAGAGTGGAGGGGGAAGGAGGCGATGAATACTGATGGACAGAGTGGAAGGGGAAGGAGGCGATGAATACTGATGGACAGAGTGGAGGGGGAAGGAGGCGATGAATACTGATGGACCGAGTGGGGGGGGGGGGGGGAAGGAGGTGATGAATACTGATGGACAGAGTAGAGGGGGAAGGAGGTGATAAATACTGATGGACAGAGTGGAAGGGGATGGAGGCGATGAATACTGATGGACAGAGTGGAAGGGGAAGGAGGCGATGAATACTGATGGACAGAGTGGGGGGGGGGGGGGAAGGAGGTGATGAATACTGATGGACAGAGTGGAGGGGGAAGGAGGTGATGAATACTGATGGACAGAGTGGGGGGGGGAAGGAGGTGATGAATACTGATGGACAGAGTGGAGGGGGAAGGAGGTGATGAATACTGATGGACAGAGTGGAAGGGGAAGGAGGCGATGAATACTGATGGACAGAGTGGAAGGGGAAGGAGGTGATGAATACTGATGGACAGAGTGGAAGGGGATGGAGGCGATGAATACTGATGGACAGAGTGGAAGGGGAAGGAGGCGATGAATACTGATGGACAGAGTGGAAGGAGGCGATGAATACTGATGGACAGAGTGGAGGGGGAAGGAGGTGATGAATACTGATGGACAGAGTGGAAGGGGATGGAGGCGATGAATACTGATGGACAGAGTGGAGGGGGAAGGAGGTGATGAATACTGATGGACAGAGTGGAAGGGGGCGATGAATACTGATGGACAGAGTGGAAGGGGGCGATGAATACTGATGGACAGAGTGGAAGGGGATGGAGGCGATGAATACTGATGGACAGAGTGGAAGGAGGCGATGAATACTGATGGACAGAGTGGAAGGGGAAGGAGGTGATGAATACTGATGGACAGAGTGGAGGGGGAAGGAGGTGATGAATACTGATGGACAGAGTGGAAGGGGAAGGAGGTGATGAATACTGATGGACAGAGTGGAAGGAGGTGATGAATACTGATGGACAGAGTGGAAGGGGAAGGAGGTGATGAATACTGATGGACAGAGTGGAAGGAGGTGATGAATACTGATGGACAGAGTGGAGGGGGAAGGAGGTGATGAATACTGATGGACAGAGTGGAAGGGGATGGAGGCGATGAATACTGATGGACAGAGTGGAAGGGGAAGGAGGCGATGAATACTGATGGACAGAGTGGGGGGGGGGAAGGAGGTGATGAATACTGATGGACAGAGTGGAGGGGGAAGGAGGTGATGAATACTGATGGACAGAGTGGGGGGGGGGGGAAGGAGGTGATGAATACTGATGGACAGAGTGGAGGGGGAAGGAGGTGATGAATACTGATGGACAGAGTGGAAGGGGATGGAGGCGATGAATACTGATGGACAGAGTGGAAGGGGAAGGAGGCGATGAATACTGATGGACAGAGTGGAGGGGGAAGGAGGCGATGAATACTGATGGACAGAGTGGAAGGGGATGGAGGCGATGAATACTGATGGACAGAGTGGAAGGGGAAGGAGGCGATGAATACTGATGGACAGAGTGGAAGGAGGCGATGAATACTGATGGACAGAGTGGAGGGGGAAGGAGGTGATGAATACTGATGGACAGAGTGGAAGGGGATGGAGGCGATGAATACTGATGGACAGAGTGGAAGGGGATGGAGGCGATGAATACTGATGGACAGAGTGGAAGGGGATGGAGGCGATGAATACTGATGGACAGAGTGGAAGGGGAAGGAGGTGATGAATACTGATGGACAGAGTGGAAGGGGAAGGAGGCGATGAATACTGATGGACAGAGTGGAAGGGGAAGGAGGCGATGAATACTGATGGACAGAGTGGAAGGGGAAGGAGGCGATGAATACTGATGGACAGAGTGGAAGGAGGCGATGAATACTGATGGACAGAGTGGAAGGGGAAGGAGGCGATGAATACTGATGGACAGAGTGGAAGGAGGCGATGAATACTGATGGACAGAGTGGAGGGGGAAGGAGGTGATGAATACTGATGGACAGAGTGGAAGGAGGCGATGAATACTGATGGACAGAGTGGAGGGGGAAGGAGGTGATGAATACTGATGGACAGAGTGGAAGGAGGTGATGAATACTGATGGACAGAGTGGAGGGGGAAGGAGGTGATGAATACTGATGGACAGAGTGGAAGGAGGCGATGAATACTGATGGACAGAGTGGAGGGGGAAGGAGGCGATGAATACTGATGGACAGAGTGGAAGGAGGCGATGAATACTGATGGACAGAGTGGAGGGGGAAGGAGGTGATGAATACTGATGGACATAGTGGAAGGAGGCGATGAATACTGATGGACAGAGTGGAGGGGGAAGGAGGTGATGAATACTGATGGACAGAGTGGAAGGGGAAGGAGGCGATGAATACTGATGGACAGAGTGGAGGGGGAAGGAGGTGATGAATACTGATGGACAGAGTGGAAGGGGAAGGAGGCGATGAATACTGATGGACAGAGTGGAGGGGGAAGGAGGTGATGAATACTGATGGACAGAGTGGAGGGGGAAGGAGGTGATGAATACTGATGGACAGAGTGGAGGGGGAAGGGGGCGATGAATACTGATGGACAGAGTGGAAGGGGGCGATGAATACTGATGGACAGAGTGGAAGGGGAAGGAGGTGATGAATACTGATGGACAGAGTGGAAGGGGAAGGAGGTGATGAATACTGATGGACAGAGTGGAAGGGGAAGGAGGTGATGAATACTGATGGACAGAGTGGAGGGGGAAGGAGGCGATGAATACTGATGGACAGAGTGGAAGGGGAAGGAGGCGATAAGCAGGGGTCCTGCTGACTGAATTCTAACCCTGCAATAATTATTGCAGTTTACAGTAATAAAATATCTCAAAGCATGATCAGTAATTTGTCAGTTTCTACACCAATGGCACAAGACAGTGGAGATGGGTTCTGCTGTGAACTTGTCAATGCCACTAATTGGTACTGTGCAGGTTTCTGAGGTGACCCCATGGTTAATAAACTGTGTGCAACCATGCTGCCCACCAACTGTACAAGTCTGTGAGACTGTGACATCCAATTAATACGCATTTATAAAGCAAGTGTGCAAATCAGCATGGTGTAATTCTGTCTTCTGACAGTTAAGACCTTCAAGCAGTAAACAATCTGAGCGTGGCTCATTCGTGTCAATCATAAATGAATGGTACACTCTCGACCAGCACGGCAAAAACAGCTAGTCTAATTAGAATGGCACTGAATAATACCTATAGGTAATTGTGGTCTCAAATTTAAAATCAAAGATTATTTATTCTAGGAAAAATGTGCTTCTCCATTCTTAGCAGAGCTCTATGCAAGCTCATTGTTTCTGGAACTGAATAATTGAAGCTTCGTCTTCAAATTGAGATGGAGAAGAAAAGGCCAACAGGGTTCCAGGAGGTGGGGTTCTTCCTCACTGCTTAAAAGTTAAGTTAATAAAATAAATTAGTACTTATCCATGTAGCTACAAACTAGATCATAGTAAAATATTGTTGAGTTATTCTACTTATTGCTAGATTCTATAAATTATACCCTTCAACTGATTCTTTTTTACTTTACTACTGTCTGACATTTGTTTCAGTTTGTGGGAAAGGTTTATAATTAAGACATGTATAGTGGAAACTAGCTGCCAAGTATGGTTTTCATGTTCACCACAATTTTAGTAAGAATTCAAGTTTTTTAATATTTCCTGTCAGTATATGACCGCATCAATAAACCTTTCTGAGTAAAACTGTAAATATTCATGTTGATTTGACCTGGTACATATTTCCAATAATGAAAATAGCTCCTTTCTCTGATTCCAATGATATGTGATTCACCTTTCTAGCATAGATATGCTGTTTTTTATTTTTGAAATGGCGTGTTCGAAAATAATGGAGTAATAATTATAATTGGATATTTTCAAGTTCAGATTTTTGCAAGTAGTTACTGGCCTACAAATTTGCAAAAAATAGCCTTAAAATAAATAGTATATACTTAATTGTTATAAGAGAAATTAATGTTAAATCAATAGGTTTTTTTTTATATGAATAATGAATATTTGTAACCTGCCACAAAATTGTTCATCCATTTAAGCCGAAGATGTAAAAAGCCGGAAGAGTCAATGTTTAAAAAATCATAACTTTTCTTCTAATCAAGCCACATAGATGAAGTTGTGCATCACTGTAATGAGAATAAAGTTATTATGATTTATTATTATTATTATGATAGAATAAAGCATGAAGGTCACATTTGATAAATCAGTTTGGAGTACATAATATTACCTTTCATATGATACCCTACTTGTCCCAATTGATGTAATTTAAAAAACTGACATTTAGGTTTACCCGAGTGCAGAATTGTCCATATATTAGCAAACGGGTCAGAAAACGTCATGAAATTTGTAATCTGTAGTTTGATTAATATTTCACTTACAACTATTTTTCAAACAACTACCATTATACTTCTTATAGTGACTACTATCATCAGAGAACTTCTCTTTTATTGTTTTCTAAAGAAAATGTTGGTCCGACCACCCTACTAATAATAGTCATGTTCAAACAATAATTATTTTTATTAATATTACTAGGATTATGTGAATTCACATATTATACAAACCCTAAATCTAATTATTTTTCAACATATATTAAGGAGACACTGAGGTTAACTTAGAACAGTTATAATATTTAAACTAGAATGTGTGATCAATTTGACACCTGTCAACCCCCACATGGCATCAGCTGGAGTCCCTGTGTAATTCTTGTTACAAGTGACGTGATTGGTTAATCTCCCGCCCGTGACCTACACCTGACCTCCACCTAGCAGCCGAAGTTCAGACCGGTCAACGCACACAAAATACAAAACGCCGATTTTAGTCTGACCAAAGTTGTAACGCATTTGTTCTCCAAAACACCACTGCAACAAACACGTTCAAATAACAACCACGCAAGAGCCACTCGATGAGCATACAGACACGGAATAATTTGTTGAATCAAAATCAATAGAAGAAATGGTCAACTCAGACTTGGTCTCTTGGATCAGGGTTTGTTTAGGTTAACGAATTTGCAGTAAACAATTTGGTAGATCCACAGTATTGCGAAAAACCGCAAATATAAATATATTTTATAACAGTTCGCTTAATTTCGACTTGAAGCAAATGCCAATACGTTATCGCACACTGCCCGTTTGTCCTTGCCGTTAAATCTTCAGACAGAGGGTCGAAAGTACACGTGATTTTCTGAGTCGCTCTCTTTCCACACTGTCCACTGCGATTTCATACACTTTGGCAACAACACTACGTACCTTCGCCGTTCGTATGTTCCGTCTTTTTATCATGCATATCGGCTATATCATCCCTGTGTTCAACCTGTCGCTCAGTTTTGACCTCAACAACTCCTGTCATAACGTTCAACTTCGAGCACGTGTACCTAGTATTTCTCCGCACGCCGACCTGACGCAAATTGACATTCGGGCTGTGCCATATAAGGAAAATACTCTCGTTACTGTTGTGACGTAATACGTTAACTTTTAACGACGTTTGTTATTATTCTCATACGCATATGCAATATAGATTAATATGTTTGATGCACAACATAATATAATATGTGGTGTAAATGGAAAAATCTTGCAAAATTGCAATATTTTAACAAAGCATTAATTTATATATTTTATTTACAGGATAAACATCATGGTGGCCTTTACGAATGTTTTGAATGATGTTGAAATTCGGGGGGCTACGATCTAACATTCAACCGTTTGTTATTTCTTAATGAAGACATGCACGATGGATAGTGGATTGAACATTGTTGAATGTCTGCAAAATACGTCGAAAGGTCGACTGAGTTATGACGGAAACTGGTGTAATGAGAGGCTCGTATGTAACTGCATTACATTTTTCTTATATTATCGCCCGCTAACCAGACAATACAGTTACAGATATAGAATTTTGCTATGCCTTTAGGCTAGAAATAATGTCCTGAAATTCAAATAATTTTGTTAACCAACCCCGTGACCTTGTTCAACTTCAAAAATCATGGCAATTTATGTCATGAATCTTAACTTTCACAAATGAAATCTCAAAGTCGCAATGCCCCAATCGCGAAGTCGCAATGCCCCCACATTTTGGAACACCGTGGTCGCAATGCCCCACTTTTGGACGGAATGCCCCACTTTCTTGGTAGTCGGGTTTTTAATATATATATTATATATATATATAATACTAAAAATAATTTTTAGATTACTGAATGCGTGAATATTTTATATAATACTAACGTCTTTCTTGTTACGTTATTGAATGCATTCCAGTTGCACTTGTTTCGTGCGGCTATATATATATATATATATATAACATATTTTATATAATACTAACATCTTTTTTGTTACATTGTTGAATGCGTTCCAGTTGTACTTGTTTCGTCTGGCAATATATATATAACATATTTTATATAATACTAACATCTTTTTTGTTACATTATTGAATGCGCTTCAGTTGTACTTGCTTCGTACGGCAATATATATATATATATACAGTATATATATATATATGACTGATAAGTACTATTTGTTGTAATCAATATTAATTTTCATGATAGGTTTGACAAATCGCACAAAGATTAAGCATATACGGAGAAATATACGGAGACAAAACATAAATTCAGTTATACTTTCAATAATGCACAGATAATCAACGAAACGTATTTGTTATTCATTATATATTTACTAATGTAATGTTGTAATGTCTATTATCGTATTATATATTATATACATAAGTTTGACAATAATAAAATGTAATGTTTTAACATGTTTTGATAATAATAAAATCACTGGGGCATTCCGACCAAAAGTGGGGCATTACGACTTCGCGGTTGGGGCATTGCGACTAGGTTTGGGGCATTCCGGTCATGGGGCATTCAGGCAGTGGGGCATTGTGACTATAATTCCCCCTTGGCCTTGGCTTTAATTTTTGGTTTTACTTTTCTGCTCAATTTGTTTTGCGGCGACTGGCAGAGTCAGCTGGCATTTTATCTATCATGCAGTGTATTTTGCATGTGTTACTGTTATTTCTATTTTAACTTCCTTATCAATCGAATCTGTCATTAATAAGTTGAGAATAAGTTGAGTATCCCAATATTTTCAGTGATGGCTCGGCGCCTGTGGAACAATCTACCGGACAGTTTGTACCTAATAGACTCACTTGAACTTTTAAAGTCCAAATTGAAAACACATCTTTTTTTAAGGCCGCATTTGTGAACTACTTGTAGGGTATTTTATAATGAATTTATTTTAACTGTAATTCTAGTTTTGCAATTTTTTACTTACATAATACTTATTACGTTATTAATTTATTTTATTATTTATTTATCAATTTATTTTATCTATTTATTGCTGATAAGTTTAGCTTATGAACTAGGACTTTTAGAAGCTTTATTTAATTATCTATTTATTATCATTTAAATTTCGTCTTTACGTGCTAGTTTAACTGATTGTGAATATTTTAAATATGTGTGTGTTACAATGTATTTTATGCGCCTCTGAGCGAACAAAATTCTAGATATATGGCGCTTTACAAATAAAAATTATTATTATTAAAAAGAAAGAGACCTACATGACCCAGGAATATATTGGAGGTGCCTGTGGTGCTGAAAATGTCAGAAATATGTGGCTATATCGTTACCAATCGCTGCTTAATTGAATTAACTTGAAGTTAATTCTATACCTAATTCTCCTGTTCACATTCATAAGATCGATATGTATTGTACCAATATTAAAATTAATGACAATATGGTTGTGAAAGTTAAAGAACTACAAGAAATAATATTAATTATGCCAGTTGGAGAAGCCTCAAAATAATCTGTTAATGCATGGTTTCTTACCTGATACAATGATGGTTACTATCATAGCTCTGATCATTAAAAATAAATCTGGTGATTTGTCAGATAATAATTATAGACCCATTGTCCTTTCCACAGTTGCTAGCAAACTATTTGAATCATTAATATTATCCAGGGCTACCCGTTTTCTCATTATATTTGAGATGCTCATATTTTTTGTTAAAAATACTTTTTCGAAACTATATTGCAAATGGTTGTCTATGTATGTTTACATGTTGGATGCCTCCAAAGCGTTTGGCAAAGTTGCTGTTCAGTAAATTAATTGACCCTGGCTATCCCACTTTTATTGTACGTATTTGATTCCACTGGTATAGCACCCAAAAATGTATCGTCAGATGATGTCAGGGATTTTCTAGCTTTTTACTGTTTGAAATGATATTAAACAGGGTGATATTCCCCCCCCCACCCTTTCAATGTGTACATGGATGACTTTTAAAGTGTAAATCTCAACAAATTACAAATTGGTTGTCTTTATGCAGGCACCTTAATCAATCATTTGATGTGTGTATTTTTTCTCCCTGTGTTGCTTGTTTGAGAAATCATACATACAACTGATACAAGTATGGTGAATTGTTTAATAATACTTATAATTCCAACAAGTCCTGTTGTATGGTTATTGACACAAACCCCAGGACATTAAAAATATTCATTGTGTCAATCTCAATATTCATCCATCATCGTATATGAAATGTAAATATCATGGTCATATAATCAACAACAACCAACTGTAATTGAATAATTGTTGTCGGTGTAATTGTAATTTAACATGACAATAGAACACTTTCCAATTACCCAGTAGGGTCATTCCATGTCAAATCAATCACTTTTTGGTCATTTTTGCATCACCCGACTCCAATTTTGATGAAATTTAGTACAGTTGTTGGCTCATGCGAGAACATCAAAATAAAAAATAAAATAAAAATCTAGGTCAAGTATCATGGAAGATATAGGTCACTGAACTTCGACCTAAATCGCATACTGACCGCTACATTAATGCCTGTAACTCTGCTATGAATGAAGCTAGAGAAACAATCAATATATCATTGGAAAGCCAATACACATGCACATATAACTATTATAAAATTAAAACATTAGTGTAAATAAGAATGTTGTAATTTTTGAAATTTGACCTTTGACCTCAGATACCCAAAAAATGTGTCCTCTGATTTTGCTAATATTTTGTATACAGTATATTATACTATTGCAGAAGAGTCCCTGAAAATATTAGAGTGGGCAAACAATAATGTTCAGAGATACATTAAATTAAGTACACCCAACGCCACCCGTGGATGGAAAATTGTACCAGGATAGCACTGTTTAACCCAATACAAACATACAGCACAATCTCTGATTTTGCTAGCATTGTGTACACAGGATCCAATACTATAGCAGAAGAGTCCTTGAAACTATTAGAGTGGGGAAATGATAAGTTTCAGAGATACATTAAATTAAGTACACCTGTGAATGAAAAATATCAACAGGACAGCACTGTTTAACCCAATATAAACGTACAGCACAATCTCTGAATTTGCTAATATTTTGAATAGAGCATCTATTGCAGAAAAGTCTCTGAAAATATTGGTGTGGACAAATAATAATGTTCAGAGATACATTAAATTAAGTACACCTGTGGATGAAAAATTGCATCAGGATAGCACTGTATAACATTACAAACATTCAGCATAATCTCTGATGTATAAATCCATATATGTAATATGCTCATTAAATGTATCCTCTGAGTTTGCTAATATTTTGTAGGCAGTATCCTATACTATTGCAGAATAGTCCCTGAAAATATTAGAGTGGGCAAATAAGAAGTTTCAGAGATACATTAAATTAAGTACACCTGTGGATGAAAAAATTCACCAGGATAGCATTGTTTAACCTAATACAAACGTACAGCACAATCTCTGAATTTGCTAATATTTTGAATAGAGCATCCTAGACTATTGCAGAAAAGTCCCTAAAAATATTGGAGTGGGCAAATAATAATGTTCAGAGATACATTAAATTAAGTATACTTGTGGATGAAAAATTGCACCAGGTTAGCACTGTATAACCTGTGCAATACAAACATACAGCACCATCTTTGATGTATACATCCATATATGTATATATGTTAAGTAATTATATCATTGCTATTCAATATACCAGGGGTTATTGTTATCCAATTATCCATCAGGGGCACAAGATCATGCACATGTAAATTTTGTCTGTAATGTTAAGTGATTTGTGGCACACAGAGCATACAAATGACCAACTTGTATTGCATAATACATATGGTAAGCATTACAGATTAAATTGTATTGACAGTTGATCAGCTTCATGTGTGATGATTGCAGTTTCATTAGACTGAGAGATAATATGTGAAATGATCTGAAAAAGATGAAGTAATGAAATTTATAATTAGTGAGCACATATACATATATGATATACACATCAGAGACTGCTGTATGTTCGTATTGGGTTATACAGTGCTATCTTGGTGCAGTTTTTCATCCACGAGTGTACTTAATTTAATGTATCTCTGAACATTATTATTTGCCCACTCTAATATTTTCAGGGACCCTTCTATAATAGTATAGGATATTGTGTAAAAAATATTTGCAAAATCAGAGGATACATTTTTTGGGTATCTGAGGTCAAAGGTCAAATTTCAAAAATTACAACATTCTTATTTACACTAATGTTTTAATTTTATAATAGTTATGTGT
The DNA here is from genome assembly GCA_964017155.1 of Oasisia sp. SBJ-2009. NCBI lineage: Eukaryota > Metazoa > Annelida > Polychaeta > Sabellida > Siboglinidae > Oasisia > Oasisia sp. SBJ-2009. Next base: position 22,652,896 of record OZ024865.1, read on the forward strand.
GCATGTTTATTGGCTTTCCAATGATATATTGATTGTTTCTCTAGCTTAATTAATAGCAGAGTTACAGGCATTAATGTAGCGGTCAGTATGCGATTTAGGTCAAAGTTCAATGACCTATATCTTCCATGATACTTGACCTAGATTTTTATTTAATTTTTTATTTTGATATTCTCGCATGAGCCAACAACTGTACTAAATTTCATCAAAATTGGAGTCGGGTGATGTTTTGAGTGATTGATTTGACATGGAATGACCCAGTACATGACCTTATTTGTAGTGTACATTACAATTGAATACATTAGACCTATTCGTGAAAATGTTCATCAAGTTGGCAGTATATTATTCCAAACAAATTTAATAATTACACAACTAGCATTGTTCTACTTACTTCTACGTTTCGACCACCATCGGCAGCCTTCTTCAGGAACTGAATGTTCAGTGGTCACTGCTTGCTAGATGGCGTGGCGAGCAGACTGTCCCACATGTGACTAGCGAGCAGTGACCACTGAACATTCAGTTCCTGAAGAAAGCCGTCGATGGTCGTCGAAACGTAGCAGTAAGTAGAACATTGCTAGTTGTGTAATTATGAAATTTGTTTGGAATAGTACAGTAGACCGTTCCCACAATACCTGGTTTGATCACTCTTGACTCCTGCCTTAAAAATCATGTGATCAACATTATTTTGTACTAATCACCAAACCGTGGTAATGTCTGACATGGATGCACAATTGTCCATTTAAAATGTTTAATAAACATTTTTAACTAACAAAATTGTATTCATGTGAATATGTCTGTATGAATGTCTGAACATTCTTCAATTAGTGTGATTGTTGTAGCAAACGTTAGAAGAATGCACCTCTCCACCGAAACTGCCATACATGTCCCCGGTGAAACAGCAACAGATCTCTCCAAATGAACACAACTTAAACAGGTATTTAAACTATGTTACATATAAAATAATTTAAATAGTTTTATTTTATAAGTAGATCGTTGTGCACTATGTGTGATTTAGCATTGATTGTAAAATGCTAATTAAATAGACTATGTTCCTCAATTTGTTAGCATTTATTTATTGTTCTAAGTACTAGAGTACATGTGTTGACGAATATTGCCATTGTCAGCATTTTAAATTTCATACTGCAAAGAGTAAACAGTTAGACACATTCAGATAATAAACATTAAAACAACCGATTTGGCAAGACAATGGATGTTGTGTAACCAGGAACTATTGATAGAAAAATACAGAGTATTATTCTGACTGTTTTCAAGTCATGACAAATACAAGCGTATAATCTGAATATATGCAAATTGTAAATGTCTGAAGTCATAGTGCCAGTAAACTGAGTAAAGAGCAACATAATAATAATAATTAGGTAACTTCTACTGTGCCTAAATCCTTAGAAACCAAGCTCAGAGGCGCATCAGTACATAAGGATTGATCAATCTCAGAGTCAATAAACAAATCCAGTTATCATCAGACTGATTGATATGCCTGGGAGCTATGTTGGATAGGCAAAGGTTGTAAAGGTACATGTCTTTAAATAAAGGAGCAATTTAGCAGTATTTTCAACTGATATAACACTAAAAGGAAGCTTATTCTGAAGACTAGGCACACCCACAGCAAAAGCCCTCGTCCCAATACTAGTATTGACTTTAGAGTGAAAAAGTAAATCAGAATGAGATAATCAAAGCTGAATAGGTTTTCTTACAGGAAT